>VXBB01014194.1:0-34091 GCA_013399915.1 Illadopsis cleaveri | reverse complement strand
CTCCAGCCTCATGGAGACCAAGAGCACCTGAGCAACTACAGCTTTTATAGCGGGGTGGAACACAGGGTTGGGTTCAGGTATAGGCCAATGAGGAGAACTCAGGGGGTGGCTCATAACATAATAGACATTCATAATAGCAAACCAGGGAAACGTGGGAGGGGGAGGCCTTGGGCCTGTCCAGTCACTTGAGGCCCTCTCTGGAATTTTCTGGACTCTGGGAGAGGCCCCGGAGTGACAGGCAGGACCAGGGGGTTACTCAGATATGATTGACATGTAACAGGTGTCCAGACAGAACACAGGATTGACAGCAGCAGGTGCAGGGCCAACAGCTTGGGATAAACCAAAAGGGGAGGGAACGGGGGGGTACATGGGACCAACCATTACATAAACAACTTATAAATAAATGAAGCATTAAACAGAGAAAACCAAAAACACACTGCAACACCCACCAAAGAATAATGAGAGAGAAAATTATTCTTAAAGGTGTTTTTTTTAAAAATATTTGTACGTTTTCCTCTTAAAATAAATGGAAGAGCCCCTTTCAGTCTCTTTTTGGAAAAAAGGTTTTTTAAAGAATGAAACGTGCTCATGGGGGAAAACTGTTTACTATTGAAACATATAAAAAGGAGAAACTACTAAATTTAAGTCTTAGTGTTTGATAATAGCATGGAAAGAAAGCAAATATCCACATTTATTATACGGGAAAATCAATGATCTTTTTCCTGTGGGTTTTCTGCAAGAGTTATTGAAAGACTGGGCATAATGGTCTAATCTCGTTAATTTTGATAAGACGTTATAGTATGATACTTTCAGCATTCTAATATACTTCATAATTGTATTTTCAAAGTATTTTCTTTTTAAAGAGTTGATAACAAGGTTCAATTCTCAAAATAACTCATACTAGGGATGCTTGGTGTGCAAGTGTTAAATGTAGAAAACATTCGTATGGTTAAATAATATTTGTATTGTTACAGTTTGTGACTTTCTGCTGTAATATTGAATAGTGATAATTTATTGTTAGAAAAAAAGAGCTTTATGCTGGGGTTTTTTTCCATGATTTTTTTCTAATATAGTCACTTAAATGTATTTAACTTAATGGAATTCATGTGCAATGCAGTTTTGCAAATATATTAATTTTTCTGCTTCGCTGAAAGCAGAATACAATTAAGCTAACAGAAATAACAAAGTAATAATACAGGAGCAATAGAGACAAAAAATAATAAAGAAACAATAGACTAATAAAAATGTAGCATTAACCATGAGAAACATGGACCTAATGATCTCATCAGTCTTTCTTAAAAAATAACTAAAATTCTGGAGGCAAAACACTGTCCAGAAATCACTAATCCCCTTCTCTTAAGGATGGAATGCACATGTTGAGTTTTAATAGTGTTGTCTGACTACAGGAATGCTGCTAACAAACCTCACTTAGAGTATACCAAAAGAATTATTGGAGAGAAAAATAGCCTCCAACAATTTATATTTCAGGTACACATTTAAGATATATTTGAAACAGAAATCCACATGCTTTTGTCAGTTGTCAAAGTCCGCATTAAAATGAAGACCATAAGTTGCATATGAAAGATGATTTTTTTACCATTTGACAATGAAGATTGAAGTTGTGGTCAACAGAAATGTAAATTGTTATTTATTGTTTGCGTTTATCAAAAGCACATAGAAATAATATATGTATAAAACATATATTCACTATTCAGAATAATTTATTGTGTTGTGATTTAAAACAGGAATCATTCTCATGTCCGTGTGAGACTTAAACTCACTCTTCTCACCTAATTCTGTACCTTCCTCCTGCATATTTGTTTCTGCCCAGGTTTCTTGCCTTTCCTTTTCCCCATTTTCACACCTTTGAGACTATTTTTCCTCAAATGATGTACTATACATGATTGAGAAAGGATTGTGACTCCTCTTGCAAATTATGCGAATAAATTCAAAAATTTAAGCGTGCTTAAGCCCATGAAATGGTAAATAAAATACATGGGGTTGTTTGAAATAATTTGTCTTTGTTATCAAATCAAATACAGGTACATTTGTTTGCCAGCAGTGCGGGAAATATATGTATAAAATATTTGTTGTAACTTATGTGGCCTCACCCTCAGAAGGAGAAAAGCAAAAATGAGATGATGGATCAGATGTGCATTTGTCTGTGCACAGTGCAGGGCTGAGGTAGATTTGTGCCTGAACAAGTGTCCAATACTGCAAAGTTGGAAGTGTGAGTTGTACCCACTTTCTAGTCAGCATTCAGACCAAAGCAGGGAGGTAAAGAAGTGTCAGCCACCAACTGGCAAATGTTAAATTTCATCTGTTTGAAGTTTCAGTAGTAATAATAATAATTTTATATATATATATATACATGTATATGTATATGTATATAATTTTTGGACTTGTTTTTCATGATCCAATGTGCTTGGGATGCCTAAGCCAGCACCAGGAGGCTGGCCTGTCTACAGGCTTTCAGTGTAATGCCTTCCAGAGATGCCAACTCCAGTTCAACATTGTATATTTTTTATCTTGGGCAGGGGGTACAGAAAGAACAGATTAAATAAATTTATTTTATTATTTAAAATAAGTTTCTCTGAGGAACACTTTTTTGATTCAGGTTCTGGAGCTCACTTGGTCAATGCTAGTTTAAAGTCAAAAAGGAAAAGCAACAAATTATTGATGAGGCTGCCAGATGGTGTTCAGATGTGCTTTCCTTAGAAGTTTTATATTTTGTATTTCTTATAAAGTGTTAAAATAAGCAAAATTGGGGGGGGGTTTTACGTCAATTATGAATAACAAGGCTGAAAAACATATTATAAACACAGAAATACTAGAAATGAAAGATGAGACACATCATTCTTCTGAGCTGGCCACGGCTTAATCAATGGCAAATAGAAGAAAACATAAATTCATGCAGCTAAAGGCCTCTGTAGTGTGTGGGAAGGGGAAAGACACAATCTGAATTCCAATTAGTATGCCATGTTAATCGAGGAAGAAACAGATTTTATTAATACCCAATCAGAACTGGGCTTTTTTTCCAATGTAGAGGAATAAATAAGCAGGAAATACATTTTTGTGATGTACTTTAGTATTTAATATGTAAAATAGGTCTTGCAGGTAGGAGTCCATCTGTAATCACAGAAAACAGAAGCTATTTGGTTCAGCAGCACAAGTTTACACATGTTTAGATGGCTAAGAGACCATTATTGGTATAGTATCATGACATTGCTTAAAAATAATTTATCTGATTTATTCCTTCTCTGTTTCTGGACTGAATATGTGGTGTTCACAATTAGATTGAACAAGGGAACAATGAGGAGGGGAAGGATAACCCTGGAAATATAGAGGAGACTGAATGGAAACAATCAAAAAAGGAATGTGTTTGTGAGGAGTTTTTCTTAAGAGAAATTATTGGCTTCTCCTATAGTTTGTCTATTCAGAAAAAATACTGTCCAGAATATGGAAAATTAAACTAACATGAATAGGTTTTATTTAAGAAAATCTAGACGGAAACAAAATTATGAGATACACTGCTCTCAAAACAATTCCCCATTTTATCTCTCAACAGCCCCAATTACAACAAAACAAAACAAACAAATAAACAACAACAACAACAACAACAACAAAAACCCAACTGTTAAATGAGGTTGATTTGAGATGACTGTTGGAGAAAAACCGGGTACAGCAATTTGTCTGACTGGGGTTAGAATTAGGAACTGCAAGAGAAATATTACTGGCATTTATCCTGACCATTACTTGGTCATTGCCCAACGAATGAACTGTGAAAACAATTAAAAAGTGATTTAAACTCACAGTTCCTGTTCTTTTTTCACAGTAGCAATCTCATAACAAGCTGAGTGGTTAAGTAAAACCTGGAATGCAGAATGGATTCTTAATTTCATTTCTGATGGTCAGGATTTGACCCTTTATTTTTCCTTTTTCAGTAGTGTAGTGTCTATATCTATTGTGGTGCTTTCAACTTTTCCCTCCTTCCTCATTCCATATGCATGTCCTTTTAGCCCATTGTGTAGCTGTGAAAATATTATTTTTGGTGATAGATCTATAATTAAAATGTGGCTGTAATAGATAAATATTTGCAGACAAGTACAGTTGCTTATGGAAAGCATATTAAGTTCTAAAAGATGTCTGAAAATATTCTCATTTGATTCATAGTTTAGTTTCTTCAGATTTTGAAATACTGGATAATGGTAACTTCAGGCAGAGCAATTTTATTACTATTTTTTTTTACATGTTTTTGAGTATGCTTGCAGAATTTTCAGTGGGAAATGTGCTCATTTACTGTTATTTATTTGTTCAGTAGTGTGTTTTCATGACTCCTTTTATTCTTAGGATCTTCCTACTCTTAAATGTTCTTAAGAGAAGTTCAGTAACCAATGCAGAAAAATGTAAGATCTAGTTAGGACTGAATTTGGGGGTTAATTTTGTTGAATAAGGCAAAAATTTTCCTTCTAATGCTAGAAGAGGTTACTCATATTAAAATTAGAACCAGAAATATGCCTTGGGTTTTCTGAAATTTATCTGGAAGTTGTATTAATACTAGAATTTAAGCAAGTGCCTCAGGCCAAAATAATATGAGAGGTTCTACTAATAGTTTGCATTATTTAAAAATTATTCTTAGTGTGTATATGAGAGTAATGATTTCCTATAGAGGGAATGAGGGGGTGCCAACATGGAAAAGTGCAGACAGCATTTTCTGTGTATCTCCCAGATGAATAAATTGATAAAAAGTCATTTCTAGTAGGAAACTGCCACTTTAGTTATACAAATCTTTTATATTATGCAGGAGTTTTTAAAATGGAGAATCAATCTCCATAATAGAGCTAAATTATTCTTCTGTAATTCAAACACTATGCTAGTTTTAAATATATGCTGATAACTGCATGATGATTTGTAGCTGCAGTCTTATATGAGGTCAGACATACCTGTTTTATTAAGGATAGGGGATGAAATAAGCCCTAGAAAAGCTGCAGTTGTCACATGAATTAACCACAGCAGCCAATATTAATGTAGAGGGAGAGAAAACTGGATTTACCAGTTGTCAGCATATATCCATAGCCATGGTGTGCCTTTAAGTGTTTCCTAAATTATTCCTTATGCCTGCCAACACAACTTACCAATATTTTTTGCTTTAAGTTAGGCTATTTTCTTTACCCAAAGATCTCTATGTCTCTCCTTCAGTGGCCTTTCCCCCAGTGTGGGAAGCATACAGCTCAAGTCACTGATATTTTTTCCCACTAAAAAGAAAAGTGATGATGTCTGCATACATTCTCATAGGTCAGAACTTCAGTCTTTGAGTATTTCAGTGTATTCAGTACATTACCAGTCTTTCTTGGGTTAGTGCACCTATGTAAAGAAACTATAAAGGAAGCATGTTTGCCTAGAGAATATTTTGTGTGAACAGTAATACAAATTATAGAAATAGATGATGCATAGTTCCTTGCAGGAAGATAAGAAAAATATCTTAGCAAAAAATGCTTACATTTCAGAGTATTAATGGTACTGTGAGTAGAGCAGTGAGTCCATAACTAAATAAGTTATACTTCAGATCATGTAGTTTTAATTATTGGTATCTGAGGCATTGAAGCCAGGGAAAAAGCAAAACAAATGCTTATCTGTGAGACTTTCCTGCAGCACCCTCTTGAACTTGAAAGTAAAAGCAGAATGCTTAACATTCTACAAAACTTACAGATAATCCCATCATTAATTATTCCCTGTGTGTTTGGATTATCAGTGATTTCAGTTTGGATGAGACAGCTGCTATTGTGACTCATTCAGCTTCTTTCAGTGTGATTGTCAGGAAAGTCTCCTGTCTTAATTGTGAGACCCACCCATAATTTTCAGTTCACGTCAAATTGGATGGAAAATTAAATTATTTTGGTCTATTCATGGAAGAAAATAAATTAAGCTGGTAGAGTTTGATCACATGGTCAAATCTATTATGGTGTCTTAGGGCAGTGTGTGACAACCAGAATTCAAATTGGCTTACCTGTAATAGGAACCCGACATAAGCTTTTTATCTTGAGGTTTTTGTGGATATCAGACTAGCTAAAACTCAAAGTAGTACAGTCAGTGTGCTTCACAGTGATTTTGAGATTTTTTCAGAAGTATATAATACTTCAAGATCTCAATTCTCTTAGATTATTCTGTATTGATTGAATCTGCTCACATGAAAACCACTTTTCAAAAACATACTAAACTGTATTCGTGTCTATTCTATAGTAAAGTTAGCTTTCATCTGTGGTGGGTACCCCTTTTTTATATTTGTTAAAATAGTAAGATTTTTTTTTAAAAAAATAAGTTTCTGAGACTTTATGAAAATGTCATATTAGGTCAAGAAATTTTGGAGACCAGACTTACTTGAAAAAGCTTCTCCATAGCTGAAAGATTTCAGTTAGTATAGACCTTCCGTGAAATCTTTATACTCTTTGAAATTAATGGACTGACTGTAAGGTCACAACTCTTTTCCTTGCAGAACTCTTGGAAAATTAACAGCATTCATTCACCTGGAAAACATAGTCATTTTATGTAAGTGAAACACAACATAAATTCCTAATAAAACAGCTAAGAAGGTAGAGTGAGGTAAAACCAGTGCAATGTAGACTTGTGTTTAATGAGTTCATATAAATATTTTATAATACTGTGTCTAAAATATACACACTTTGCTGAAAGTGTAAAATCTGGGTGGTAAATAGGCTGTATGGAATCAAACCTCATTATAAAATAGGCTTTGTGGCCTATTTCCCCATCTGTAAACTGAAGATGCTTTCTCGCTAATGTACCTGATTTCTTAAGGCTATCTAGGATTGCCTCTTGCTTTTAAAACATACTGATTTTCTGTGACTATAGTATAACTTGCATACTTTAAAATATTTTATTAGAAAATATATAGTTCATAAAATTTAGTATCACTTGTGTATCTTACCTACTTATCAAATCTGTACTTTTATTAGAGAAGCTATCACCAAACAGTATTTGAAAATAATGCCTTGATGGGCCAGTGGTTCTGTTATGAAATCCCCTTCAAAAGATTAAAATTATGGAATTCTTACATAAGAATAGCAGCGTTTAAATGCCTATTCATTAAACGTTTAGCTATGAAGGAAAGTAATTAGTGAGTTTCCCTTTGTTTCTTCTCTTCTTTTTTTTTTTCCTTTTTTTTTTTTTTTTTTTTCTTTTTATCCCTGGACATGGGTTTGAATTTGACTTGCAGGTGTATTTGTTAGTGTGGTGAAACAATTAACTTTGAGTGACTGAAACCACTTATATGGGTAAATAAAATATTTTTCCTGAAAAAAAAAAGAAAAAAAAGAAAAAAACCCCAAACAAACAAACAAAAAAACACCAAAAAAACCACCCCTCCTTGGTTTAATAGGAGTTTTGCTGAGTGTTAGTGACCAAATATTTTAGCCATTTTTAATTTTTCCTTATCTGTTCTGCCGGTGATGTGTCCAGCTGATTGATGCCTTAGCCACTTTTTTTTCTTTTCTATTTCACTTTTTATATCTCTTGCTCTCTCACAGCTCTTACACCTTAACTCTTAGAACAGGGTACCTCTGTTGGTTTTTATTAATTCTCTACATAATTAATTCTCTACGCATTAATTCTCTACATGTTAGAGTTCTTCTTGTAATTTTTAAGTTAACATTAATTCCATAGCATGCCATTTTTTCCCACTGCCATGCAGGTTCTTCCAATTTTCTTTCAACACTGTAAGGAAGATGTCAACTACTTTGAATAGTATTCAACCAGTTTAATTTTTTTTGCTTTTTTCCCTCCTAACTTCTGAAGAAGGAAAACGCTTTTCCAAATTGCTGACTTCAAAGTACAGTTTGACTTGTACAATGAAATGAATGTAACTGTACCATGAAAAAATTTCCATCTGAAAGATCTTCACTTACAGAATTGTGATTTAACCAGGCTTCCAGCCAAACAATTATTTTAGGTTTATACATATTATATGTCCATATTCTCCAAAGAGGTGTCATTAAAGCCTGGTGATTGTTAGTCTTTTGCAAAGAACATGTAGTTATGAATAAATGCTTTAGCATTAATTTTTGAGGAAAAAAGCGTAGGGACTTATTTGTGTGGATGTCATTAATGGCATTTGAACAATGAAAACTCCCTGTGCTTTACATTGTAAACAACTTTCTGTGTGATTGGAGTTAAATTTGTGGTACTGCTCTCTGCTATGAGCTAGATAGTGCAAAACTTGGAGGAAGATTGTTCCCTGTGGTACGTGGTGCACACTTTGCAAAGCCAGGGACGTGTTGCAATGTCACAGGCGAAGAAAAGATTAGACTGGGAGCTGGGGGATCAACCAAAAAATAAAGAAAAGTCGTGCTCTTTGTTGTCAGAACAGATGGTGCTTCCACAAATTTTGGCCATAATAGGGAAAGCCCTACTGAAACAGCATGGCCTTGGCTTGTAGCCCTTGGTTGTTTTCCCTGGTTGGTATATCAGGCATCCAAGGTTACGTTCAGGAACAGCTGTTTTGCACAGATTGCAGCAAATTTGATGTCTGTCTCTCAGTTCCAGGAGAAATCCTGTAACTGTTGTTGAGGAGTTAGGCTGCTCCAGAAGTGTCATAAGCAAAACACGCCCTGTGGTCCAGGGCACATCACTGTGACTTAAGTGTTCTTATTAGTTGATTGTTAATCCACCTTTGGCCATTTCTGTCATTTTAGGTAGAGGTACTGTTCTATTAAAATTTTCTCAGGAGTTTGGGTGTAGATAATAAAAGATTTAATGTTTGTTCTTGATTATGATCTCTATAGATTAATTCCTGTTAAAAGGACAAAAATAGAAGAAGTAGAAATGCCTCCTTCAGATAATTGTACCAGTGCAGATAATTGTGCCAATGCAGAGCATTCAAAATCATCACTGCCTTTACTCACTTTCCTGTTCAGTTCTTTTTTCTCCTTTCTTTCTGAAGTGAATGTGAGAAGAGTTTTGAACATGAAACAAGTGTGACAGGACTGTAGCAACATGAGACACATAAATGTGTTTAAGGACATTTAATGTGAGACCAACTAATTTTTACATAAAGCAGATTTATGTGGGAATCTTAACTTACAGTGCGTACTGCATTATGGTATTACTTTAAGGTCTTCTTCAGTTGAAATTGTACTGTTGCATGTGCATAAAAAGAATGTTTTAGAATAGCCATTAAACTGAATCTATTCTAGAACATATAGGTAAGGGAAGTTTTGAAAAAAATCAAGTTAGTATATTACGTTGACTTGTACTTGCCAATGCATTGTAATTTGCAGCTGATTCTTTTTTTTTTCATACTACATTTCACAGTTAGTTATCAACTGTCCTCACCGAGTTGTCTCACTTGAAATGTGAAACACAAACAATATTCCTTCCTCACAAGGTCTCACCATCCCACACTAGCACTCCTATGTTAACACAAACATGTATAACCTTTTCAGAAAGACCTTAATGATGGTGGTTCTGCAGGCTATAGAACATGGGAGTTCAGTTTTTTCCAACTATCTGATCACATTAGCAAAGAATTCTCAAAGTATTGAAGAGAGAAAGGCCATGCAGTAAAAAATTTTGTATCTGTCAATAATTTCTAAGAATGAATGACATTTATCCTGTGATCTAAGCCTAAAAAAAAAGGAAAGGAAAATGAAAACTAGAACTTCCTGAAAACAGGGAATGGTTGGAGCATGCTGTCACCTGCTCAATCTCTTAGTCTCTTAAGTCATTGCGAACATTTTGTGCCAGGAAGAATTTATATTTTGCTTATAACCTGTATTTCAGAACTCACTTGTTCTGTGGTTGGCTGCCTCCTTAGCTGAGAGGAATTTTGGTAAACTTCCACGTAGAGAAAGTCTTCCAATTCTGGGCTTGACTTGGAAGGTTTTCTAGTTCACCTTTTCCTGGTGATTGTGTGCCAAGACAGTTGTATGAAGTTTAATTTGCAGGGTACACTTTCCTAAATGTGGTTTAATCTTAATCTGGTTTGAACATGGTTTATCATATTTTATAAAGAAAATTGAAGAAGTTTGTTCCCTAAGAAAAATTAGATGGGTAGGAACTGGCTTGGTGGATGCACTTCCTAATTTCATGCTGGTTTTTATTGTCATTTTAAAGACCTGCCACACAAAATAGTATGCAGAAGTCTAAAGAAAATCAAAAGTGTGATAATTTGTCATGTTTGCTCAGTGACATTTTTGCCTACAGAGCAAGTTCAACACGTAAAGTAGTGGAAAAAATGTATTTTCTCTCAGGTAACCAATTAAAGTCATATACAGAACAAAGATGAGATTTTTGTAGTGTGAAGTTTCTGACTTATAAATCAACAAAACAAAAAATGCAGGTTAAATTTTATTTATAAAGACTATTCCAGAATATGCTAAAAAATTAATTAAAATTAATAAAATTAATAATTAGACTTCCTGTGTAATTGGATTTATCTGGAGATTGGAAAATTTTATTCTACTTTTCCTTTGTGAATAAAAACAGACACAGTACTGGTATTTCTGGCTGCACTGGATTATTAGCAAGTGTGCCAAAATTCATCTTCATGTAGGAAATATCCTTCGGCTAAGAGCTACTTAAGAGATAACTTAGTCCTTGATCTATCTGCTGCAGTTCCTGTATGTGAGATTTCCCAGAGAGAAGGATAAATCCATTTCACTTCTGAAAGACTGTTCTTTACCGACAGGAAAGAAAGGAGGAAGGAAAAAAGGGAGATGCAGAGATAGACCTAAACTACGACACAGAAGATCCTTTAATACTCAGAGGATGGGTGACTTATTTACTCAGGTCAAGTTTAAAACAATGTTTTTGTCATTGCAGTGTTGTGTCTCTTTCATTCATAACACTGAATACTATTATCCTTAATAGTTCTATCATTTAATGGTGTTGAAAAAGCAAAATATCATTTTTGAACCACCACATTATGTTAAATTTGCAGGTGTTACAAAATTACATTGATTACATAGATTTAAATTACATAGATTGAAATGTAGCTGATTGTTTTACTGAATGTACTTTTCTTGCTTGCTTTTAAGTTAATATATTGAGTCTTGAATGGATTTGATTTCTCCCTAGGCTGGTATTTTTCAAACCTTGCCATTTACCTGGGTAATTGTTGTGTTTTCATTTGCTGGTACATGCAGCTCTATGAAAACAGGCAGATGACACCACTGACCCAGAACCAGCCCTACTGCTACTTTTCAGCACTTTGCTTTTCCAATTAGTCTACCCTCACCATCCTTGTATATTTAAGTTACTGTGCACAGCTGAAGTCAAGGACAAAATGGCCCAATGTCTGATTGCAGCTTTGATTACTAACTGTAGTAGATTCTCAAGGAATTCCTGAGCTCTGATCTGTCCAGCATCCCTGATTACATTTGTGGGGGTAGCCAGGGTACTTTTTGGTGTTCCAAGACGTCTATAAATCACAAAGGAAAGAAAGAGAAAAAAGAGAGCTCTAAAAATATATAGAACTAACTCCTGCAGTCCTTAGAACTTTTCTTTCGCCTGTGTCATTTTCGCACAAATCCAAACATAACACCCTTGGTGAAATGAAATAAATAAGAAATGCGTTTAACTATAAATGATACATCACAATGTTGTCTTAAAATGTCCTCCAACAGTTGTTTCTGCATCTCATACAAATCAAACCATGTATCAAAAAAAAATCATCAAATCTGAATTTTAAAAATTAAGCATAATGGAAACTGTCAATCAAAACATTTTGTAAAATATACAGGCATTGGTATATAGTTATCTTCTTCTCTTTGGAATAAATATGATCAGAGGAAAATAAAGATTCAAAGTCTGTTATTTCCAGGTGTTCTCTGCCCACCTGGTACTGAAAACGTGTAAGCCGAAGAAAAATTCCTATAAGTACATAAACTAGTTTGTTCGTAGTACATATGAGAAAATTCTGTGTCCTCTTTGTTGCAGAGACAGGTAAATATCCCAGAGAAACTATCCCAAAGATTACCTATAGATTGTATATTTATGAAAATTGCCATTCTTTCAGTTGGAGATTCATCCTCCTCTGCCTGTTTAGATTGCAATTAGTCTGCTTCAGATGAGGTCAAGCTCCTGGAAAGGGGATGAGTCTGTACTTGTCTGTCAAGCTGCTACAACCAATTCTGCAGGTGCACATGTGCCTACTAGATACATTGTAACTTAAAATTTTCATATATTGTGTGTTTTGTGCACATCCAGACTAGTTCAAGCTGCTTCCTTGGGAGGCACTTGGGAGCGCTCAGCCAACCAACAACAAAAATGTGGNAGGGGGGCAGGGCCTAGGGGGACGACTACTTCAACAATTGGATTCAACAGTTCATGAAGATGGTGATAGAATACTTTATGTACATCCCATACTACAACCCAGGACACTTTTTTTAGGGCACAAGTGAAGGTAGAGATTTTAGTACCTCACTTTTGTATAACACCTTCGAGATTGGAATGCTTTCCAAGAAGATAAAGACAGTGGTTTCAAACCAGTCTGAGGAAATGGAAATAGTATCTTCTCCCTCTCAGTAGAACTCACATGGCTCCTTAGATACACCAAGGAAAATCATGTCTACATTGATGAGGTATTTGTATGGACCATGTGCATGTTTTAAATCTGGTGATACAGTACGGATTTCGTTCTACTGCTGACAGATCTTGACTAAATGTTGGTTGGTAGATCTAAAAAACCCTGCATTTTCAATTAAAATGCAGGAAAAAATGCTTACCTAATTTCTAAATCACAGAGTCATTAAGGTTGGGAAAGATCTTTCGGGTCATCAAGTCCAACCTATGACTTTTTTTTGGTAAAAAAGCAGGGTCCCATGCTGAGTCCCATGTCCAGCTGTTTCTTGAACACCTCCAGGGATGATGACTCCACCACCACTCTGGGAAGCCCATTGCCGTACTTGACAATCCTTCCCACAATTAAATTCTTCTTGATGTCCAACCTGAACCTCCCATGACACAAGGAGGCCATTTCCTCTTGTCCTGCCACTTGTTACCTGGGACAAGACACTGATCCCTTTCAGGTAGCTGTAGAGAGCAGTAAAGTCCCCCATGAGCCTCCTTTTCTGCAGGCTAAATTACTTATAAAATAACAACACACCAAATAGATGCAAATTGAGAATTTTTATTTATGTATAAAAAGGATTTTTGTTTTGTTTTGTTTTAGTTGGACAGTATAGCTGGGGAAAATAATCACTATTGATTGTAATTAAGGTATTCAAAAATAAATGCACAGCTTTAAAATACCTGCAGTTCTGAATGCTGTTCTGATATACACAGAGACATAAAACACAAGTTTTAGGTTTTGGGAGATTTTCTATGGGTTTAGTTTTTTGGGTCTTTTTAAGATTAAAAATATCTCATATGCTTAAGGTAAAATACAATTGCTAATCAGCTCAAGGCAATTTTTGAAGTGTACCAAGTGTTATCCTTCATTTATGTATCATTCTCTCTTTGTCTTTCTTTCTGCATGCATACAAGGATGTGCATTTTTAGACAAGCTTCCTGTTTTTTGCTAATACAGTTAATAAGATGAAGAGTTTTTGAAAGCCAGATTAAATTTATGCTTAGAATGGCAGCATGTAGAAAACGTTTTGAATAGATGTGTCTAAATACAAAATTGAATTTTGCAGCAAACTGTAAGATTTTATACTGACTCAATTGTACATGATTTTCACTTCTTTTATGTATTTTATCCTTTTTGTGCATGTGAAAGACAGATACTGAACTTGACAAAAAGTAAATAAAAGACAAAGGACCTTTTAGAAAAGAGAAGTCCTTTGTTTAACATTGCTTCTTGCAAAATTATCCTGGAAATGGAACTCATACACAAGGAAACACACACTGCAAATTTGGGGTTTTTTTTTATGTTTGGTGAGATTAATCAGCGAGTTTACCTCTTGTCCTAGAAACTTTCAGTTTCTAGAGAAGGTGCTAAAGACTGGCTTTTCTCAGGTGGGAGAGCTTTTTGGGTTTTGTTTTTTTTTTTTTTTTTTAAAGGTTTTGGATGAGCAAATCTTAGCTTCCTTACTTTTATGCTTTTTTGGGGCTGCCATTGAAGAATGGAGGCAGTTACTATCAGGCAATACAGGTTGCTAACACAAAACTGGATTTGGCTTTGTACAAAGGAGGAGCGTTAGAGCTGGCACTACTTTATCAGAATTCAGAAAATAGGATTGTCAGCTTAGCCAGCATCAGTGGCCAGCAGCTGTTTACCTGGGATGCACTTAACAGCATTCACATTGTATCCTACCAAGAGCTGTGGAACCTTGTGTTCAGTTATAAGGACAGATATATGCTGACTTGTCGGGGGTTTTTTTTAAAGTAATCATTAATACTCTGACTAGAATAAGAGCTATGAAGACAAAATTAAAGCTGTACAGTGTTTTAGGAATTTTTTGTGTATTTATCACAGAGTAAAATGCTTACAAAACACAATGCCAAGAGTTAAAGCTCAGTGAAATTCTGGTTTACTTAATAAATTGTCATAAGCATTTGATATGCTGGATGTCTTTGATATAGTAGAAATCTATATTGAAAATAAAACAATCCTGTCCTTTGCCTATGTAACTTCTAAGAGTGAAGCTCTTTCACTGTCTGAGAAATGAGACAGATGCTGAAATGTGAATGTTAGCAAGAGTTTTACATTTCCTCCCAGCCTACTCTCTACCTACTCAAGCCAGGGCTAACCCTGCACACCACTGCTTCTCCAGCATTGGTGCCCAACAGAGGACATTGATATATTGATAGAAAACTCTTACTGAAAAGGCATGTTACTTCCTTTGCCAAGTAAATCACACAAGCTGATATATAGTAAAGAGGTGCTGTTATTCCAGCATTCAAGGAGTAAAACTAGAATAATTTCTGCAGTTCCTAAGGATTTTGCAAGCTGTTCAGGGCTCATTGGTGTTGGGTTAAAAAGATGGAATTACACTGTTTGACTGTATGTCTGACAAGGCACAGGATCTAAAGGAAATACCAGGTAGCATTATCTGTTTCTGAACTTTGTACATGTGAGTCCAAAGAAACATGTTTTGGCTAAATGGCTTAAGCTTTAATCCTGAAGTACTAGAATCATAGCAAACTTTTGCAGACATTATCCTATATTAGAAGTGTTGCAAACCCTTTTGTCTCGGTTGTTATTGATCGGATTATCAGAAAATTTGCAGTTTTCAGCCAGAACAACTTGGAGGGTTTTTTTCTGGGTTTATATTAATCTTTCTATTTTCAATTTTTAATTTTTTATTATATTTTGAAGTCTTTGGAGGAGCCGTGTGTATCCTGCCTTTCAAATTGTATTTTAGAAAGCTGCAGGTCCCTCTAAATTAAACTAGTGGATTTTAGTCAAAGACGAGTTGACACTTGTGGATTAGAATGTTTATTTCACCTGGTCCAGGGAAATGAAGATTGATTTTCTGGGTGTTTATGAGGCAATGGTTAATGCTGGGAGCTACTTATTCAATTAGAGAAGCAGTTAGTCTTGAAAATCAAGTTATTTATGTTGATGTTCAGAGACACTTGTCTCTACAGAAAGGAAGAGTGTTAGATGCTTTCTCTGTGTCCTTCCTTTCCCCATCTCCAGTACCTAGGGATATGTACTAGGTGACTACAGGGTTTTGCAGCTATTACGCAGAAGAGAGAGAAGGACAGTTGAATTTAAGAAGTCTAAAGAGGAATGGTCCCACACAGAAAAGACAAAAGATCCTATAAGGGGGAGCTGGGATGACACCCACACCTTCACGTTCTTACTAAAATCCACAGTTTCTGTAAAGCCCTGCAACAGCCAATGCAGTCCTGCAAAAGATAAACTCTGCCTAATTATCTAAGAAGATGACTTATCTAAGAAGCCTCTGAAACAAAATTAAAGCCCAAAGCCTGTTAAGGGGAAAGGAGAATTCAGGATAAATTACTGGCAAACTGCTTGTCTGTCATAGCATTTTACAAATACTAAAGCTCTACTCCTTGCTTTGTCAAAAAGTTCTTTGAGCTTTTGGACAAGATATTTTTCTTCTTTGTGCCTCAAGGTAAAATGCAAGATTCTTACCCCACTTCACCTTTGTTAATCTTGTTTTAGTTGTAGCTTGTTCATGTGCAGCTGCCTATATAAAATATTCTGAGTGGAGGGACTCATATGCAATTAATGGGATGAAAATAGAAATAAAATGCCACTTGGAAATGTTAATGACTTGGTGTTCTAAACCTGTGATTCTCTTTTGTAACATTTTATGAGAATAGAAAAAGTCAATAGGACCCAGAGTAGTTGAATATTGTGCATGTTTCAGAGAGTATTACCTATTAAAATATTATAGTTACATTTAGATTTATGAAGAAGGCCTGTTTAAAAACATCTTGATAAAGTGAGTAGTTGAAGAAATTTCATTTTGTGTCTCCTGTTCCCTGGTTGCTTCTTTGAGCCCAGACAGACGGATGCACACTGGCACCAGGATGCTTCTCAGACAGTTCAGACATGGCCATGTTACAGCCAAGAGTGAAATAGGTGGACAAATAGAGTTAAATGAGAAGGTGTCTGCCTTTTTTCCTAGGGGTGATTATGTTCACTTCCATTTTTAAGTGAAAATAAGGCTCTCATGATCCTTTAAATAAGAACAGGGGCAGTTGTCTTTCCTTGCTGTCTGCTTCCCTGACTGAAGAGAAATATTTTAATTGAAACGTAGAATGATTTGGGTGTGAAAAGACCCTTCAGATCATCAAGTCCGACTACTAACATAACACTACCAACTGCACCACAAAACCGTGTTCCTAAGGGCCATGTTCATTCATTGCACATCACATTAAAGGGAATAGTTACTCATTTAGACTAAGATTTGGAGACATAGACAAGACCTTAAAGGGACGTACATGGAAGTGGGTGGTGCTCCATTGGTTTTAAGATAGTTAAGTTGCTTCATCTGTTGCATTAAGATATAATTTTATAGTAATTTGTCTGTCTAGAGTCTTACGTATTAAACAGATACAGAAATTATTAAATAATGGGGTGACAATATTTAAACGGTAGTTCTGAGAGAATTATCTGGGCATTATGTGCAATGAAATTAAATGAGAACTGTATTTTTAAGACAATATTATTTTAAATGCTATTAAGAAAACTCCTGTTGTCCACCAAAGTAATTACTTTTTCTCGTAGTTGATCCTGACTAGGTTGCATTTGGAGTACTGTTTTAAAATGACAATTGAATCTTAAGTGGCAAAGAGTTCAGAAAGTGAAGCCTATAAGTGAAGAACAGTATACAGCCATTATAAAAGAAAACAAGAGGGAGAATAGAAATTGATAATAGCATAGAGAAAGGGAAAGATTTCTAAATTGGATAAGATCCAGCTGTTGCTTCACAGTAGGAGCAAAGAAAGCAGGCAGTTAATTGAAAGTAAGAGAGAAAATACTAACACAGAAATGTATGAAATTGTTAAGTCCCTAGAATGAACCAAGCATATCCTACGGCTGCTTTTGCTAGAGGAAGATACTCTTTTGTGGCAACTACCACCAAAGACTGATAGAGGGAGTTTTTTTTATTCATGTTTTCTTAATGGCTTTATTATCATTATGCTTGTTCAAGTAATGCTGCATCAAAAGCCTAGACCTCTGTTTTGTGACATTCTACCAAATATATTTTGTTACATTCAGAATGGCTTCCTGAAATAAGAATTTGTGTGGTTCTTAAGATACAGCTCTTCCATTGGCTATCGACTGTCACTTTCACTTGAAGGATAGTTAAAAGGTTCAGGTTTAATGCTGCACTGTCACAGCTGCAGGTGCCAAAGTGGTTGTTGCTGCCAGGGAGGGTTGATGATCTCTGGAAACATATTTTGCAGTCACTCATCTGTACCTTATTGATTTTTGAAATGGTGGTAGGTATGCAAAAATGTTGACATCACCTAATGTCAGAGATAATTTATTGGTTTGTTAATACCGTGCTTTTCGCAATTCCTGAAATAACGATCCACTTGGGGAGTGGTGTCCTTTTCCTAGGCAATAAACTACTTTAATTTTGGCAACCTGTTAATCTACTTCCAGCATGCGTGTTGAAAAGCATGTGAATCAGTACATTTCATGTCCAGTGTGTCCCTCAATGATGTTTTCATTCATGTTATAATGCAGATTAACTCAGTGGACCTCTTTTCTTTTTAGACAAAATGTAGAGGCTGACAAACATCATTAAATAGAAGAAATATTTAATCTTCTCCTTGTGGTTGTGATTTTAGAAGTTGAGGAGGAGTGAATTAGAAGACTAAAGATTAAGCAAATAGCTTCAAGAGGCACTTCTGAGAGTTGTGAGAGTTGAATATTCACTCTGTTCTCCAGATTAGGTTGTACAAAGTCTAAATTGCTACAGGAAACAAGTTTTTAGGTGCTCTTCTGAAAAACATTTGTCCCTGAAAGTTGCCATTATTTAAATATTTTAGCATTTTCTGGGAGATCAGTATTGGGTCTTAAATATATCTTTGGTTACAATAGCTACAATGTACAAATGATTGGAAATTTGGGCAGCAAGTCCTCTTACTGCACTTTGGGATATAAAAAGATCTGGAAAGTATGTAAAGAAACAAGTTCTTTAATGGCAAGTGTTCTAGGAGAAAAAAATTCAGAACTCAAGAACAAATTTAGAAATTGCTCATCTTTTCTGTATTTCAAGATATATATTAAATGTTATTAATTAATTACTTCCATCTTCCCAGGCATTTTTATAGATCTGCCTGACCAGAATGCTGATGAAATCTAAGTATAATATTGCATAGTTATCTCTGTACTTACACAGCAATACTTTCTCCCATAATGCATTTCTACATGAAGATCTTTCAAGATCAAGATGTTGCAGAGAGAAGATATTTTGTTAAAGAAATGGATATAATGTAAATAAAAAGTTTTAGTGAAATTTTGCATGAAGTGGAAAAGTTGTTCCTATCTAAAAAACAATACAGTGGATTGATTAATCAGTGAATGCAAGCAAAATGGAGATGTTTCTGCTGTTGGGACTAGATTGCCTTTGTTGCCTTTCAATCTAAATAGTGAAAGAATATTCATAAGCTGCATAGTATGTGAGAAAAGCAGGATATGTTTTGAGCTAAGATTAGTCATAGGAAATCCTGTCAGAAGATACAGGAAATTTTCATAAAGGCAAATCAGGATGAACATGTAAATTAACAGGTTTGGACAAAGAGTCTGATGGAAGGCTTTGGTAAGGAGGACAACAGTTCATGCAGTAGTGAAATAAAACAGAAATTAACAATAGCCTGTAGCAAACATCTGTTAAGGAAATGTTTAGGAGAAATTCATCTCTCAGCCTGTCAGGGATGCAGTGTCTGTGGGCAGTAGATTAACTTTCTGTGATTTTAGAAACATAATGTTCCAGGCAGGAGTCTGATGCTTTCCCTGGGTTTGTGTGAGACCAGTTCCTCCTCCACTGGCCATGAAACTGTCAAAAACATTATTGAAAGCAGAAAGGACTAATTTTTGGGGGGATCTGTATGTCTTTTCGCACCTGCAACACAAAATTGCTGTAAGAAACTTTGCTGGAGGGAGTTGTATGTGAGTGTATATATCTGTTTAACTTCTAGCTAGGCTAAAAAAACTTTAAACAATTGCTAACAGCAAGGTAAACTCTGTTTGAGTTCTTCTTTTCCCTGTCTGATTGTTCTTGAATTTTCTACTTGTTTTGTTTTTTTGTTTTTTTTTTTCTATTACAAGGGTGAGGATAGAGCAGTAGTACACAACAAAATCTAATATATTTCTGTGAGAAATTCTTCTCTATACACCTAGTCCACCTCTGTGATTTATTGCTTTTTGAAATACTATTTTTTTGAAGCAATTCCTCTTTCATAATGCATAACCTACAGAAAAGAGTGGAGACATAAACTGATAAATTATGTTTGGGTGAACTAGTGATTGACCCCATGAATTTGGGGTCCAAGGCTATCAAGAATTCCTTAACTCAAGATGCATTTCTCCTTTTAATTATTAGTGTTTATGTTTTTGTTAATCTACCTCTGAAGTTACTAAAGAGTTGCATGATTAATTGGAAAAAGCATTTTAGAAATTAATTTAGTTTGACTCATCATAACTAATAGTATTAACAAGAAAAAAAAAAATCCAGAAAACTGCTTTGGTATTTGGTATATAAGCTCGAGTTCTGCACTATACCTTATATTCCTGCAGAGAAGGACTAAAGACTAAAGTGGAACTAAGCATACTGAAATTAATATATTTTCCATAGGAAATATTCCTGTACCCTGTGTTATTTTTTGGCTTCACTGTCGTTCTTCATGCAAGGTGAGATTTGTGTTTTAGACAAATTTTAAATATTTAATTTTAATATTTAAATAAACTCTCAAATATTAGCAGTTATACTTTTTTTTAAATGCAAATATTGTAACAATAGTTGCAAGGATTTGGAAATGTCTTAATTGCTTGGTAACTTAAACTAAAGTTTCTTTTATTGAATATTTGGTACAGAAAAGTTGTTAGTCGTGTGCAGAGTATGAATCGTTGTTGTGTACATCACTATTTGTCACATTTTTGATTCTATATTTGGAAATTAGAAAAAAATCACAATTTTAAAGATTAACAGGTGTTAAAGTAAGCGACATTTTCTTCAGAAACAAAGCAGTTGGCTATTCATATGCAACAAAAGCAATTAAGAAACAGATTACTATGAAGAATAATTTAAATTTTTCATTTATCTTCTTTTTATTTTTTAAATTGTATTTAAATTAACTGGGTTAGTTTGCCTTCCAATGAATTTCAGTGTGGTTCACAATGTCTTAATGGTTACTGCAAAGAGTTAAAATTATTTTTTCTTTTATAACATAGTTAAACTGTTGGATGTGAGGAATTAATAAGTTTACAACTGAACATGATTTTTTGGTCTGGTTACGAAATAGTGCATATTTTTTTGCTATTCAGAAATTCAAAACAAGTTTATGTATCTTCCTTGCACACCAGACAAAACAGGATGATCAGATCATTTCTGTTCAGATTTAAACTTTTTTTTTTTCATGTTGTCAAAATTCTATCGGCTTGGTTTCATGATTATTATTATTATTGTCATCATCATCGCCATCATCATTCTGTCCTCTGTTTTCCTTTGTAATTCATTACGGACATAATGTGCTAATTTAACATTTAGTAATATCATTGAATTACTACACAAAATCTCCCAGATCTACTTTAAGAGTTGATGCAATAAGTTCCTCTACTTTAATGGCCATTTTAGTTTGCAGAACAGCTTTTCTGCTGTTTCTATTTTTAAGTAAGAGGAGGATGTGGATTTCTTTGGTGTTTTGGCACCAATGAATTCACCATATAATTCACAAATACCAGCTGGACACTTTCTTTTAAAAACAAATGCAAAAGAGTTTAGAAATCACTGTTGTTATTGACTGCTGCAACCTTAAATAGCTAAATTTTCTTTCCTTATTGTGTGGGTCAAAACATGATTGATTGACAAAGGTTTCCAGTAAATGAGATGAACTTGACTACTAAACAATGTTTCAGAATTCCTGTAGTACTAAATAGTCGATCATCTTCAAATAACTTAATTTCTGATTAGACAATGGTTTTCCACTTCATTACAAAGTAAAATGATGTCAAATGCTTACTCAGAAATGTATTACTTCTTTTTTTGCTTGTTTTTCTTAATTACTGAATTACTTCCTGTCAAAATAGATGATGATGGTGTTTATAATGTAGTAGCTGTCTGTCAAATCATCATTTTTACCTCTGAAGGACTGTTTGTGGAGTTCTGATGAGAAAAAGAAGCATTAAAATGCTTTCCAAATCTATGACTCAGTATTCAAGGTCCACAGCTTGAAACAGTGTTTTTGATTAACTATTTATTACAGCCCACAATGCACAGTGAAAAAAACCCAAAAACAAAAACCCAAGCTAAAAAGCCCAAACCACAAAATGAACAAACAAAAACCCCCACAGAACAACAAAAGCACATAAGATTAAAGTATTAAGACACTTTTGAATTTATTATCAGCTAATTTACAAGTCTAAATCCAAGGAAATTGTGCCATGAAAGCTCAGGTCTTAACTGCTTGTTCTAGTGAAAAGTGTCTCTATCCAAAGCATATTTTATTGGTTTTGATGCAGTATACAAGGACTTAGAACAGATTTAAGCATTTATAGTGGGATTAATTTGCTTGGATTTAGACATCTATATCACAACTCGTTTTATCAATAAAGAGAAGTACTTTGAGACCCTGTTGGTTTATGTTCCTAAAGTACATGTTTTTCCTAGAGTGTAAGGGATTCATCCCAATGAGTTTAGTCATTACAAGGACAAGACATTAAATTCTCACTCTTAGTGAGAGTGTTACACAGTGCTCATAGTGTTACATAGCTCTCATAGTGTTACATTTCAAAACCATAGAAAATGTACATAATGTGCCTTGAATTTTGTACCATTAACTCCTACTATCAGCCCCTTCTCTGATCTCTGTAAGGAGTTTCTGTCTGAAATCCTGCATCTCTGAGTATCTGCAGCCCTTACCTGTATATGTTGATTTGACAATATTGTGCTATAAAATACCATTTTCCAGACATCGGTTTTGAAGTTAGTTTTTCATAAAGTTGCTCAGATTGTAGAAATGTAAATATGACTCTACTAATTCAGCATAAGAATTTGATTTTCACTTAACGATGCTGTACTACTTTCTGAAAAGATGCACAGATGATAGATTGTATTTGAAACTGAATGGTGGCCATCTGTACTTAGTGTGACATTTCTAATAGCCCTTCTGTGGAATGAAGAATTTTAACATCAGGAGACAGCACCTCTTAGCAGTCATTTCCCCTTTCAACAAAAATAGTTTGGCATAGCCTGTGGCCATTGGTTTTTAGTTGTGGTGAGTAAGATGGAGGAAGTCTTGCTGGGATTTAACAAATGTATGTCTTAATGGAGCTATCACGGATGAATAGTTGCTCTCATTATTAATGTTTAAAATAAAAGATACAACCCATTCAGATTATTGACCCTGGCCTATTATTTTCATTTGAAAAAGAATTATGTCAACTGAAGGAGCGGTTTTTTGGGTTTGTGTTTTTGGTTTTTTGTTTGTTTGGTTTTTTTTAATATATAATTTGGTGCACTTTAGTTTGAGATTTTTACAGGAGTTGAATTTCTTCTGTCTCAGAACATTTCTTGCCAGTTCTTGCTTAGCAGCAAATCTATTTCTACAGTCCTGCAAGCTCAAGTATTCTCAAGATTTGTCTCATTGGATTCTGAAGTATCCATTTTCAACCACAGGTTCTCGGAGTTCTATGAAACCTAGTGAGCCAGACCAAAGAAACTTGTCACTTCTTTTTGGCCAATAATTTGTCTATGTGCAAGAAATCAATTGCTGATACCTGTCACTGTCCGTCGTAAGTGTCATATCTGTATGAGTGTTCCTCTAGCAAGTCTGAATGTGACAATCTGAAAACTCCAAGCCCAACCTCCTTCCCTTTTATGTGATGTAATTTTTTATATATGTACATATTCGAGATATTTGAAGTATGCAGATGGAAAATGAGGAAACTTTTGCCATTTTTTCAAATTTCATTTCTGTGTGATTCACTGGTCTTAAAATTTAGTGGGATTTATGTTTGCTTAGTTTTTCTGACTATGCCAAGCAAGCTTTTATGAACTTGATTTTAAATATTTGAACTTGAAATGTTTGACTTTCCTTTTAAATGTAAAGGGTTCATTTGCCCTGCTTGCTAGAACTGTGGCAGCCTATGTAAATGACAGCTGCTTAACAATTGTTCAGTTTTGCTTTCAGATCAAAGCAAGAAATATTTTTTGTATGTTTTGGGGGGAGTTTTGTGACTAAATATGTTATTTTTAATAAAAATCAGTTTATATATTTTCAGTGACTTAAGTTCTTCTTGAACTCACTGTGGAATGTTCAGTAATAAGAAGAAAGATAAATGCTTCACATTTTAGATCTGAATGCCATGGGGACAGTGACATGGCATTTTTGCAAAACACAAATTTATTTATACACACAATACTAAAGTAGTTTATTAGAGCCTGTTCTGGAATAACTATTTTTAATTTGCAATAATTCCATTAGCAACACGGTATTTCTAATGTCATACACCGTATAACCTGAGTGGAACAGAAATATCTTTCTGCTTCCAGATATTTAATTTCACATCTAATTCAAAAACATTCATCCATCATTGTGACATTAAATCCAGATCACCTGTTTTTGAAAGCTGAAGTCATGCTGTCCTCTGTCCTTGTAATCTTTTAGAGTGCCTGCTATTTGCATCCTACTTATGAACCTTGGATAAAGGTTGACGGAGGGAGGGAACAGGATGCAGTATAGGAAATGTGAATGAGCAGCTCAGCAGCTGACAGCTTATGAAAAAACAGTTCATCCTTATCTCCTATCTCTTCTGCTGATAGAGATACTGACTCAATAATAGCAGTACCAAGGGTTATAGTGGCATAGCTATTTATACTTATATATACGCACAGAAATATATATATATGTTTCTGTACAGTGCCTGTATTCTGTACTCCCAGAATTAACTTCTTTTAAGATGTGACTTTCAAGAGGGAAAAAAAGATGAGGTCTTCTAGGAACAGATTATTTTTAGACTTCAGCAACAGAACAAATTGAGGAGGTTAAATTCTCTGTACATGCTGGCCTCTTAAACCAGAGAAAAACTATTTATTTTTTGGGAGTTGCTGTAGGACTGACTTCCTGTGGTATGGAGTGCAGTTATAAATCTCATTTGGCTCCTGTGTCAAGCCCATTGTAACCTACCACAGAAGCTGCTATCATGCAGTTCATGCTGATGGCCATGTCCCTTGATGTCATCCAGTCAAGGTGGTCAGACTTGAGAGGTTACAAGGTGCAGGGCAAACCAGAACCACCATGGTCCATCTTCTTTCCATCATTCCTCTCCTGTTCACATTATGTTCCTTTCCCTTTCCCAAGAGGAGACAATCTCATCTATTCATGACAACATTGATACTATTGGGCCAGGCTTTCTTCTTGATTATACTGTGGGATTAATGTGGTTCCATCAGACATACCTCCTGTTGTTTAGGGAGATTATTCTGTTGGTATCAGGCACCCTTCCCACATTCCCTACAGGATTATTTCATATTACAAAATGTCTTTCTTGTTTTCTCTACATCCTTCACTTTTCCAATACAGATTTTATTACTTGTACAGGTTTTTCTGTATCCAGTTTGGAGAATGTCTCAGTCTATGTAGATTAAGACATCAGTCTAAATTAAGAGTGCCACAGAGATTTCTGCTGATGGAGGATCTGTGCAGAAAAAAACAAAAAAAAAATGACTTGTCTTTATTTTAAGTTGGAAAATGTGAACCATAATAATCATACAGATTAATTTATTAAAATGTTTACTTTGTTCAAACAAGAAAAAAAATATTATTTCACTATATAAACCCATAATTCTGGGTCATTTACCTACGAAAATAGCAGGCAACAGGTACAGTTGTGGAATTAACCAATGGTCCCAGTATGATTGCTTCTTCTTTAAATTAACAGGGATAATTCAAGACAGTGAGCAGCTGAGTAGTATAGTGTTACATTTCACTTGAAGTTATTGGTGCTTTTTCACCTCATAATAATAACATTTTGCTACTTCTTCTAGTTTTGTAATATGTCTGAGTTGATTATCTCTAAATGGTGAATTTTAAATCGAATCAGCTATAATTTTCTCCACTCTAGCAAAATTCATGCTTGGAATGTTTCTTCCTACATGGTATTTCTCTTTAGTATTTACTCCATGTATTCTTTCATGGAAAATTCATTTTTTCATCATCCAATATGATTCTAATAATTTGATGGTCCAGATGAATTATCAGCTGAGTCCATGTTAAAGGTGTATTCTGGGACAGATGCACTGTAAGAAGAAAAAGGGTCTGCAAAAGTTCACACTGCCTGAAAGCCAGGATAAGAGCTCCATGAAAAACTGCCAAATATTTTGAGTGTGATATTCTTGTACCCTTTAAGATGATAGTATAGCAAAGTCCCATAATAAATTGAAATAAAATGTGTTTTCTTTTTAGAATTCTCAATTTGTAATTTTAAACCCATTTCTTCTGTCTAGGCTACTGTTGTGGTTTTGGTTTGTTTTCCCGGCCAACACACCATTTGTGTGGTGGTTTCACGTTTGCTGATTGAGAGGTAGGATTTTAGGAGGAAAAAAAGGCGAAGCAGGCTCCACTTAGAAGTAAAAAGATAGTTTACTAACACACAATAAGAAAAAGAAGAGAAAATGAAACCTTCAAAACCCCTCTCCTCCCCCACAAGTACTCTCCCACAAACCACACAGACACAAAACTTATGACATTCAGTCAGTTTCACCATTTAAATATAGTCTTTCATCAATTTTTCAGGAGAAGAGTCCTTTGTTCTCTATGGAATTTTCTCACTGACAACCCAGGAAGTTCTTTTGTGGGTCGGAACTCTCACAGAAACAGCCATCCCGGGGGAAAATCTGCTTCCATGTAGTCTCTTCCCATTAGCAGTTGCCCAAGCTGCTTNCTCCCCTCCCCCTGCTGGGGAAAGGGCCCAGGCCCGCAGCCAGGCCTTGGGCCAAATCCCCGCCCCATAGGAGGAGGCAGGGTGTTTCCAGCTGCTAAAAAACCGATCCGGGCCGGGATGGGAGCCCATCATCCTCTCCCCCGGCCTGGGAGTCTCCGGGCCAGGCGGGCCTCTCGTGAAGCTCCGGGCCTGAGCAGGCCAAAGGAAAGAGAGCCAGGACTGCCTTACCTCCTGTGAAGGCGGAAGGAAGAGAGTGAGCCCAGGCTTCCTTCCAACTTTTAAGGCTGTGTGTTTCCCAGAGGTGGATCCCTACATGCAATTGGCTATTTTGGTTGTCAGTTTAAAGGAATTCACGTATTGTACTTCACCATCTGTGCTAAACCAGCACAGCTACATTTATAATAGATAAATTCTTGTCAAGTAGAATGAGGATAAAAAATGAGGAATAGGAATTAAGTTACTTAGGAATGAATCCATGAGCGTCTCAAGGAGAATAATAATTTTGAAAGCCAATGACAGTGGGTTTTTGTACTTATATACAGCTTAATCAAGTGTCATGGCTTAGGTTTAGATTCCTCTCTAGATTGTTTCAATTTCAGTTAATTTAATGGCAACTTTGCAAAATACATTTCTCTAGAGGTGGTTTAGGTTTTCTCCTTTGGGAAAACCTTTTCCTCCTCCTCTCTAGGCATATAACTGCATCTTTTCAGGCACTGCAGTTTGTGTTTGTGCATGTGTGGGGGTTACACATGCAAGTGTAAACCAATCTATTTAAATGCAGGCCAAAATATACTAAATTATGTAGGATTATTCAACTTTTTGGTGTGGTGTAATGTTTTGTTACTCAATTCCACATTTGTAAACAGGAATTATGTGCATCTGCTGAAAAAGATGAAACTGCTCAACACTGGAATTAATGTAATGGAAATTAAATTTGCAGATACATAAAAGCAATCCATTGGCATATAGTGTGTTTTATTTACACTATGCATATGTTTAAACTCAGAAGAATTGAGGAGACATTTTGAAATATTCTTCAAACAGCACAAAAGATGAGCAAATATTTGCAATTATAATCAAATTATGCAGCTATCAAATACAATTTTCTGTAATTAGTGGGTAAGCAGCAGTTGTTGACTTTGTAATTACATGACAATTCTAAAGGAAGTTCACCTTTAATTTGTCTTGGTAAGCACCTCCAATGCAGTCAAAATTGAAATGCAACACCGTTGTGTGCTTCAATTAGTTTGCTCTAAGGCTCGCTAAAGTGCAGGAGGAAAGATAGAAGAAGGCAGAATTTTCTGCCTTTGGGACAGTCATATGTTGCAAAAACTTCTTCCTAAGAATATTCTGGAATTTTGTCCTACCAATACTGAAGCAGCGGCTGATTGAAAATATCTCTGAGACCATCAGTGCTAAGGGGAAAAGGTATTAAAGAAAGAAGAAAGGTAGTAATTGCAATGTGGAGCTCCAGAGGAATGTAGATAATTGTTACAATCTGGAGGGAAATGAGCAAAGTAGAAAAAAAAAATATGTTGCCCAAAAAAAGAATTGGGAATAACAGGAAATAAAAAAGGAATTACTTACAAGCTGTGGCATTTTAAAACAAAACAAACAAAAGGAAAAATAATCAAAAAAGGATATAAACTTAAGTCTATGTTGCTCTAAGAAAAAAAAAAAAAAAAGTAAGTTCTAAAATGTGAAACCAGCCTACATTAGATGCACTGGCAGGTCGATTGAATTTTTGGTAGTTTTTCTGCAGGAAATAGAATAATGAAATAGAGAAATAATCAAAACTGTAAGCTGGATATAAAAATATTTAAACATTTCAGAAAATATAACTAGAGGTTGTTAGGTCAATTGTAATGGAATAATTTTAACAGCAGACCCTGGGGGGGGAAATATTTTAGGTCATTACAATGAAACCCTGACCAGAATCCTAGGAATTATACTGAGACAGATGCTCTGCTTGTTGTCTCTGTGACCTTCCATATTTCTTCTTGTGAAATGAAAGACTCTTCTGTCAGCAGACAAGCGTGTTCATGAAATGACTGGACGTGGCACTCACTGCCTTGGTCTGGTTGACAAGGTGGTGATCAGTCAAAAGCTGGACTCGATCTTGGGGGTCTTTTTCAACCTTAATGATTCTGAAATGGAGAACACTGACATTTTGATAGTTGTCCAACAGGCAAGTGAATTGTGCCTTGAAGATGTTAGAAATACTATAAATGACCAGTAAATAATTTTCTTGTACATAGCATAGGCAAAGTATATTGCCAGTGTTTTATATTAATTTGATTAATTTTTTGCAAAAAATAAGTTACATAATTTATGCTGCTTTTGAAAATTCAGTTTATATGTCGTTCGATTTATCAGTGATCATCTTGAGACTTTCTCATATTATACACAGCTATTCCTCTGAGATATTGGTAGATGTATTGCATCATGTATGTTTGGCCAGAAATACTCTCTGTTTTCTATGAGAGAAAAAGTGGAAGTTTTAAAGAATATGTAATTTGTTGATTAAATGTAATTGAATTAGGAAATTATGCAGTTATAATTTATTTTTTTTTTCATTTATTGCTATTGAGAGTGTGTCCACTACTGCATATGTCAAATGAGAATTATATTATCTGAATTTAATTAAACTGAAGTCCAAGTCAATAAAGATAGGCAAGAAGAATGTAAAAGTTCACACAGAGAGCTGAAATTTGATTCATGTGTGTGACTTCAGACTTGACTCTGCTATCATCTTCCATACAAAGAGCCTGGAAAAGTGCCCATGGAGGTGTACATAACTCTGAACTCTCTTTTTACTTTCATTCAGAGTAGAGAGCAATTCAACTGGATAGAAAATTACTTTTGTCCCCTATCATTTGACTCACACTAAATGTATTCTGTGTTATTAAATTAAATGTTCAAGTCCAGTTGTCCAAATTAATGTAGTAGAGTCAATGTACGGGTATGGCTCAAGCACACTTGTCTCAGAACCTACAAGTGGTTCTTACTTTCATTAATTCAGGATTGTATAGGAAAGCTGGCTAACGATTAGAGTTCTCCCATGTCTTATTGTCCTCCTTACTGACAGCTGCAGTAAGTGTTGTCCTTCCTTAGGACAGATGAAGCCCGTAAGAAATTTTTAGAGATGGCTTTGGAAGCTCTTTGGTATAAGTTAATCGCAGAAGTGTGGCCTAGAAGATAGTCTGAATTAATTGAAGAGTGAGATCTTCAGTGGAGGTTTGAGTCATTCACTTGGTAGCATCTTAAGCCACACACATATGTTAAAAACCAAAATATTGAGAAAGGGAGAAGGATGGGAAAAAAAACTGTGCCAGAAAATTAATTTAAAATCATTTATTCATGCTGGCATTTTTAGCATGATTCTTGAGATAGTCTGTCATGAGGTGTGCTTATTTTGTGATCCCTAAGGTTGGTAATTGTATCTTTACAAGGTGCAGATAATGTTAATTTTTATCCTAATGTTATGAGGGGAAATACATTTCTGGTTTGAAATAAGAAGGCTGACTTGGGTTTAGCTATAAAAAGTAAATAAAATTGAAGATTTTTTAATGCTGGCCAGGCTTCCAGAACGATAACACATTTTGTGTATATTGGTTCCTGGTAATCTAATTGAAACTGTAATTAAACTGTATTTTTTTTTAATAAAAAGACTACAACTGCCCCAAGGATCCTAAATAGCAGAGAAATTGAGAAACAATCCATTTTGGATACCTTCTTATCTCACATTTCTCCCTGCTAGTCTATATATATGCTTTGGCAACAGAACAGGCAGTCAAATTTCATCTTATTCTCAACTCAGCCATACTATTACAGTGAATTCTTGGTGAAAGTGGTGAATATACGAGAGCTATTGGAAATTGCTTCTAAGTCTCCAAGTGGTTCTCATTGTTCCAAGTAGCTGAATATGTGGTGGGGTGACAGTTTGAAGTTGTGAGAGCATTTTAAAACCAAAAATTTTTACTACATATGAAGAAAAGTGCTCCTTTTTTTTCTTTTCGTGATGTGTTGTGCTTTATCTCTTTGATTCTTGTAGTGCCTCTTGTTACTGTCACTCCTAAGAGCTGTAATAGCATCCTGAAAATAGGGCATATTTCTGAACATGTGTAGGAAATCCAAACTTCTGTGTAAATAAAAAATACAATGCATATATATGCAATATATATTATATATATATTATACAAAAAATAAGTGTAATATTGTAGTAATCACCAGCTTCAAGTGCCTATATAGCAAAATATAACTAATAAAAATAAAGTAAGATTATGTTGCATCAACTTCATGAAAATTTAAATTATGTTCTCCAATTGCATGAGGAATTTAGTTGGGAATGAAGTGAAGGAGAGGGAGGAGGCTTATGTTCTAATACTTTGAAAGACGATTTTGCCAAATTTTCCAGTTGATTTGTCTTGAAAATGTCTTGACATTATTAATACACTTCACTTGTGCTATGCTCCTCAGCAGAAGAGTTCTTAAAGATTTACTGAAACGGGTATGTATTATTTTTTTCACTTTCTAACTATGAGAATGAGCTAGTGCTAGCCCCACTGAATCTGCAGGACTTGAAAATATTCAATATCCTGGCTGTGCAGTGCACTGCTGCCCTTCTATCAGCGTTATGCATTCCAGAGTTTTCAGTTTGTACCAGCAAAATGTCACCATGACCACAGTTCTTATTCCAGTTTCTCTAGGGTGTCATACCTACATTTTTCCACATAAATTTTCACAGTTATTCACCTATGACTTTTTCTATTTCTAGAATCATCCTCACAGTGAAAACATGTTTAAGTTCTTAAACTGACATCTGCTATACCTCAATGCTTTTATTTTGTACAGATCCCAGTTCATTGAAACATCTCTTTTGGGACATGTTGCCTTCTGTGCTGTTTTTTTTCCTTTGCAGCAAAAAGGTCAAAGTAGTGGCAGAAAAGGAAAAAGAGAGAAAATTGAAATCACTTAATATGACTCCTGGACCTTCACTTTTTATGATTGTACATGAGTAATGTGACCTGTTCCATGATTTAGAATTTCAGTGGGTTTTTTTGCTCAGAAATTTTTATATGAATTTTTAAATGTTTAATTATGTCCAACTTTAAAGGACAGTTATCGCTTAAGCATTTTGAGGACACCCTATATGTGTTTATTATTTGTGTATAGAACATGGAGTTATTAGTGAACTTTCACAGTTTTCAGTGTTTTGTTGTTTTTTTTTTTAGAATACCCAATATCCACGTGATTCATATTCAAACATGTTTTTGCTTACTTTGAGATATTAGTCACTGGATAAGCACTCTTTCCTCACTACAGACTGGTTTGTAGTGGCACAGGCTTTACAGCTGTTCATGACTAACTTAAATGACAAGTCCAGAGAGAAATACTGACATCAACTGTTTACTGAGGAGAGGAAGTTAATGAATTACTGCTTTTCTACACAGATCACTAGTATTTGATATTTTATAATGGCTCAAGTGAAGTTTAACTGAAACTGCATAGAAAAAATTCTGCATTTAGAATGAAGGGAATAGATTTTTAAGTACTCCTACTTTTTAAGCTGTGTACATTGAAGGTTTGGAAGTATCAGCTTTAAAGGATGTGCAATGACAGGCTGGCAGGCATGACAATGATGATCTATCAATCATCAAGTGACTACTTTCCTATTTTGAGGAGACTGGTTGAGAAGTTGAATTGTGAAAGAAACACTGCCTTTGGAGAAAAACTTTCCTAAATATAATCAGCAGAGTGGGATTTTTTGGCATTCATTTATTCTTTCTTTTAGAGCTGATGTCAACATCAAGTGAACTTCTTCTCTTCCTGATTAACAAATTTACTTTTAAAGCCTTTGCAAATGTGTGCTTTGTTCTCAGTGTCATTACATAGATGTCATCCATGGAGCGTTAGTTCTGGTAATACAATCACAGATAAGGGGAGATCTGGATCATGGATCTGTTTAAGTATATGTGGCTTGTTTTTTTCATTGTGATTCAGATGCTGAGATGATGAGAACTAGAAATGTTGACCATGACCTTGCATTACAGTAGAATTATACAGTAGTATCTCTCTATATAAAGAAAATAAAGTAGTAGTGACGCCACAGTAAGGTAATAATAAAAAAGGAATTGTAAGACCTGTAGATTATTTGTAATGTGACAGCAATTCCTACAATTACTTAAAAACACTGCTATTAAAGTTATATTTTAAGGTTAATCTTGCCCATCTTTCCAGTTATAAAACACATACTTGCAAGTTGCCAGGAAATACAAAGAAGCTGTCTCCCATAGCCCTAGTTCTACTCTAGTTTATTTTCAACTTCCACCCTAGTGAACTAGAGTACAATTGAATTTTCTGAGCTGAATACATGACACTCAAAGTCAAAGGCAGAATGCTATGGAAAGAATTGGGAAAAGAGAATGAGGAGATTTTTTTTTTCCAGTTTTATAGCAAAAGTAGTATTGATCAGTGCCACATAATGCATGCAAGAATCAGGTGGTTAATGTTCTAGTTTATATAGTTTTGTGGGTTTTGGGGGTTTGTTTGTCTGTTTTTGTTTGGTTGTTTTTTTGGTTTTTAGTTTGGTTGGTTGTCTTTTTTTTGGTTTTCTTTTGTTAAATAAAATCCTACCGGGTAAAATCCACTGTCAGTTCATGTGTATTGACAAGTTCTAAAATAAGTTATTCCTGAATTCTTGCACTAAAAGACAATTTTGTGGAAACTTCTCTAGTTTATCCAGGGCTATAAACAATGATAAAATTGAGCACTTTTCGTCTTGATTTTGAAATTATGAAGCTGAGCAGATGAGATGATGAAGCTAAGCAAAAATACTTCTTACACTAATTTATTATTTCAATCTCAATAAAAATATTTAATTTCTTAATGTAGTATATTTTAAAGGGAATGAGAGAAATTCTGAATTTCTTTATTGATGATATTGAGTATCTATAACTGACTATAACACACATGGGGATAGCACTTCAGAGATTAGTGAATGACATATGTAAATGGATCAGGTGAAATTTCCTGACCTTATTATCCAAAAAAAGTACAGTGAACTGGTACTGTGAATAATGTTCAAAACCAGGCAAAAATGTAATCCTGACTGTTACATTTCAGCCTTGTAATGTTTGCCTTTAAAGAGCTTTGAGAGGATTTGGGATTGTACTCAGATAAACCATGTGAAGAAAAAATGAGGTCTATTTTCTCTGTGGCAATTAGAAGGAACAAGTCCTTTGTGGCAAAGTTCATAACTATAAATAAGCAGTGATACTTTTAAAATTTCTAACCAAACACACAGAATCACACACAAAATCACTAGGTTGGAAAAGACCTTTGAGGTCATCGAGTCCAGCTCAGCCCTAATACCTCAACTAGACTATGGCACCAGGTGCCATATCCAATCTAAACACATCCAGGGATGGTGATGCCACCACCTCCCCAGGCAGACAATACCAGTACTTTATCACTCTTTCTGTAAAAAAACTTTTTCCTAAAACCATCTTACCCTTCCTTTGGCACAACTTGAGACTGTGTC
>VXBB01014192.1:0-16759 GCA_013399915.1 Illadopsis cleaveri | reverse complement strand
CAGGGTTTTTGTGTTTGGGTAAAGAAAAAAAAAAAAAAAAAGCCTTGAAGAAAAGGGGGCTTTGTTTCATCCGTGATTTTTTTTTATTATTATTATTTTAATGGAGAGGGAAGGGAAAAACAGATCAGGGGTGGGAAATGAGGAAAGTGGTTATTTCTGGAAGCAGCTCCCTGCCCAACCTTCCCTTGGAGTTTTCCCCGCAGNACCCCAAACCGTTCCAGGGTTGGGGAGGAGATTCCAGAGGGAGGCGGCAGTGGGGAAGGGCAGGGATCCGTGTGCCGGAGGAATTCCAGGGGACGTGACGGGCTCCTTTCCCAGGGTTGTTCCAGGGGTGTTGTCGGCATCTCCAGGATAATTCACCTCCGAGGTGGGACCATTCCCTGACAGCTCTTAATCCCTGTTTGGTCAAAATTCCTGGAATCATGGAATGGTTTGGCTTGGAAGGGACACTAAAGGTGATTTCATCCCAATTTGCCATGGGCAGGGACAATTCCCACTCTCCCAGGTTTCTCCAAGCTCTCTCCACCCTGGCCTTGGACACTCCCAGGGATCCAGGGGCAGCCTCAGTCCAATCCTTTTTCCCGGAATTCTCCCACCCTTTTCCAGTCAGGACTGGGAGGAGATTCCAGGTCCAGCCTCACTGCTGGGGATGATTTTCCTGGGCTTTTCCAGCAGCAGAATAAAATCTGAGCATCCTGGGAGAGTGGAAGTTGTCCCTGCCTGTGGGATGATCCTGAGGATCCCTTTTCCAAACCATTCCATGGTTTTCTGAACCAGGATCCTGGGAACCTTCCCTAAAAAAAAATCCCTCCATCCATCATCTGTATCGTCTCTGTATCGTCTCCCTTTCCTCCTCCCAACTTCCCAACATGCCCAAAATGAGATAAAAACCACCCCAGGGATGCCCAGACCATGGAATACAGGAGCTGGTGTTTATCTGGAAATCAGGGAGAAATTCCAAGGCCTAAGGAAAGATCTGGCTCTCAGGGATAAACAATTTGCCCCCCCCCCACTTTTATTCTGGAATTGGTTTCACCCCATTCCAGGGCCAGGTCTGAACATTCCACCTCATCCCAGGACAAAGGAGAAAAAATAGGGGGAAAAAACCAAGANGTTGGACATTGGGGCTTGGATCCACCCGGGATGGTGGGAGCTGTCCGTGCTCGTGGCAGGGTTTGGATGGGATAATCCCTTAAATCCCCTCCCACCCAAACCGTTCCATAATTCCATGATTCCATCACTGTGTTCAGTTGGGGTTTTTTTAACATGATCCCATAAAAAAAACAAAAACAAAAACAAAAACAAAAACAAAACAAAACAAAACAAAACAAAAACAAAANAACAATTTGCCCCCCCCCCACTTTTATTCTGGAATTGTTTTCACCCCATTCCAGGGCCAGGTCTGAACATTCCACCTCATCCCAGGACAAAGGAGAAAAAATAGGGGGAAAAAACCAAGAATTAAAAAAAACCCAAAACAAACCAGGGTTGCATTTTCCAGGGAATTTCTCCAGCAGAGCAGAACTGTTCTTGGCACGGAGCTGGGCAGAGCTGCCACTCCCAGGACATCCAGAAGGGTCTCCAGGAAATCCTAAACTGTGCTCACGGCTGGGATTGGCTCGCTCTGGGAATGCCAAGGATCCTCAGGGTCCTTGGTGATTCCCAACTTCATAGACGTGGAGGAGCCCATGGATCAGGAATNAAAAAAAAAAAAAAAAAAAAAAAAAAAAAAAAAAAAAAAAAAAAAAAAAAAAAAAAAAAAAAAAAAAAACAAAAAAAACAAAAAAAAAACACCACAACCAGGCAAATAAAAGGAAAAATCTGCAACCCAAAATATTCCGGCAGAATCCGAGACAGTTCCAGCCTTGCCAGCCCCAGAGGAAGGAAGGAGCTGCTGGGACTACTCCATTCCCTTCTCCACCCTGGGGCTGCAAACATGGGAAATACATGGGAAAAATCCATTTGTGCAATGATCCCAAATCCCAAACGGGATTCCCGCTCCTCACAGCCATGGGGATGATTTGGTGGATTGAGAATTCCCAGGAATGCTGAGTTTGGGGACCGAGGAATGTTTGAGCTGGGGATTAATGTCCTGTTAAAGCCCAGCTTAGGAAAGGCTCAGCCTAAAGCCGAGTCTTGGAGGAATGGGAACAATCCCAGCCATCCTGGGGGACTGATCCCTCAATCCCAAATCCTGCTCCACAAGGAAATCAGTCCCTAATGCTGGATTAGACAAAACATGAGGATGAGGCTGGGAATGGGTGAATTTTTGTGGATTTTGGGAAGTTTCGAAGAGCCCGGCAGGGGGAAGCCCAAAGCTCCCAGTGGGAGTCAGATCCCTGTGGGATGAGGAAGAAGAGATTTTTGGGATCAGGATGGAGAAAACATTCCAAGGGGAGGTCAGCTATGGAAAATTCCATAAATCTGGGCTCTTCCTATCCCAATGGAAAACTCCAATTCAATGGAAAACTCCAGTCCTGTGGAAAACTCCATAAATTTGGGCTCTTCCAATCCAATGGAAAACTCCATAAATCTGGGCTCTTCCAATCCCAATCCCCAATCCCAATCCAAATCCCAATCCCAATCCCCATCCATCCACTCATCCTCTCTTCCTCATCCCAGTGAATGCCGCCATCCAGGAATGGATATCCCGATGTTTTATCCCATTATCCCAATTTGAGCATTCCCAAGGCACCTCTGAGCTCCATCCCCGTTTTTCCGAGAGGGAATGATTTATCCCAACTCCAGGGCTGTCGCAGGAACAAAATCCCACCAGATGGAAGTGGCCAGATGAGGTGAGGACGAGGGAATGATGCCGATGGAATTTGGGATGAGGGATCCCCACGCTCCTCTCGCTGAAATGGGAATTTGCGTGGGATTTTCGGGATTGATGATGGGAGGACTGTCCCAGATTCCCAGGAAATATTTGGGGACAGTCCATTGCATCCATTCTATCCCATTCTCATTCCCATTCCCATTCCCATTCCCATCCATCCCTTCCCCATCCCCATCCCCATCCCAGTCCCAGTCCCAGTCCCAGTCCAAATCCATCCCATTCCATCCCAATCAAGGAATTAGGGAACGTTATGGGGTTGGAATGGCTTTTTAGGATCATCCAGTCCCAAATCCCTGCCATGGGCAGGGACAATTCCCACCGTCCTGGATTGCTCCAGGGCCATCCAGAAGGAGTTTAGGAAGTTCTAACACAGGCAAAGTGAATTCCCTCTGGAATCCCACAGCAAAATGGGAATCTTTTGGGATCCTGGATGTGCCAGAAATTCCCAGAGGTGTCGCTGTCCTTGGAAGTTTTCCAGGTCATGATGGATCAATCCCTAAGGAATGCGGTTTTGGAAGCTGGAAACCTCCTGAAATTCCTTCCTGCCCGATTTATCCCTGGGAATTCCCAATCCCAGCACAAGTTCCTCCTCCACCGGTGGATATCCACCATCCTGACCTGCTGTATCCCACAAATCCCAAAAAACCTGCGCTGCTTGGCTACCATTTTCCATTCCTTGCCTTATTCCCTGGGATTTTTCCCTCGATAATCCAGAAAATTTGGGATAAATTGGATCCACGGCCGGGGCCAAAATCTTGCTCTGACCGTGCCCCTTCCTCTCTTCCCTCCAGGATTTTCCAGAGCTTTGCCAACCCATCCCAGAGAATTTTGGGATGTGAAACCGCTGCTTTCACTCCGGGTCCAAGAAAAACCTCGGACCAAACATCTCTGGCTCCGCTATCAGCTATATCCCAATCCTTCCTTTTTTTCCCATCAAAACTCCCCCCTACTCTGGGGAGAAATTCACCCATTCCCGAAAATCCTGCACCTCTCTCCCTTCCCTCCATAATCCCTAAAACAACAAAGCATTTGATCTCTTCCCTTTGGAAAATCCGAAGGGATAAAAAAAACCCTGGAAAAGCTCCCAGTCCAGGTGATCCTGTTGTTCCTCCTCTCCCTACCTGCCCCAATCCTGGTGTTTTCCCTGATCCCAGACGTTCCAGGATGAGGGAAGGAAACCCGGCTCCAAACCCATCCCTATTAAATTCCTCCCCGATCCAAAATTCCTGGAAAAACAAAGCCGCGGATTTACCTGATTTGGGTGTTCTTGGCACGGGATAACGGCCTGGGATTTTCTGACTGAATGGGCTCGTTGTAACACCAGGAATTCTGTCCTTCAGGAATTCTGTCCTTTTTCTTTTTTTCTTTTTTTTTTCTTTTTTACTTTTTTTTTTTGTTTGTTTGTTTGTTTGTTTTTGTTTTTGTTTTTTTGGTTTTTTTGGTTTTTTGGGTTTTTTTGAATGTTCCCTCGTTTTCCCTCCTGCCAGATTTCCTGAGTAATGCCGGAGCACGGAGCCAACTCCAAAGCTCTGGAATCCTCCAGGAAAAGGAGACAGAGGTCCCACGTTTCTCTTGGATGAGGGAAAACTTCCAAAGGGCCGTTTTTTGGAGGGATCCCATCCCAATCCTCCAGGAATGACCTCATCCCGCTACTGAGGGGTCAGCTTCGGGCTGGATGGAGTAAAGAGCTCCTTCTGCCTCTGGATTTTGGAGGTTTAGGGAGAGTTTTCCAAGTGAGTTCTCCTGGATTCCAGGTTTTTATCCGTCCTTTTCAAAGGGCAGCTCTCTGGTCATGGAATTATGGAATATCCCGAATTGGGAGGGATATTCCAGGTTTATCCAGGATATTCCAGGTTTATCCATCCTTTTCAAGGACAGCTCTGAAGGGGACATCATGGAATTATGGAATATCCTCAGTTGGGAGGGATATTCCAGGTTTATCCAGGATATTCCAGGTTTATCCATCCTTTTCAAGGACAGCTCTGAAGGGGACATCATGGAATTATGGAATATCCTCAGTTGGGAGGGATATTCCAGGTTTATCTGGGATATTCCAGGTTTATCCGTCCTTTTCAAGGACAGCTCTAAAGGGGAGGTCATGGAATTAGGGCATATCCAGAGTTGGGAAAAATATTCCAGGTTTGTCCATCCTTTTCACGGACAGATCTGAAGGGGAGGTCATGGAATTACGGAATATCTGGAGTTGGGAAGGATATTCCAGGTTTTTCTGTCCTTTTCAAAGGGCAGGTCTCAGATCATGGAATTATGGAATATCCCAAATTGGGAGGGATATTCCAGGTTTATCCAGGGTATTCCAGGTTTATCCATCATTTTCAAAGGACAGCTCTAAAGAGAAGGTCATGGAATCATGGAATATCTCAAGTTGGGGAGGATATTCCAGCTTTATCCAGGGTATTCCAGGTTTATCTGTCCTTTTCAAGCACAGCTCTGTGATCATGGAATCCTGGAATATCTCAATTTGGGAGGGATATTCCAGAGTTGTCCATCCTTTTCAAGGACAGCTCTAAATGTGAGGTCATGGAATTATGGAATATCTGGAGTTGGGAAGGATATTCCAAGTTTATCCATCCTTTTCAAAGGACAGCTCTAAATGTGAGGTCATGGAATTATGGAATATCTGGAGTTGGGAAGGATATTCCAAGTTTATCCATCCTTTTCAAAGGGCAGGTCTCTGATCATGGAATTATGGAATATCCTGAATTGGGAGGGGTATTCCAGGTTTATCCATCCTTTTCAAAGGACAGCTCTGAAGGGGAGGTCATGGAATCATGGAATATCCTCATCTGGGAAGGATATTCCCGGTTTATCCATCCTTTTCAGCACCTTCTTTCTCTGTAGCTCTCAGCTCTCCCTGGATTTTTTTTCCCTTCTCCAGGCGAACATTCCCGGCTCTCCCAGCCTGGCGCCAGAGCTGAGTGGCTCCAGAATCCTGGAATTCTTTGTGTTGGGAGTGACCCTAAATCCCATCCCATTCCCACTCATCCACGGGGGACACCTCCCACAATCCCAGAGCGCTCCAATCCCAATCCAACCCGGCCTTGCCGAGTCCCCACATTCCCATTTGAAGTTTTTATCCCATTTTTTTCCCCCTGTTTTTCAGGATAACGAATCCAACTGAAAAGGCCTTTCCCTGCCCGCACTCTCGCTCTTCCCTCTCCTTTTTTTTTTTTTTTTTTTTTTTTGTTTTTCACCAAAAACTCTCCTCCCTTTTGTTTCCNTTTCCCCCTCCTTTTTTTTTTTTTTTTTTTTTTCATGGATCTCCACCAAAACCTGAGCTCATCTTGGATCCCTTTCCCCTCTGGATCCCTCAGCTCCAAACGCTCCACAAAAGGGCGGCACTGACCTTCTCCTGTCGGATTGGGAGCTCCCCTCCGGCTTGGATCCCGATCCCGTTGGAATTCTGCCCCTCTGAGGATGAAAAGCAGGACTGGGAGTCAAATCCTGATGGATTTGAGGGCCTTCCAATCTTCCCGGTGCTTCCAAACCCTTCCCTGACTCCCTCACTTCCGGCTGGATGCAGCCGGGGGTTGTTGAGGCTCTCCCGGATTTCCAGGAGCTGGGATGAATTCCAAGGGATGCAGAAAAAAAACCTCAGGGTGAATTCTCAATGATCCCAGAACTCCGGAAAAGTTTTGTCTCCGTGAGCATCCCACAGAGGGAATCAAGGCAGGGAATCATTTATGGATGTCGGAGCTGAAGTCTGGATACCCGGATTGGAAATTCCTGAAGAGCTGGGGGAAGGTTTCCCAAAAAAAAAAAAAAAAAAAAAAAAAGCTGGAAAGCTGGTGATGGATGGATTTGGATGATCCAAAAAAGCAGGAGAAGGGTTTTGTTTGGATCCAGCTCCTGAGTAGATTTTGGATCACAACCCTCTCCCAAAGAGAAGAATCCATGGATTATATCTGAGAAAAAAGAGGGAAGCGACGGCTGGATGATCCCATTGTCCCTTCAAAATCTGCCTCCCTTGGAAAAAAAGATAGGAAACAATCAACAAAGTTTGGAGCTTTGGAAAGGTTTGGGTTCAAATCCTGATATTTTTGTGGAATTCCAANAGGAAAGGAAAGGAAAGGAAAGGAAAGGAAAGGAAAGGAAAGGAAAGGAAAGGAAAGGAAAGGAAAGGAAAGGAAAGGAAAGGAAAGGAAAGGAAAGGAAAGGAAAGGAAAGGAAAGGAAAGGAAAGGAAAGGAAAGGAAAGGAAAGGAAAGGAAAGGAAAGGAAAGGAAAGGAAAGGAAAGGAAAGGAAAGGAAAGGAAAGGAAAGGAAAGGAAAGGAAAGGAAAGGAAAGGAAAGGAAAGGAAAGGAAAGGAAAGGAAAGGAAAGGAAAGGAAAGGAAAGGAAAGGAAAGGAAAGGAAAGGAAAGGAAAGGAAAGGAAAGGAAAGGAAAGGAAAGGAAAGGATGTCAGACTCCATGATTTTTAGGGTCTTTTCCAACCTTACCAATCCCATAATTCCATGATTCCCTAATTTTATGTTCCATCCCTAGACTCTGATCATCAGATTTGTAGGAAAAAGTCAGGGCTTTGCTGGCAAACCCCCCTGGACTGAAAGCCCTGGAGCTGGAATGTGTTATTCCCTGAGCTGAGGTCAAGGTTGAGGGGCTGGAGTTTCATCCCTGGTTTTCAGAAACTGGGGAAAAAAAAATTTCCCCAAACTTTACTTCATGGAAAATGCGCCCATGGAGACACCGTTAAAAACAAGGGAAAGAAACCGAAAGGAGAATTTAAAATATTAAAAAGAACTCATGGAAACACGAAAGGAGCAACCCCGGGCATGACACATCCGGCTGCTCCCAGGGAACGCTCCGGCTTTTCCAAGAACGTGGATTTCGGGGAAAAAAAAAAAAAAAAAATGGAAGAATTTCCACGAAAAAAGAGAATTCTGGATGCCCCTTCGGCCTCATCCTGCCTGGATCCGTGCTTGGCTCAGCCCGTGGATCATCAGGCACTGAGTCACCTCCTCATGGATGCGGGATGAGGTCCCCGGGGGGTGGGGAGAATTCCTGCCGGGAGCCGGATTTTTGGGATGGTGATGTCGGAGGCTGAGTCAGAGCCGGGCCCCATCTGGTTGTGATTTTGGGGAAGGGCGAAGATGGGAAGAAATGCCTGGCAGGGAAAGGCTGGGAGGCTTCCCAGTGGGAATGGGGTCTGGGAGAGGGAGATTGGGATCCATGGGAAAGGGGAAAATTCCCTTTTCCTGCCTCCCTCCCTCATTTCCCTCCTTAAATTGGTGAGAAATACCTGGAAGTAACTGTGGGTCCAGCAGGAATTCTGGGCTTGTGGCGCTTCCCTGGATTTTCTCTGGTCAGGGAAGAATCTGGAATCGCAGTTGGATAAATGGACTCCACAGAAATCCTGGATTTGTGGCTGGGAGAGGATGATTGGGATCCATGTGGGAAATCCCAGGATTGAGGGAAAATTCCCTTTTCCTGCCTCTCTCCCTCAATTCCCTCCTTAAATGGGAAATTCCTGGAATTAACCGTGGCTCCAGCAGGAATTCTGGGCTTGTGGTGCTTCCCTGGATTTTCTCTGTTCAGGGATAAATCTGGAGCCTCCTTAGGGAGAGCAGAATTCCCAGCTGGAATCCTGGTTGGATGAATGGGCTCAACAGAAATCTTGGATTTGTGGATGGGAGAGAAGTTTCAGGATGGAATTTGAACCCCCAAATCCCAGCAAAAAAACCCCCTCCAGGCACGGCAAAAGGAAAAACAGGGATGAGCAAGAGGTGGGAATGGCACATCCCCTTCCCTCTGGGGTGGCAGGGAAGGGAATCGCCCAATCCCACAACATTCCAAAGGGTTTTTAATTCCATGTGACCATTCCCGGGAACAACACTCACCATCCCTGCTATCCTCATCCAGACAGGGGCGACGGGAGTTCCATCATTCCCAAAAAATCCCTCAGCTTGGAGCTTTCCCAATAAACCAACTCCATGCTGTGGGATGGTGGATTCCCTGGTTCCAAGGTTGGGAATAACCCCAGGGAAAGGATGGAATTTGGGATGGGACACCAAGATTTGGGATTTGGCCTCTTGGACACCAAAATTTGGGATGGAAACCAGCAGAAAATCCCTTTTTTTTTTCCCTCAGAGATCACCTCAGATCGGGAATTTCGGAAGATTTAAGGAACGTCTCTTATTTTTTTTATTCTCTTTTCCCTTTTTTTCCCATTTTTTTTTTTTCCAGGTTTTCTCCATGCAGCTCATTCCAAGCAGATTCTTGGACCCCATCACGCTCCAGGCCTTGGATGCTCCGGATGAATTCCCATCAGGATGATCCAAGGATGGAGAACATTCCCTCCTACAAATGAAACTTCCAGCCAGACTTGGATCAGCCTCCTTCTTCCAAAGAAACATCCTGGAGCAGGGAATCTCTCCTAAGGGATTTCCCTGGCTGCTCCCAGAGCTGGGTTTTTCCCTGGTTTCAGCAGGATGGAATAAACACACCTGGAAAATTCGTTCCCATGGGAATATCCCTGTCCATGGAAGGCTTGGAATTCCATGGCTGTTGATGGTTGCAAGCCAAACCATTCCAGGATTCCATGGGCGGAATTCCTGGTCGTTCCTGGAATTCCTGGTTGTTCCTTCATGGAATTCCCACAGCGGGAACGTCTCCAGGGATATTTTCCTTTCGCATCCTGACGAAGCTGGAAAGGGAATTGTGCCATTAGGATTTTCCTTAGGGAGGTTTTCCAGCGTTTTCCAGCATCCGAAGGAAAGGGAGAGGCAGAGATTTCCGGACAATATTCCCAAATTCTGTCTTTTATAGGGAGTATCGTTTCTCTCTCCTTCAAAAAATTCCAAAGCTCTTCTCCATCCTTACTTATTCCTCTGTCAGACTCCCTGTGGGAGGAAAACTGGGAAGGAAGGAGGGAAGGAGGGAAGAAGGGAAAAGGATCAATTATCCAAACATCACCTTCAGAGAGATTCCGGAATCTGGGAATTGCTGTGGATCTGGCCGGAATTTCAGGGAAATAAATCCCTGCTGGAAAAAGGGGCTGTTCCCACTTCATCCACAGCTTGCTGTGGAGGACGGAAAATGCTCCAGGATTCCGTGGAGCCAGGCTGAGAGAGCTGGGAATGTTCCCCTGGAGAAGGGAAAACCCCAGGGAATGCTCCGAGTCCCTGAAGGGGCTCCAGGAGAGCTGGAGAGGGACTGGGGACAAGGCCTGCAGGGACAGGACACAGGGAATGGCTTCCCACTGGGAAAGGGGAGATTGGGCTGGGATCTTGGGCAGGAATTCCTGGCTGGGAGGGGGGGGAGGGGCTGGGCTGCAATTCCCACATTTGCTGGGGCTGCCCCTGGATCCCTGGGAATGGGGCTGTTCCTGTATCCCAAGGATTTTCTGGGAGCTGGGATCACCTGGCAGGATCCAGAGATTCCTTGAGTGAGGTTTCTCCTGTATCCTAAAGATTTTTCCGGAAGATGGGATAACCTGGCAGGATTCCCCCTGAATCCAGAGATTCCTGGAGAGGAGCTGCTCCTGTATCCCATGGATTTCTGGGAGCTGGGATCACCTGGCAGGATCCGGAGATCCCTGGAGTGGGACTGCTGCTCCTGCCCCAGGATTCTCCTGCTCTGTGGGAATTTTTCAGGCTACAATTCCCCCTTTTTATTCCACCGGGATTTCCCTCCCTCATCCTCGATCCCGACTTTCCCCCAACCCCAAATCCTCCTTTCCCTCCTTTTCCACCCCCAATTCCGACCCCTTCTCCCCATCCCGGCTCGAGCCCGAGTGCGTTTCCCTTCAGGAATCCTCCGCCTAATCCAGAACAAACAAAACATTCCCACAAAACCTCCAACTCCATGAACTCCTGCCCTGGCCTTGACCGCGCTCCCTCCTCCCCTCTCCCTTCCCAACTCCCATCCCAATCCCGCTTTTTTTTTTCTTTTCTTTTTTTTTTTCTTTTTTTTTTTTTTTTTTTTTTTTTTTTTTTTTTTTTTTTTTTTTTTTTTTTTTTTTTTTTTTTTTTTTTTTTTTTTTTTTTTTTTTTTTTTTTTTTTTTTTTTTTTTTTTTTTTTTTTTTTTTTTTTTTTTTTTTTTTTTTTTTTTTTTTTTTTTTTTTTTTTTTTTTTTTTTTTTTTTTTTTTTTTTTTTTTTTTTTTTTTTTTTTTTTTTTTTTTTTTTTTTTTTTTTTTTTTTTTTTTTTTTTTTTTTTTTTTTTTTTTTTTTTTTTTTTTTTTTTTTTTTTTTTTTTTTTTTTTTTTTTTTTTTTTTTTTTTTTTTTTTTTTTTTTTTTTTTTTTTTTTTTTTTTTTTTTTTTTTTTTTTTTTTTTTTTTTTTTTTTTTTTTTTTTTTTTTTTTTTTTTTTTTTTTTTTTTTTTTTTTTTTTTTTTTTTTTTTTTTTTTTTTTTTTTTTTTTTTTTTTTTTTTTTTTTTTTTTTTTTTTTTTTTTTTTTTTTTTTTTTTTTTTTTTTTTTTTTTTTTTTTTTTTTTTTTTTTTTTTTTTTTTTTTTTTTTTTTTTTTTTTTTTTTTTTTTTTTTTTTTTTTTTTTTTTTTTTTTTTTTTTTTTTTTTTTTTTTTTTTTTTTTTTTTTTTTTTTTTTTTTTTTTTTTTTTTTTTTTCTCCTCCAGCTCCCTGAGGTTTCCAGGAAATTTTTTTCTCCCTGACGAAAGGGCTCTTGCAAAAAACAAAACCAAAACAACAAAACCCTCTGGATTTTTTGGGCTGGGATTGGATGGGTCTGCCTGGATTTGGGAGTGGTGGGGTGGGAGGTGGAGGAAATCCCTGGAAAATCAGGAGATCCTGGTTCCTATGGATTTTTAAGGGGTGAAGCTCTGTTGCGGGGATGAGCTGGGTTGGGATTGGGACAATGGGGAGAAAATTGGGATGAGGCTGTTGGGACAAATCCCACAGTTTCAGCAGCTCCCAGGTCCCTTTTTCCAGCATTCCCAAGGAATCGCTGAGCTGTTCCCTGTTTGGGTTATTTTTTGGATAAGGATCCCTACACACTTTCCCAAATTCAATCCCTAAAATGTTGGGATTGGGGAGGGAGGGAGTGGGGGATGTTCCTTTTCCCACTGGGAAATGGGCCAGGAGAATTTGGAAAGGGCTCTTCCAGCTGCATCCAGGGAAATATTGGGTGGTGAGGATGAGGAGAATCCTCTGCATCCCAAAGGTGTGTCCTGGGAATCACGGAATGGTTTGGGTGGGAAGGGACCTGGGAATTCATCCCATTCCATCCCTCACCTCCCACTTTCCCAGGTGGATCCAAATCCATCCAACCTGGCCTTGGACATTCCCAGGGATCCAGGGGCAGCCCCAGCAAATGTGGGAATTGCAGCCCAGCCCCTCCCCACCCTCCCAGCCAGGAATTCCTGCCCAAGATCCCAGCCCAATCTCCCCTTTCCCAGTGGGAAGCCATTCCCTGTGTCCTGTCCCTGCAGGCCTTGTCCCCAGTCCCTCTCCAGCTCTCCTGGAGCCCCTTCAGGGACTCGGAGCATTCCCTGCAGTTTTCCCTTCTCCAGGGGAACATTCCCAACATTCCCGTCCCCGCTCCAGCCCTGGAGCAGCTCTGGGGCCTCCTCTGGATTCCCCCCAAAATCTCCGTATCTTTCCTACATTCCCCCATCTCCACTCATGACCTCCAGAAAAACCCAGAAATTCCAGCTTGGGATCTGCAGGTGCCACTGGCTGGGAATTCCCTCCAAAACAAACTCCACCATCAGGAGAACCAGGCTGGAAACCCCAGTTGGAATCCCAAGGCCGTGATCCCAAATTCCAGGGGCTACAGAGCCTAAAAAAAAAAAACCTGGAGGGAGGCCTGGAAGAGCTGCAGGGGAAGGATTTGGGATAATTTGGGATGAGTCACGTTGGGAATGAGTCAGCTGCGTCCTGCTGCTGTTCTATCCCAGGATTTATAAACAAATTCCTGCTCCCGAGGAGACACGGAGGCAATTTTTTCCGCTCTGGAGCTGGGACAGGGATGAATTGACATCTTGTGGATCGAGGACTCCGCGTCCTTTCCCAAAAAAAAAAATTTTAAAAAGGGAAGAAAAATCCCACAAAATAATTTGGATAATGAAACGTGACCTGTGATGAGCCAGGCGTGGTTTAATCCAGGCAGGAAAAGGAAGGAAATGGGAATTTTGGGATTTGTGGCTTGGCCACGTTTTTATCCCGTTTTTGAAGTCGGAATTCCTCCTGATCCGTAAAAAACACGGAGATTCCATGCTGTGGTGCCACTCTGGCATTCCCACATCCCAGATCCTTGGAATTCCTGCATCACAGCTTCCTTCCTGCTGTGGGGATTGTAGGAAAATATCACTGGAAAATTCTCGGAAAATTGTAGGAAATATCCCTGGAAAAGTCTCCGAGAGGTCACCTGGAATCGTGTCCTTCCCGCGGGATCATCCCTGTGTCCGAGGCCTCCCGAGGGTTTGGATAATCCATTTTCAGATCTTGGAATTCCATCCCTAAATTCCTGGCTCTTTTTCCACCTTTCCGCTGGATTTGTTCGGTTTTCCCAGCGGAATCCACAGAATCCTTAAAGTGCGTTAAAAACTTGGGAATTTTAGCCCTTGATTCCATGGGAAGAAATTCTTTTGTTGTTTGTTTGGAACAAATGTAAAATCAGGAGTTTCTCAATTCCCGATGTCCTGGAGAAGCAAACTTCCATCTCCAAGCGTGGAAAAAAAAAATCTGGAATGTCATGGATTTACCCATTTTGGACACTTTCCTTGGAATTTTGGGTGGTGATCCCATCATTCGCCGTCCCCTGTGTTCCACCTCAGCTTTTCCCTGGGATGGCTCCTCAGGGAATGTCAGGAATAGCTGGAATTTGGGAATTCCTGTCCCAGGGCTGAATTGTTTCTGCCCAGGTGTGACTTCCCGGCTCTGGTTTGATTCCTCCTCTTTTCCAAATGAATTTTTAGGGAGAAGCACCGCAGGATCCACATCCGAGGTGTGGAAAAAATGACAGAATTCCACCTTGGAATTGCCGTGAGGCGCCAAAATCGGGAATTTTCTCTTTGCAAGGAAAAACCAAAAACTCCTGGAGAGGGAAAAAATGAGGTTGGGCTCTCCCTCCTCAGGCTTGGATTTAAGGAGAATCCAGAGGGAATTCGGCCCAGAATTCCGACTGAATGGAGCAATTTTATGGATTTAGGCGCCTCAGATGAAAGGGAAACCTTTGGCTTGGACATTCCCAAAAAAACCCCTCCTCCTGGAATTCTCTTTTCCACAGGAAACACCATTCCAAGGTGTCACCAGGAGCTCCCCGGCTCCATCCAGCAGGAAAATCTCCCCGCTCCGCCTTTTTCCCCTTCCCCACCCCGCTGACGTTTAAGAACAATCCCAAAGCTTTTCCAAACCCTCTCATCCCAAAAAATCCCAGCCTCCAACCCTGCCAGGAGAGACTTCCAAGGGTTTTTTTATGGCTTCATAAAGTGGGGATCAGGGGGATTTATTTTTTTTTTTTCCACAGGAGCTGAGGAGAAAGGAAAGACTTTCTCTGCTCCTTTTTCTCCAGGTTTTTTATTTTTTTTTTGGGATTTCATTCCTTTCATTTGGGGAAGGAGGGATAAAAATAACCCCTGGATTTGAGTGGGGTTTTAATTATTATTTTTTTTTTTCCTAAAAAACAGAGCGGGATTTGTTGGTGAATCCCATAAAATTTTTGTTCCTCTCTCCCGAGCACTTTTCCACTCTAATTTTATCCAGATGCTTTTCCTACTAAAACCCTTCCCTTTGGATTTTCCCTATTTCCCACTCCCCACATCTGCCAGGACCTTTTTTCCTTGATTTCCCTCCCATTTTTCCAGCTATTCCGGAAATTTTTCGGACTCTTCCTTTCCTGATGTCTTCCCCTCCTCACTTTCCCAGCTTGGAATTTTTTTATATGGATTGTCATTGTCTTTTTAGTGAATAATTATAAATTATTGATTAATTAATATTAGTAATTAAGTGCTCCAGCCCTAATTAATGAAAAACCAAGCTGAGAGAAGTGGGAGTAAGTTGTCTCCACTTCCCATTCCCAATTCCAGCTGGAGGAAAAGGGATTAATTTGGATTTAAAGCAGGGGAAAAAGGCGGCAACAAATTTAGGGAATAAAACTCCGGAAGCGCCGGCTGTTGTTTCCCAAAATCCTGCAGAAAGGGAAGAGCTGGGACACGCCTTGGCCACCATTCCTGGTCACATCCTGATCCCGAGGGTGACATTTCTGCCTCCAGATGGATCCTGGATGTTTCCATGGATCCCTGAGCTCTGTGGGCTCCCAAGGCCACGTCTGGAATTCTTTAATCCCGGAATTAGGAGCGGCTTCACTCCAGTCAAATTCCAGAACCTTCCAGGCAGGATGAAGAGCAGATCCAAGGCTGGGAAGACACAGGGATTTGGGGAATGACAAATTCCTCATCCCTTTCCTTGTGTCCAGGAGAAATCGGCACCTGAATCGTGACCAGGAATAAAAATGCCGGATTTTCCTCAATTTCCTGTGCCAGAGCCTAATCCAAGGATTGGGAACTGGACTCACCATGGATACCTGGGTTTTCCTGGGAAATGGGAAACGAGAAAGAGCACTCCAGCATTCCCAGCCCTAATTCCAAAGTGCTGCTTCCAGTGCCTTGGGAAGTTGAGAAAAAAGGTTCAGATCCCTGAAGCTGGATATGGAATTCCAAAAGGTTCAGATCCCTGAAGCTGGATATGGAATTCCATTTGGGATGTCACGGAATACCCAAAATGCTGCCAGATGGGAGAAAGAGCCATGGAAAAGCCTTTCCCTTCTGGAAAGGCCGTGGAAGAGCGGCGGGAATCAGGATCAGGGAATGGTTTGGGTTGAAAGAGTCCTTAAATCCCATCTGGATCCAACTCCTGGGACCTTCCCCTATCCCAGGCGGATCCAAACCCCAATGTCCAACCTGGACAGGGATGGAACATCTCGAGTTTTTTGGGAATGGGGAAATGGCTGTAGACATCATTCACTTCCCTGGGAATTCCATCCCAGGGCAGATTGGCCTTTCCAGAAAAATCCACCGTCTCCATGAGGGAAGGACATTCCTGGTTCCTCAGTTCTGCAGAGGAATGGGATCCGAGGCTGCTCAAAGCTTTTGGGATTTCGGGTGAAGCTCAGTGGGAACAAACCCAGCCGGGGCCACAGGAACCCTCTGGAATGGAACAATCCCTTTTCCATGGACACACCCGGTCATGGAGCAGAAAATTGGAATTGGGGAAGGACATGGATGGAGACTGGAGCAACCTGGGATGGTGGGAGGTGTGCCTGAACATGGATGGGGTGGGAATGGGATGGGATTTAAGGTCCCTTTCCACCCAAACCATTTCAGGATTCTGCTCCAAACTAGCCTGAGAGAGCTGGGAATGTTCCCCTGGAGAAGGGAAAACTGCAGGGAATGCTCCGAGTCCCTGAAGGGGCTCCAGGAGAGCTGGAGAGGGACTGGGGACAAGGCCTGCAGGGACAGGACACAGGGAATGGCTTCCCACTGGGAAAGGGGAGATTGGGCTGGGATCTTGGGCAGGAATTGCTGGCTGGGAGGGTGGGGAGGGGCTGGGCTGGAATTCCCACATTTGCTGGGGCTGCCCCTGGATCCCTGGGAATGTCCAAGGCCAGGTTGGACATTGGACAATTCCATGAAAATTCGTTCCTGCTGCTCCTGCAGTTTGTGAGTATAAAATCCGGGATTTCCAGCTCATGGTCACGCTGCTCCCAAGGGTCCATCAGCAACTTCTCTGGGATATAAAAAAATTCCCAAGTGGAATTTATGAGATTTATGGAAAGGCGCCTCTGTCCCACTCCCTGCTCCCATAGGGCCATCCCAGAGCCTTCCAGGACTGTGTCTGGATGGATCTGGAATATTCCCAGTGAGGAGACTCCATGGGATCTCTGGGATTTTTTTCCAAGGATTTCTTCCTCCTCTCCAGGCTGGATCCATCTGGGATGGTGGGAGGTGTC
>VXBB01014190.1:0-23081 GCA_013399915.1 Illadopsis cleaveri | reverse complement strand
ACAGGAATGGGCCAGGACAGGGCAGCTCTGCCTGGCAGCAGCTCAGGGCTCATCCCCACCCTCCAATCATTTGGGATCTGCCCCGTGCTTATATATTACTGCTGATTATATCTTAATGAATGGCAGTTGTCAGGCACAGGGTAGCCAACACATTAATTAAATCCTTGATAATTTTCATGACTCTGGGCCTGCAGTGATAAAATACTGCTACCTTAGTTATTTCTCCTTAATTGCCCCTGGCTTCCAGGTGAATGCACAGTGGATTTACTGCACATGTGCATTTGCAAGCAGTGGCTGGGGTTTGTATCAGCTGAGTGAAACAAGTAAACTGTATCACATGCAAAAAAAGTTTTCAAATTTCAAACAGAAGTAGGTAACTAAGGGACTCCTCTGTTTTTTGAAAGTACCAATCACAGAGCTGTTTAAATGCACAGCAGATCTGTGCTTTCAGACAGTTCAGATGTAATTTTACCAGCCTTTAGAGAATAAATTTTGTGCCTTTCCATCTATTCCATGTGTAATCTGTACATTCTCACTATGAAAATATTAGGGATTTTTTTTTTTTTCAGTTCATGTCTTGCTAAATATTTTATGCCAGTAGCTTGCACTGAAAACAAAAAACTGCAGTACTGAGGAGAAAAAGAAGAAAAAGCTACCCCTGCTCTCTCTGTTCCAATGTGGAGAATAAAGGAGGAGCCTTAATCAAATGGATACATCCTTTGGTGTACATAACAACCTGGCACTGGCTATGAGTTCTCTTCTGAGCTTTGTAAATGAAAGTCAGGAGTTCAGTGGAGTATTGTAAACTGCATCAGCTAGGGATTTATAAAGGGAATATATGGCCAAAGGATTCTCCTTCAGGGCTTCAGCTGCTCAGGAAATGTGCAGCCTTATGGAATACAGATAGAGGCACAGAAATATTCAGAAACTCACAAGTTTTGCTAAAATGGAAAAGGGAAATACTTCAAGAGTAAGCTGAACTGTGATTTTTTACCGACTATTTCTGGAAGAATGGAATACAATAACAAAATAAGCTCTTATAATGATGACCATTAGAAAAGTGTGGATCAAATGGTTAAGCTGCTCTGCCATTGTTTACAAATCTCTGTCCTTCTTTTTCATTATCTGAATAATACCTCTGCAATCCTGTAACCCAGGAATAAATCCCTGCCCATGGTGAGAAAGCTGAGGAAATCTCATTGTTCTGAACATTTTTTTAATTAGTTTGGATGTAGAGGAAAAAAGCCAATTCAGGCAAAACAAGAATAGTTCTCAGCAGAACTTGTTCTGTGTTTCCTTTCACCTGACTTAAACCAAAAGTAGATTTTGAAAATAAGCTTATATTAATTGCAGAATCTTCTAAAGTATGGAGGTTTTTGGGCCTCAGATGTTTTGAAAAGGACGTGAGAGGAGTCTGAAAATTTAGTATGAAGAGATGGTTCATCCCACCTACCTCAGGCATGGGGCTGTGGGCTATCAGGGTTGGAATGACCCCATTTTCCTCTTCCCTTGGCCTTGTGTTTGCTTTGTTTTCAAGCAATTCTTTAGTTTTAAGTACCTGTTCTACTTAAATATACCTCTGTTTTAAATCTACTTTTCTTTTAGCATTCACAGTCCAATTTATTTTGTATTCAGTTACCTGAAGGCCTCACTTGTGCCCATAAATAAAATAAATTAAAACAGAATCCAAGTTTTAAGTCTGCTTCCTGGCAGTTACTCACTACATTGAATGCAATGTAATTAATTACTCAGTTTCTTAAGAGACTTGTAATGCTGGATATCTTGATACAGCTGGACTGGAAAAGCAGTATTTGAATTTCTGTTGTTATTGCTGGATTTCTCTCCATTAAAAAAAAAAAAAAAAATCCTTGCTACAATTATTTATACTGTTTAGCCACAGCTAGGGGGTGATTGCAGATCTGTGGATTTACAGATAGCAATCCTTTCATCAGCCAGTTGTGTGTTTCACGAGCACAGGATTTGGAGGTTGTGATAGTTGCCATGGCACCCACATGTGTGCCAGGAAGATTGTTGGGAAAGGGTGATTTATGTTCACAACAAACTGAATTAAAAAAAAAAAGAAAAAAGAAAAAAAAAAGTGATTAGAGGTGATTGGTACATTTTAAGCTGAAATCAAATCTTTTATTTTCTTTTTGGTGTGAGGCCAAAGTTGTGATGCTCCATACCAAAAAAAAATTGCTGATGTGGAGATGCCATGGCTTGGGCATGGGTCTGGGGTGGAGCTTTAGCACCCCTGCTCTGTTTCCTGCTCTGCTTCCTGCTCCCAGGCTCCAGAACACCCTCACAGAGTGCCAATGCCACTGTCACTCCAGGTAAAACTGAACTGCACGAGGCATAAATGAAGAAGCTCTCCTCAAAAGTTCACAAAATTTTTACTGGTGTGGCCACTGGCCCAGCAGCTTCAAATTACACTTTTGTTTTCCATCTCGTCCCTGCGGCTGAACCTGAGCGGTTTGGGAAGAGTCAGGGCTCATGTCCTGGAGAAGGATGGGCACAGCCAGCACTTCACCCTCAGCAGGGCCCTTCCTGGGGCTGAGGGGAGGCAGCTGGAAATGCTCCCAGCCCTGGAATTCCCTGCTGGAAGGAGGAGGCTGGGATGTGCCAGCCTGGGATGTGCCAGCAGGGAGAGATGAACCCCAAATCCAGGGTCAGGGACTGCCCAGGGCAGGGGCAGAGCCAGAGGGAGCAGGAAGCCTCCTCCCTGCTTTAAAAAAAAAGAAAACTTTTCCTCTTGAAGTTTGCATTCCTTCTTCCTTCCAATTAAGGGAGGTGACCACTTAATTCCAGCTAATTAGGGAGATTTTTAGATCTATTCTCCACTGTACATGCCAGATCAGTGCCTTACCTTTGCCGTGAACTCTCATGGATTAATCGTTCCTCTTGCACAGTTTAATTACTTTGGTTCAACATTTATTTTCTTTTGACTTCTAATTGACTTTATGAGTGTCTTTATTTGTATTGTGTGACTCTTTAAAGTGAAACTGGTAATATTGGGGTTTGTTCAGTAAAAATTCCAAAACACCTACAGGAAACTTTGCTATTATGTGGCTGAATTTGTTTTCTACGAGATCATATTGTGGAGAACTGAGGAAAAAAAAATTATATGTAGGCCAAATTATACTCATAATTTTCTAATTTTTCTGAGTTGATGATTCTCAGTTCTAGTAAGTAGTTTTCCCCTTTTGTTTTCATGCTATTTGATCAGGATCTGTTTTCTGATCATCTGCGAACACTTTTATTTTGAAAAGAGGCTTCTACCTGTGAGGACTGAGACAAAAAGGCTCAAAACAAGGATCCTGAAGATGCAAAAACCATGAAGGCAGAGGTGAATGCAGGTCTATAAAAAAAATGTTCCCCAAGTGTGACATCGCGCTTGATCTTTGGATTTAATTTCCTGCAATTCCTCCGGTTGTTCAGGGTTTTAAGCCAGGCCAATTCTCGTGTGCCACTGTGTATCCTCGGTGCCAAAGATGGGCCATTGTGGTGTAAAAATGCACTTTCCACCAAAAAAAAAAAGAGAGAGGGGCAGATGTGAGCCTCTTCTGCCAGCTGAGAAATGAGGGAATGCCCAAAGTTTTTTCTCTCCTTCTCTTCACTGCACTTTGTCATCCATCAGGGGAGCCAAGGTTGGTGTGGTATTTCACTTTTAAACTGGTTGCACCAAGAGCTGGAGTGAGCTTTGTGCAGTTCCCTGTACCTGCCAGCCAGGCCAGGAAACCTGACCCCCTGTAAGAACACTTTAAATAATCATCTCCATACTTGACTGTACAGGAACACAAAATAGTGGTTTAATTATTCTTGCTCTGATTTGATTGTCTTTTACATAGGATTTTGTTTTCCATCTGAATTCCCGCATGTTTTCCAGTGGAACAGTGAAATATTTAAGCCTCTGGCTGTAGCTAAAATATTCCCTATACACTTTGCAAAGCAGTTTATTGTCCCTATGGCATTATAATGATGCAAAGTTTATTTTGTCTCTAATAAATATATCATTAATCCATCAATAATACAAGATTACTGTATATCCTTTTCTAATTTTAACTTGCTATCTTTAGTTGTGAAGTGGAAAGCTTGGTTGGGTTGTTTTTTGTGGGGTTTTTTTTCCCTTTTATTCAATTTCTTCTCTGCCTACAACCGTTTTCTCATTCAGTTTAACACTTACTCAATTTATGCAGTGTCCATCTCCTACCCTGCAGAGCAAGAATCTTCTACTTAATAAGAAATACTTATTGGCACATAGCTTTGATTCATAAAGAGAATGTTTCCTTGAGAGAGTAATTGGTTTGGGATTTTCTTTTTTTCTGCTTACCAAAGGAGCTTATCAAGTTCTTTTACGGAATCCTTAATATTGTTGTTTTTCTTCCTTGAATGTGAATAAGTGCTACAGTCTGGAGGAAAACTGACTCCTAACTTATCTCTCTTTCTTGAAATCAAAAAAAAACGCCTTTCACAAAATGGGAGTTATAACTCTGTTTTCAGGAAAAAAAAAATCTATATTGTTGAGTCCTGTAAACAAGATGATCCCTGTGACTGCAAACTGTGTTGGTTCAAAGGCAGCTGGGTCCCCTTGGCCCTTTAGAGAACAAGTTAGCCTGGAACAACATCTAATAATACAATAGAGTTATAGGTCAAATTCGTTGGGCTTACAGAGAGAAAATATTTTTGAGGCTGATGTGCTGATGGTCTGTCAATATTAGGAGTAAAGTGGGAATCAGGTAGACAAATCTAGTGGGTATTTGTCTAATTAGCAGTGACCTGTATTAAAGCAGAGCTGCCTGAATTAAATTAGTTATTGCTCATCTGGTACTAACTTTCTTTATATCTGAGAATCTGGCAAATCTCATCTAGAATGCTAATTCTATCCTTCTGTCTTTTCCTCTGAGGTATCTTTTTCATTTAATAATGAGTTCCTTCATTGTTTTTAAATTTAGAACAGAGCCCCCTTTTTGGGAAGCGGAGTGTTTTTTTTAATTTCTGCACTGAAATACGTAAATAGTTCTTTTGAGGGAAAGCAGGAGGAGAGGTGGGGTCTTTAGGTGGTATCAGATCTGTTGCCTTCAAACATAAAAATAAAATACTGAGTAGCAAGGTAGCATCTGAAAACTTCTCTGTCCCAGAAGATTTTAAAAACTAATCTGCAGCGTTTAGCATCCTGCTGTTTTAAACCTAAGCCTCTTTTTGGGGCAGATCTATGCTGCCACTGGCCATCCTTCTTCTCCCTGTCGGGGTTAATAATTTCCCTTTGTTTTCATAAGTCTGAGTTTGCCTTGAGCTGCTGACCACCCAAAGCTGGGGCAGCTTTAGGCTCAGCTTTGCAGAGAGCTGAGGAAGTGCAGAGTGGCTGCTGTTCCTGTGGACTCTGCCAAGATTCCTTGATAAACCGGCAAGGAAATTAATATACAAGGGTAGAAGGGATTACAGATAGAGATAGAAGGATTAGGCTGTGCACTAGCAGCGAGACTTGCTGTAAAACTGTTGCTTCAGGCTTTTGTTTATTATTTGGAGAAATTCTATTTAAATGCAGATTAGATTTTCTACCTAGAAGTACAACTTAGTCTTTGTTTAGAAACTCCGCAAAGAAGAATGAACACAGGGCTCTTGTTTTCATTTCTGGGTGAACTTTGAACGTTGCTTATCCTGTTATCTGGATTAGATATGCAAGCTCTGGGTACAGGAGTTGGAGCAGTTTGTTTAGAGACCCGGGTTTAATTAATCAGTGTAAGATTACCAAATTGCCTTGGGATGAAAAACTGCCCCAGAGAAGTTGTAATTGGCCACTGAGTAAACAGAAGGGCCCAGATCTGTGCTGGGTGTTTGGGAGGGAAAAAAGGCAAAGAAGAAGAAGCAAGCAGTGAATTACACAAGTAGATTTTGTGACCTGAAACATTTTCATTCTGTATACAGCTCTTTTTTTTAAATTTTATTTGTTTATTCTGTAATCAATTTCCTGGTGAAGTGACATTTTGTCTTCCTTAGAAGTAAAAATGAAGTTAAAACAGTGCTTTAGCAGAGCTGATGGGTTTATGAAAAGTAGTCTGAAAACTCTTACCTTTAAATAGACTCCTAAATATTCAAAAATTATCCTTTTCCATAGTGCAAAAGATTTTTTTTTTAATTTTCCATAAAAATATCAGTAAATTGTAGCTAAGGAAACATCCCAATCACTTCCCATGGGTTTATTTTTTTTCCTTTATCCATTCTTCTTGCATCTTGTCTGCACATCTCCAGCAATCCTTACTGATCTCAAAATTATGATAAATTGATAATTAACATAACTAAGACAACTTTTTGTTAATCATCTCATTTTTCTGTGCAAAAAAAAAACCCCACATGTCACACTAAAAACACTGATTTCAAGGGCCATTTTCATTTCACCTATTTCTTCCTCCCCACTATAGTTTGTGACTTATCCACCAAGTTTCAGGACAGAAAATCCACACAGTGATTGACATGAAATGTCACTGGGATTTATATACAGAAGCAGAACTGAAATATGTTTCAGGATTCAAGATTTTGACCCAATTTTAGAAAAGCATGGGTAGTTTGGATTGTTATAAATATCTATCTATCTACCTATCCATATATATATATATAAATATAAAGATGGCTTTTTCTTTTTGTCTAATACATCAGATGGCAGCCAGATTTGGCTGACTGGAAATCAAGAGTGTCCTCTGAGCAGATTTATTTCACCAGCCATAGAACTTGTTCAGCAATTTTATATTGATCATTTAGCATGAAAATAACAATCCAATGTAATGCATTTAATATGGTCATGGTGGACTATTTGGCAAGGTAATATTTTAGTATTATCAGGTTCATAAAAGCTTGTCTTTTGAGAATATAATGAACATTTCTCCATGCATTAGCCAGCTTTGTTATGAAGTGGAGAAAATATGAAGATCAAGTCTTTGCTTAAAGAGGGTTGATGAAGCTTTTTGCCTCATGGCATTTTAGGTGCCCGTGGCTTTTTTGCTCCATTCTTTATTTCTTTTTGATGGACAAGCTAAAGCAGTAACTAAAATAATAATAATAAAAAAAAAAACTTCAGAAGGTAAAGAACCCTGGACCAATAATTTACAAGAAGTAACAAATTCTTGAGAGCTCACACACCCCATTCAAAGTATCAGAGCTATTCAAAAATCTGCATTGATACAAATATTTCCTGTGCTGCCCCTTCAGGGAGCCCAGTTGTTTTTCTTCACCCATTTTTGGTAATATGATAAGCTGTGCACAAAATAAGTCAGAAAAAAAAAAAAGTATCTGTGATGAACAAGGCATGTGTGGTGAGTGACAGAATTTGCCATATATGTCAGAGGAGAAAGTGCTGAATGCCAGAGTCAGCAGTACAAGAGTGTCACATTATGGAATGTGAGCCAGTGGATGGACTGAAAGGTAATTATTAGAACAGCTTCTTTTCCTTTAATGCATCATTTCACAGTCACTTGTACTCTTAAACTGTATCAGATACTTATGGGGTTTTTTGAGAGTTTCAAAACACCCTATTAATTGACTGGAATACAGCAATTACCAGCTTTGATTTGAATATGTGCTTGAATCTGTGTGCTGTGGCCATTCTTTTTTTAAATACTTATTTTCAATACTTATTTTCATTTTTTGGCACTTTTTAGTTACCATTTCATGCAGGCTGGCAGGACCAGCAAAAGTTATGAGCCCAAACTTTAGTTGTGCTTTAGTTGCGAACATTTTGTAATAGGGGTGGGGGTTTTTTGTTTTTTTGTGTGGTTTTTTTCTTTTTTTTTTGGGCAAGAGGGACAAGCCTGCATTCAGGCTGCTTACTGTGAGCCTGTGGAACTTCTGAAGCAACTGTATCTTTAAAAATCTTTGGACAAATGGCCTTTCTAGTGGGTACTTAGAGTCCAAATTAGAAAATGCAGCTTGCTGAAATTCCCTCCGGGGTGGCCAGCACCTTGTTACTTGTGAAGATGGAGCCTTGCAATGAAAAGCCTGGCATTAAAATCTGATGGACCAGAACTCCTATGGACTGCACCTTGCTTTCCCCACTTCCCTTTTCTCTTTCATGAAAGGATAGATATTAATATCTGCTTTTTTCTCCCCTTCTTTTCTCTGGAACAAGAGAATTATGACCATTCACTTCAGAGCTCTTATTCTTCAAGTTGTCACAAGTCTAGGGGCCAAGTGCTAAGCTCTTTTGTTGGGAGTTGGATACCCCTTCTTCTCCTCCTGCCTTGGAGCTGTCCTCAAGCCCATTTACACACTCTGCTCCATAATTATATTGATCTAATCTCTGCTCTCATGAAATGCCAAGCTCTAACCCATTTTTCTGCGCTTCTTAGTTCCCCTGAAGAGTCTTGTGAAAAGGGGTTCGAGCTCATCCAGGGGGATTTGAGTAACGTGGCTGTGGCTTCAGTGCTCACACAGCACCCCAGCCCAGCTGCAGAGTCACTGCCCTGAGCTCCCTGCTGCTGAGGGGCCCAGGCAATTCTGAGCTTTCTGCCATCTCCATGATAATCATCTTTAGGAAGAAGTTTTTCACAGAAAGAGTGGTAAAGTACTGGAATGGTTTGCCCGGGGAGGTGGTGGAGTCACCATCCCTGGATGTGTTTAAAAAGAGACTGGATGTGGCACTTGGTGCCGTAATCTAGTTGAGGTGTTGGAGCATGGGTTGGACTCGATGATCTTGAAGGTCTCTTCCAACCTAGAAATTCTGTGATTCTGTGATTCTGTGATCTGTAAAGTCACTTTCCCACAGGTGATGATGGTGTTGGAGCTAGAAAGGGAGAGCAGAGTTGCTGCTCTCAAAAGCATTTCCTTCTTTCTTCTGCATGTGTCCAATTCCCTTCTCTTCATTATCAGTCTCTGCACTTGTCCCATTGCCCAAGGACAGGAGTGTTTGGTACAGAAACTGCAGCCTGTCTGCAGAGCTTAGGGAGAAAAGGGGACTGTGTTGGAAGTTTGTGCATGAATGGGACAGGACTATTCAAAAACATTCCTCTAACCTTTATTACAACATCAACCTCAGAACAAAGTTTAAGATATTCCTGGAGTCTTCATTGTGACACCAGCCTCATAACAGGGTTCGAGACAATTGAGAGGTGGCAACAGCTCACATCTGCCAGCAGCAGCCCAAGATCTCTTTGTCACAGGGCATTTTAAAAGTTTTCCAGCCAATAGCACATTGCTAAAGCTCACAGACAATTGTTCCAGCCAGTCACTGACAGCACTTACACACCTGCTTCAAACAGTGCTTGCTTGTGTGCTTTCTATTGACAATACACAATATTCCATTATTAACCTTAAAGCCTTCTCCTGTCTCGCTAAGCAGATTTTTCTGCAGCCTTCAGGTCTATCCCGGCCAAGCCTAAAAACTCAGACTGTTGTTTCATGTCCTGGGTTGCTGCACTATTGTAACTTTTCAAACTTTGCAGTTGCAGCTCATTCCAAGTTCTTCAGCTCTTTCTGTTTCTGGGGCCTGCTTCCACAGCTTCTTGAAAGCCTCCTTACCTTTAATATTTCCCACAGGCAGAAACAGCCAGGGCAGAAACAGCCAGGGAAAAAAGGCTGCAAAACAAATCATTCATCAGCCAGGGGTAACAGCAGCAGAGTTCTGAGAAACACCAATGTAGGTGTGCATTTCTCACTGCGTAAGGGCCAATCTATTTTAACTTACATAAAAATAATGAGGTTTTACAGTGGGAACAGTTTTAGCTATAGTCCAGTCCATTTTAAAAATGAATTAAAGTTTGATTCCGAGAACCACTTTGAGGAATTTCTAGAATTGGTTTACCACGTAAAATTTTATGAAATCATTACATTTTATTACATTACAGTTAGTGCTAAATTTTAAGATATATCTTCTGGAAAGTTTTGGCACCATAAGAAATCATCAAAGCTCATAAAATTCTCTGATTTTTAGCGGTTTATTAAAATAATGAGCTCTTCATCACTGGAAGACTATTCAAAGTGTATTCCTGGGGTTTTTTTATGTTCTATTTGGTTAGATTTAGTAATGACAATGAAAGAAAGCTCCTTAATATCCCTATATTTTTGTTGTACATTCTGAAATGGGAGGCACAGCTCGTTGGTGGTGGGGGAAAACTGAATTTTTGCTATTATGTTTCATCATTTGGGTTTCTTTGAGTGCCAAGGACATCATTCCCTTCTCCAACAGGGAAGCTTTGAAAACTTCATGTACTATAATATCCAGTGCTCAAGAGTGTAAAAATCTGGTTTAAGTTATCTCATGTTGGGCACCCAGAAATAATGAAATAATGGAGGCTGCATAATTTTGCTCATTTTTTAAAATCCTGTTTCCCAGATGCAAATGGCCTCAATAAAGCAAATAATGCAGGTGGGATATTATTCATGTTCATGAAGCTTTTGATTGTGCTGTGAAAACAACAGAGTACATGAGGAAATGAATAAATCTGCATTCAACACAAGGTTTTGAAAGTATTAATTAAAAAGGTGTATGGCCACATGCTGATTAGAGTAGATAAAGAGAAATATTGAATAACTGCTTACTCTCTGAATTGGGCCCAAGGGTCCTACGACAAAAATAGTATATGATAATTTAATTAAAGTTTGCATCAAAACACATTTACACAAGGGACCTGAATTAATATTGCAGAGTTTGCACTTTCTAACTCTCCAGTGCTTCCCTGGGAAACATTGGATCCCTTTTAGTACAGAGGTTCTACACTGGGACGTCAGGTACTGATCAGACCTTTGGTACGTTCACCTCACTGAAGGTCTTTGTTTCAAGGCATTTATAGAATAAATAATNGGGGGACAAACAAACAAACAAACAAACAGAACAACAACAAAAAAACAACAAACAAACAAAAAAACCCACCAAACCCAAAAAACCCCAGCTACCCAAATACTGACAGCAGCACATTTGGAAGCACAATTCAGTTGGGTTCTAGAAGAAAGGAGGGAAAGGGAGGTGGGATGTTCTGAAGAAGTCATCCAGATAAGTCTACATATTTACAAACACTTGAGCACTGGTGTTTATTGCCATATCAGTACATAAGATCCTCTGTAAAATATCTAGGCAGAGCTGAGTAAGTTTTTTATTTCCTGGACAGGTCTGGACTACTCACTGTTTTTTTTCCCCCTCTTTTTCCCTGGGGAAATTTGGTAACTCAAGTCCTGACACTGCATATTTACTCAGTGTAACAAGAGCAGGAGCAGGGAAAGGGCTCTGGTGTATACAGAATTAGGAGACAAGTACATGAAGGGATGGATAAATGGAGTCACAGTCTGACAGAGAAGGGGCCATGTCCAGTCCACAGCAGCCACTGCTGTGGAGGAGGGGGAATTCTCCCTCTGCTGAAGCTGGGGACAAAACAATAACTAGCTGAAATAATAATAGTTAGAATATTGACTATGATGCCATGATCAATTGTTTCATTTCAAGTGTTTCTGGACTTTACAATAAATCCCCAAACCCCTGTTACAGTCACAGTGGTGCCACATTCATGACAGTATCTTTGTGCTTTCCAATTCCACTGGATAATGGACTTATAACTACAAAATGGATTTGATTTTTTTCTACTGTAACAGCACCTGAAACACGTTAAAAATGCTGTTATACCCAGTAGCTTTTGTAACTCAGATAACATACAGATAGGTAGCAAGCATGGTGTAACAGAGCAGTAGATCACCCCTAACCTGCTGTTATCATGGGGATGGTGACAAAAAATAGCAAATTAAATAAATTAGTGTTGCACTGTGCAGCACTGCAGCAGGGCCATGTGCTGCATGGGTGTGCTGATAAGCAGACTGTGACCCCAGAGCTCTGAAATCTGAATTTCTGCAGAGCTCTGAATGTCCCTGGCACTCCCTGTGCCACTCTGTCCCCAGCTCTGGGTATGCAAACGAGGGCCAGCAAAGCCCTAATGATTATTTCTGCCTCAGGGTAGAAGGTAAGAAAGAGGACCTGTGAGTGTGAAAAAGAAAAATATTCAGTGTCAGGAACCTCCCTCATTGGGGAGTTGGAGTTGGGGGTTTATTATTTGTTTGTTTTCTCCCCCCCAAGACTTTCATGTCCTTTTCTGCAGGAGTTCTGCAGTCATTCCAGTTTCATCTTCCAGCATTCCAACAGCCCAGTCTGTGGGAGGCTTTTTCCCAGCCATGATAAATTATTCTCTGTCAGAATCCAAATCTGCCTTTTCAGGTCTGATCATTTGTGATGAATTTATTCTGTTAACATGGGCTTGAATAGAAGCAATAGAGGATAATAAATTAACTTTGAGCATATTAATGACATCCCTAGACTATGGGTGAATTAAGGAATAAATAGATGAAATAGGTTCAATAACAGGCTGGTGAACACTTAGTCAGCAATTGACTGGTAGCTTTTCATTTATGTCCTTTTATATCCTATGGTTAATTAAAAAAACATAGAAAGATTTAAAGCAGCCCTTTGGAACACAGACTGAGTTAAAAGTCCTCCTGCCATCCACAGGAACTGTAGGAAAAGTGGTTGTGAAATGCAGTTTGATGAAGCTCAAGGAACATCAGCCTCAGAAATTCAGGTTTGAACCCTCTCAAAAAGAAATCTGTGACAAAAGTCTTGACAGCTTTCTATATGGCATCTGCCAGAGCAGCACTTAACCCAGACTTAAAATATTCTTTCTGTAGGACTTAAGAAAAAATAAACATAAATTATGGGATTTTGTGGGTTTGCCTTCATGAACTACAGATTAGGTTAGTTCAAGAACTTTCACTCCCAGCAAGAACTACTGGGATTTATTTGGTTACCTCCAGAGTGTGCCTGCCTTGACCGGGATTTCAAAACTAATGTGAAACTCAGACCTTCAAAAGAGCTGGATGCTGAGCTTTAGTGACTTTGTAAGAACTGATTTTCTTAAATCTAAACCTAAGAGAGCCTCTGTCCCATGCAGTAGAGAAATGACTGATTGAGGCTTATATCCTAAAGGAGGTGGTAAGTTCCCTGACAAGTCTGATTGCTAGTTTTTAACCTTGTTAAATAATATATGTTAGGCTTTTATTAGCCTAGGCATATTCATGCCAAAGCTTATCAAACAGGAGTGAACCTTACATTTTTTTGCAAAGACAGCTATGGTTCAATGTGTAAAAATACGAATATAAGGAGGTCTGAGTCAAAACTTGACACCTACACTCAGAAATTTGAAGGTCAATAAATTTATATCCCTCCTCAGAATCCTTACATAGACACACATAGACAGTGTGTGGTTATAAGAAGGTGTTTATATAATTGAGCTTATAAAAGCATAATTTTAAGACCAACCAATGCGTTGATTTCCATTTTAAAATATTTTCACCTTTGAAGTAATGAAGTTTAATTTCACAAACAATTGGATACCTCGTGAAGTTTAACTTAATACCCTCAGTTTTCTATTTGTTATGCTCCAAGTAATTAATAGTAATAATAATGATGATGATGATGATAATAATAATAATAACAATAACCACTACCCTGTTTTCAAGAATCAAAATCCTCATGGCTGCAGGTCACAGAACCTCTTCTGACAGCTGTTGCAATGGGCTGACAAAATGCTGTCAGCAACTGCTCACTTCCATTCTCTTGGCTGATCTTACTGACACTAAAATCTTCCAGAACAACCACAGCTATCACTGTTTCCTAACAATGTCCTTTTAAAATTATCCATGCTAGGAGAAAATGTTCCGTAAAGGATTGTGTCAAGTTTTGATCTGGCCTAAATTATTCCCATCATTTGTCAATTGTCCAGGGGCTGATAAAATCATCTGTTTTAAGGAGAACCATATAAGTTTAGTAATGCTGCTAGCTAAAATTCCACAATTTTTATATTTTAATTGAAAATTACTCTGGAGAACACACACACGCACACACATACATATATATATATAGTCAGCAAACCTCCTCGATTGCCCAAAAAAAGTTTCTTAATAGTTGGAGAAGGCTCATGTGAGTGAGATGAGGAACTTCCACTCAAACAGCAAAACTTCAGTGGAGAAGCAGGTACAGAAGGGAATGTTAAAGAGCTGGTAACTGTGACAGCATTACCTCAGCAAGATGCTGCCCAAATTTCTGACAGTGCCACCAATGCCTATAAAGGCCCAGTTAGGAAGTTGGAGCCATCTCAATCAGTGATTTTGAACTCTCAGGTAAATGATGGGAACTGTAGTATTCAGGAGTCCTTTTTTTGTTGTGTTTGTTTTTTTTTTTTTTTTTTTTTGTTCACATGTCTGCTGGGAATAAGGCTCTGAGCTGATGTGCAAAGATTGCTCCAAATCACTTGGAGCCACACTCCAATTCCTGACTGTAGCACAATGAAGTTTGGATTATGCTGTTTTAAATTATCACCCATTTGAAGTCATTTTCTTTATAAAACAAGATTAAAATGACTGTAATTCAAAACATTTTACCTCAAATTGATGTGAAAATTGTAGTGTTCATATTATTTCCATTTTTCAATTTGACAAAACATTTCACTCCACATACAAGCCTTCCTGTGTTGTCACTATCTTAACAGTGAAAATATGAATTTTACTCTGTGCACTTTACTCTTTCCTGATGTGTCTTATTTCTTAACACTACTTATTTAAGTTTTTGAAAGCATGTGTTTCTTTTGTTGTAATACCTAGGGAAAATATAAGCAGATTTAGGAAGTTTGCTTTCCTCCTTTCTAAGCCACACAATAACAGTTTATAACTCCATACTGTTAAGTTTGTTCTGTGGTCTTCCTACATGTCTGATGGTTAGACAAGTGCTGATGAATAAGCAAAGCAAGGAAAAATTTGAAGTTCTAGGTTGATGGACTTGAAACTCAGATAATTTACCTGAAACTTCCTTTCATTTGTTGTCATATTGATACCACAGGAGAAATTTCTCTGCATGAATTTTTCTCAAAGTTTCATGGCTCTTAATATAATCATATAGGGAAAGAATAGTCTTTCCTCAGAAGTTTATTTCATAGATAGGGAGTATTATCAGTAATACTTTTTAAAAATCCAGTAAATTCTGAGTAACCTACTTGAGCCGCCTATGAAAAAGGGCACTTGCGTCATCTAAGACATTGTTCTCCTTTCAGAGTTCTTGAGGAAGCAAAGAACAGAGCAATGTGGAAAACCACAGGAAAATTAAGTGACTTGCAGAAGTCCTTGTCTAAACTATTGCCAGTGAGATTTACAACTGCAAAGTTCCTGGCCTAAAAATACAATTGCATTTATTTTTAAGTCACACTGTGCTCCACCACAAGTGCAACAGAATGCCAAACCTTATCACTTAAAATAATAGCGAGGCACATGTCAGCTATCAGACCCTCAAACACTGCGAAAGAGCTGCTTTTGTGTGCTCAATCTGCAAAGGATAATTCATTCCTTACTAGGGGGTATGATTTCAAGAGCTGAAAGCTCTAACTAGTGCATATGTATAGGGTAGATTTAAAGTGATTATGGAAATGTCACCGCAGGACAATGCATTATTAGTAGGCCCTCATATGTTGTATGCTGTCCCCTTATGTTTGCTGATAATTAAAAAGCAGATTGGGATGTCATGGTGAGAATGAGTGCAAAATGTCCCTTTTATCATTTGCAATAAATATGAAATAGTGGTCTTGCTGTATCCTTCAGTGATTGTTCTATTTACGTTGCTGACAAATGACATCTTTCTCCTTGTAACGTGCCTGCAGGGTTAAATGACTTTATTATTATTAATGAGTCATTGCTCCAGCTGCCCAGAAATACAGAGAGTAGGAAACATAAGAGATTTAGACCTAAGTAATTACAAATGTAATTATTACCTTTCAAATTTCATTTTTACAGCAATCACAGGGCTGTTAATCAAACATGGCCCCTTCCATGTGTTCACACTTTTCGGAGCCTTTGTCAAAGGGATGAGCAGCTCTGTGGGCCCGCTGAGGGTAGTTGGTGGCAGATTGACAAAGTGGTCTTGACAGAAAACTGCTGTGAAAAATTGAGTGGAAGCTGTTGCGTAGTCATCAAGGAGGTTGTGGTTGAGAGGGTTTTCCAAGAGGAAAGCTGCAGCCATATGGAGGAGAGTGTCCCCTCAGGGAGGACGAGGGGAGCGGGAGGGGAATCCCAGTGTCCTGCGGAGAGGTGGAACACTGAATTTTCACTCCTCCAGCCTGTCCTTCCTCAAGGTTGTTGGTTGTCATGAAATGGTCTAAAAATACACAATAGAGCCACATGCTGCTTGTCCTGGTTTAGGAGAAATTTGGGAGAAAACCTCCAAATAGGGTCCCTCTGGAAAAGCAAAACCAAACGGGCCCTCCCCCAACTGATCCAGGTAAAAACCTCCTCAGAGAAAAGTGGAAAAAACTCTTTATTTAACAAACAAAGTTCCCAAAGCATAAAGAATTAATAACATGAAACAATAAAACCTCTTGTTCTGGAGTGAGATGGTAAATTCAGAAAGTCCCTGCTGTGGGTAGCTCAGCTCTGGAGGCCCCGGCCCCAGTGGGCCTCAGGGATGAGCTCCCAGTGCTCCTCTGGGTTTTTCAGTCCAGGACAGGTTTAATCAGTCCCAAGAAAAAGGAAAAAAATAAAGAAAAAACAGTTCAGGGAACTTCTGTGCCTCAGCTAGAAGGAAGTTAACTAAAATCACAGGAGATCTCTGTCCCACAGTCCCTCTGAGCTGCAGACAACATTGGGAGAAACAATGTGTAGGAGTCAGGCCCTGTCTGAAACAAATTCCTGCTTCTTTCTCCCCTTTCACCCTCAGAACCACTCTTAAAGGTAGGGAACTTAACATACAGCATAAATAGAACAGACAGTTGGGGATACGACATCAAAGAGTCACCCTACGACTCTGCTTTAGGGGAATTAAAAAACATGGCCTCTTACCCTGAAATATTTATCCTAATTACTCATAATTACGGATTTTTAAGTTTTGAGGTGGATCATAAGTTTTATTCTCCTGCAGTAGTGGCCAGGGTGTTGTAGGGAATTCAGAAAAGGGGAATAGCTGTGATTATTGTTAGGCCATGTTGCAGACGTCATGAAATATAAGTAGTGCTGTTTGCTAGAATCATAACCTGAATTGATATTTATGGTGAAATGTAAAATCTGAGGGACAGCTTTGGAGAAATGGGAACATTTCCACTCAGTAATGCCATTTCTTCAGAATATTAAGGAACCTCATATTTTAAAGAAATAAGTGAAAATGAATTGAATAGAGAAAATGGGAACTACCAGTTACCACACTTTATGCCCCCAAATGTAATGTGAATCAGCACTGTCACAAAGCATTTGAATTTTGAAATGACATTTTTGATGGGAAAATTATTTTGTCAGCCCACAGCAAGCTTTATTTATATATTCAGCTGGAATGAATTAATATTGTTGATGGTCCAAATAAAATGTAATGGCTATCAACACTCAAAAAAACACAGAGTGTTACATAGATATCTGCAGAGGTAATTATTGTAAAAATGTTTAGAAATATTCAAAAATAAACAGGTCACTAATAGTAAAAAAAAAGTTAATGTTCTAATGAAAAAATACAGTTTGTTTGGGTTTTATTTTTCCTTGAAATACATCTGGAGTCACACAAAAGGTACAGAATATTTTGACTGTTGTAGGTTTGTTTTGGTTGCTGCTCTAGTGGTCTTTGCCTTTAAATTTGTTTGTGTATATCTGATGAAAACACAATTCAGAACAACTTTTATTGGCTATCTTTTAAGTTATCTCAGGAGATATATGTTTACTAGCTCACTGAGCATTTGGGGGTCTTATGACTCCCTTTTGAAAATTAATGTTTCATTAAAGTGTCTGAACCATGACCAATTGCACACAGTAGTTCAATTACTTCATTTAAAAGACTTTTCTTTTTGGTATTTTACTTTCCATCAAACTTTTGTTTGTTTGTTACTGCAAAATCAATAATAAGCAAGACACAGCACCATTTGGCATGGAGATGCACCAAGAGACTGAGCGAATAGAGGGTACAAACACAGACATTTGAGAAGTTTTTCCCACACCAACCCTTGAAGGAGTTGCTGTGTGTGAACAGAACTGAGCAGGAACTTCTGGTCATCCTCATCCTCCTCATTCAGCCCTGACCTCTGCTGAGGGGACTCACCCAGTCTGCTCCTTGTCACAAGTGTTGGAATCTGGTAGGAGAGTGGGATAGAGGAATATTGATATGTTCATGTAGCCCCATCATCAATAATCAATGTTTCTGACCCCGTTCTACCCAGAAATTCTCCTCTCTTCCTGTCTTCCTGACACTCATCCTATCTCCAAGCTCAGATCTTTGCTCTGATGTATCAGAGTTTTTGATGGATGTATCTGATTTTCTGATTACAAAGCCTTTTCTTCTGTTTCCACACCAAAGTGAGTTTATGTAGATTGCGTAGTGATTCTTAATTCTCTTTATGTTTCTTCACTCTTTTGGGATATTTAGTGATTTTTAGTAAAATCAATAAGCTGCCTTTCCTTCATGGCCACATGTAATTTTACTTGAAACTGAAATCTGAAAAACTAGGTATACTGTTATGTTCTGTGTAAATGGTTCCTCTGAAAAGTGACAGCTGAAACCCTTTTTTTATTCAGCATATTTTTGTAGGATGTTGTGTTTATTACAGAAATTTTACATGAGTAGTAGAGCTTAATATGTATCACTTAAAATGCATAGTCTTTGCAGGTATGGGGGCAAAAATGCTAATTTCACTCTTTACAATGTTTCCAGGTCGAAGGTTATTGCTGGAGGATAAACCATTTCTCACTATGCAGTTTCACCTTGTTTAATTGATTTGAATTTGAATTTATATTCCATGTTAAATAATGAACCATGTATTAATAATTAAGAAGGTTCAGTACAAATGGGAAGCAGTTAATTAAATATTAAATAAAGCACATTGTATTAGCCACTATTGTAATCAATATACTAGATTTTAGGTTATCCATTTTAGATGGTCATTATGCTTTACTAGTTACAGTTAAAACTCTTATTGAGAACTCTATGTACACTTTTTAGTCCAAGAAACATGCGGCCTTTGCAAATTACCTTTTTTTGTTCCATAAATATCAGCAAAACGTGAACATAAAAGATGAATTCCATTGGACTGGTAGAGCAGTAAGGGTCAGCGCCATGTATTGTCCTACAATCTGTCACACCTGTGTTCATTTGGCTGAAAAAATGAGTTTGCAGGAGGTTCGAGGACTTGGTTTGGGGTTTTTTTTTGGTTTGGGGTTGGTTTTTTTTTGTATGTTTGTTTGGGTTTTTGTTTTGTTTCTGTTTCTTTTTTCTCATGTGAAATCTCTTTCTGTGGAAAACAGTAATTATTGGAGCTGAACTTTTTACAGGAGCATTGCCTTTAGACCATATCTTGGTTATGATTAATACAAGATTGAGGCTCTAGTCAGAATAACAATGAGGTAACCAAATGAAAGATTAATGTGCTTTATTTGTCAGGCTGTTGCTTGTGAGGGGAAGATTCACTTCACAAGTGTAGTTAATGAGACAGGAATTACTAGAGGCTGACTCTCTTGCCCTGACACTTCCTCCATTTCCTCTCGTCCTCACCAACTTTCCTTTGCTATCTTTAATAATGTTTGCTTGACTTGTTGAATTCAGGCGCAAAATCCTCATACCTCATCCTATCATTTGGATTTTATGGGAAGTATTTTTTTCAGATTAAATTCAAATTAAAACCACAGCTGTTAGGATATAATCTGTGTTCACAGGAATAGAAGCAGAGCTGGTTCTTGCAAGCTACCCAGCACAATCTGGCAAGCCTAGGTAGCACAGGAAGATGTGATTTCCATCATGCCTGTTGATTCCTCAGTCAGAACATGTGGAGTATCAATCCTCCCTGATTTCTCACAAGCAAAGCAAGCTCTGCACGCGCAGCTGAAAATTAAAGGGTGGTGTGTCCTACTTGTTCTTTGAATAAAAAGGTTCCAAGGCTAGAATTTAACTCTTTTAGGTTTTTAATTTATTGAGACGTATACAGGAAATAAAATATTCATAGGGAACTCCTCCCAAAGGCATTTTCTTATTAAACCAAAAAGCTAGAGTATATTATAGCAGCACTCATTTAGAGTTTCTGCATTCAAGCTTCTTCCTCCTGACCTTATTAAAGTAACCCAGTTTACACTAACTACTATTCCTCCCTCCCTTTTTTATTGTTAATGTCATTTCTGTTCTCCTCATACGGTGGAGACCTCTAAATGATGTTACTCAAGTGGCCACGTTTGCTCACCAGGGTAATTCCGGACGATAATTTCCCCACATTACGCTTGAATTCCTGCTTAGATTTAGCACCACATTTACTAAATACACACGGGCAAAGAGTGATGGGGGGTGGGCCTGACCCATTCCTTAGGAGCTGCTGGCTGAGAGGAGGAGTTGGGGTTGTCATCTCCATCACTGTGGTGGGTTCCTGCGGAGCAGAGAGCGCTGGAGGTGCGTTGGGAGCTGCTCAGGACGAAACGCTCCAGTGAAGGAGAGGCACTTCTGGATGCTGACAGAACAGCGTTGGCACTGCCAGCCATGTATTCATGTATGTGCTGTGTTGTGAAAATATGAAAAATAGCTCGGCAATGGCATAATTATGGGCAATTTGCTTAATTGCTTGCTAATTGTTGCTTGCTTTATTATGAAACAAGAGTGCTCTAAATGTAGCGCTGGATGGTTTGCATCCAAAATGTGTCAAATTCAAAACTGGCTTTTCATTAAGACTTCAGCTACATGGATTTAAAATTCAAGTACTCGATATTCTGTGGTTTAAGGTGTTTTTTTCTTTTTTTTGTTTTTTTCTTTTTTTTTCTTTTTTCTTTTTTTTTTTTTTTAATTGGTTTGGAAATTTTCTTTGCACACTTTTTATGCCCCTGAATCTGCATTGGTATAGTGCAATCTGGTGGTTTCTGAACTTCTAATGAATCTGAGTGCTTTGCTAATGAATGCATTTACGAATGTCTTCTGATCATTACTACACATGTGCATAAAGGTGGATCCTTTAAGGCTTCTCTAGGAGCTCATGTTCTTGTTTGCCCAACCCTTAGTGAAGCACATCTTTCAACACATGGATTCAGATTTTTTTCTCTCAGGGATATGTACAATTCTGAAAGTTTGACCTTTTGGAAAAGTCATTCTTTTTCAACCAATATACCCAGATATGAGCAGAAGGTTTGACCAAAAGTCCTTTCCAGCCTAATCCCTGTGACTCTGTGGTGCAAATGATGACTTTCATGGCAGAGTGAGGAAAGAACCAGCCCTCCTGACATTCTTTCAGTAGTACATGTCTCTTTCAAAGCTGGAGGGAAAGGGTAGAAAATAAAATTAGTGGTCTGTATACACCAAGTATGCGTTTTGATGGTCTTTCAGGTCTTTTCCAACCAAAATGATTCCCTAATTCTAACTTTTCAACATTCTGAGACTGTAGATAACATACTAGTACCAACAGCCTGTCTCCCTTTGTGAATTTTCCATGAGAAACAGACTTTAAACTAGAACATGATAGTAAGCTGGAAATGCCAAAGAGTTGTGCCACATTTTGTAGACTGAGAAGGAGAGTAGCACTGTCAAGCTCTTCAGTTTGCATCTCCAAAATGCAAAGAGGATAATCAACATTTTTATTTACTACCTCTAAAATCCCACACAGACTTTCTAACCATAGGAAGTCTCTGGTCAAAACAAACAAAGAAAAAAAAAAGGTATTTTTTGTAGCTTTTTTGATTGAAGTATAGCTATCTGGCAAGGCTGCAATTCCACATTTTCTGGAGTGAAGGTAAATATTCTTACTTGAAAACTGTTTTGACCTATAAATGATGAGACTGTGGAACAATGAAGAAAGTCTTTTAACTGTTGTGGTTTTAGTTGTACTTGACAGTTCTGATCGAAACATTTCTTAAGAGCTGACACTTTCTTTAAAAATGTTCTTAGTTCTGCAGACAATTAAAAAGAAAAAAAATCATTCCTAAAACAACCTGGAGTTCAAATCACGGTGGTAAACTCACATGTGCATGAGTGTGATCTATTATATGAATTAAAAATTCTCTTTTGTATTATTTACATGTCACATTTGAAGAGTCTCCATGTAGTTTGGAAAATAATATCTAAAACTGAGGGTTTATAACTGACTGATGTAAGAAAGTAGTTAGACTGCTAAGAGTTCAATGGAATGTACTCTTTATTCATAATATGTGGGGAATATGCAAACTCATAGTTCCATTTATAAACCTGTCATGTCTTATGCGAGAAGATGGTACCAGACACTGAATTTCACTTGCAAGAACCATCATTCCTTCTGAAAATATTCAGAGACAGACAGAACTTTCTCTTCCTTGATGGGTAGAGGCAGGTGTCAGAGGTGTTTCCTTCCCCTGATTACTTAACAGACTATGCAGAATAATCACCTGCCTTACTACTTTGGAATGAGAGAGAAAGGCTCAGAAAATCTGATTGTCACCCCATTTGGAACTACTTGTAAAGAAACGAAATAGAAGGGAGCTTAAAGAGGAGCAGCCAGAAGGTGCCGTGGTCAATTTGCAGAGCCCCTGAAAAATGGCCACTTGAACACTGAATTTCACATCTCCCACAAGTGTGGCTGGAATGACATGTAAGGAAAGTAGAGAAGGAGTTTTGTGATGGTTTTCGATTTCCAGAATTCCAACAGAGTTTGACAAAAAGGAGATCTATTTCATGACCTGGAGGAGCAGGCAAATAAAAGATAATGCTCAGTGAATATTCATGCAGAAATTTTCCTACAGTTTGTTCTAGTTTGAGTTATTTTCCAAGACTCGTTGTTTTGTGGGGGAGCAATGTTGTTTGTTTGACATTGAAAAGTGTTTTTTCAAAGTTAAGGAAAAGTGTATATTTTACATGGTATTAACCATAAGCCCTGGTGAAAAGCGTACTCTGATAATAATATTGAAACAAGATTGAAAGAAAGATTATGACTTCTACAAAAGATGTTTCTTCTAAACAATCCTGCATTGGCAGACTTTTTTATTAAAAAAAACAAAACAACAACTTAACACCAAAATTATTTGTATTCATATCTTAGGATCATGTCCAGGATAGTTACAAAGCTTTGGGGTTTTCATTCTTGTTTTTTTCTTTTGCTTTTTTTGTTGTT
>VXBB01014189.1:0-178553 GCA_013399915.1 Illadopsis cleaveri | reverse complement strand
CCCATACCCCGGCGGGGCGCCATCGGCGGTGGGGGCTGGAATTTATTCGGGCCCAGGGGCGCCCCCCCTCGCTCCATCCGGGCTCTCGGGGGCGGCGGAGGGTCCGTGTGGTGACGTCACCGCCGGCGGAGCCCCCGGGGCCATGTNGTGGTTAGTGTTTAAACCATTCCCTGGATAACGCAAGACCAGTTTTTAACAGGATTGAACATAAATGTGCGGTCGTTTGGCGGGCAGTCCGCCTTCGAGACGTTGATGTTGCAGGCAATGGACGAGCTCCTGAGCTACCCCGTGGAACGGGGATGCCAGGGCACGGGGGAAGCCCTGCTCCATGACCCTCCCTCTGCGTCTCCAGGCAGCGAGCTCAGTGCGGTGTAAATTGGGTCATCCTGCGGCAGCGCTCTCCCCACTGAAGGAGCACAGATGTAGGGACCATAAATGCTGGTTTACACCAGAGAGACCATTCTTTAATGCCTTGTCTCTCAGAGCCTTGTTAAACCTCCTGCAGAAGGTGACTGCTGTTCCTGCACAGCATTTGCTGGTCCCTGATGGGTGCAGGCCTTCTGTTCCCTTTGGGATGTAACGTGGGGAAGGCTTCAGCTGGTTTTTTTTCCCAAATGCAGGTGTCACAGTAATTGGGAATAAGACAATTAGGAACCAAGGTGGCTTTCCCTTCTGAAGGCTTTAGCCCATGTCTCCACAGATGTGAACATACTGACTGGTCTTCATCTCCCACCTCATTTGGCTCCCTTCTAGTATTGAATTGGTTGTAGCTCAAGCTGTGTAAGTGCTGTTGAGGTGCTTGTGATCTCATTGTGTTAATATGGCCTTTGGGATGGTGGCTGGGTCTGCAGGTTGGCTTTGGGGAAGCTGCTCTTGATGAGTGTGGGAGAGGAAATCATGCAAAGAGCCAAGTGGACAGTGGATTAAAATTAGTGTTTGAGAGGAAGCTGTCTAACCCTGCTGGTATGGGCGCCATGGACCGATTCCACACTAGCTGTCTTTGTGACTTTAATTTTTGATAAAACAGAAGTTTGGTTGGCTGTGTTTAGTCTTGCTTAGTTTGTACCTGGTGATGGAATGCAGATGTTCATGCTGAGGGCAGTCAGTGGCCTGCCACCTTGGATTTCAGACATTGTTCTTAAGCTTGACGGGTTTTCCTGAAAACTCAATGGTTGAAATGCCATAGGAGCCAGAGTTGGGACTGCTGACCTACCTGCCTCTTGGCTACTGAAGATAATGGAGGAAGAAACTAAGACTTAGTTACTTGTTGGGCAAAAAATAGTCAGCAGTTCATTTGCAAAATAGTCCTAAATAGTGAGCTTTCTTTCCAATGATGGGGTTGTTGGTTTCCCCTTGCAGAATGGCATTTGGAAGCAAAAGAACATGGCTGCATGGCTTTAGATGCCAGAGTTGTGACGTGTGAGTGTGCTTCAGCTGAAATATCAGTGAGGGATGCGGACTTGAGTCAGCGCTTTAACAGGAGTTTGGAGTGGTGCTGGCATGTCTGAACCAGCATGGAAACCTTTCCTAGAAGCTGCAGCATGACAGCATGGTGCAGTGAGATTGCAAGGGGAAGGTTTGACAGGGGAATGCAAAGCCAGTGCATAAGCTGTATTGGTGAAGGTTTGGTATCTGTCATGTTGCAGCCGTTTTGTGATAGGTCCTTGATGCAGTGTCAGTCCTGGATTCAGTGAGCTCGGAGGTCTTTCCTGACCTCAATGATGTCATAATACCAGCAGGTCTTAGCCATGCAGGTACTCTTGCCAGGGCCAGTGATGGGTTCAGGTGCTGGACAACAGTTTATAGATACTGCTGATGGGAAGTTGTTTCTTAGATATGACTGTTCAGTGAAATGGTTTGTATTTCTAGGGCAATATGGCAGAGATGTTAACGTAGGATAAACTAAAGCTTGTAGTGTTGTGTAGCTTTTGTAAGAGGCATGTGGCATCACAACATGTTCTGATGTTAGTTGGTAAAAAAATCACTCTGATTTTGAAGTGAGGAGCTAAATTTGGACAAGCAGTGTAAAACTCTAAAATTGTCCTGGATCAGTGTTAATTAGTGCAATGATCATGTCTGACTCATGCTGTATCTAAAGATCACATTCTTGTGGAGCTTGTATTTCCAAGACATGTTTCTAGTAAACATGTTCAGGTTCTGTACTGTCCAGGCTAGTTTGATGTGAAAACAAGTGACTTGGAGCACTCCTGTGTGATCTGTGAGCATTACTTGCTGATGGTAAATAGATAGCAGAGCTTGTTCTGGTCAGCAAGAGACAAGAGCAGGCTGCTGTGACCTTGGCCATCTTTGAGCCTGTCTGGTTATTTGCAGATTAGAACTTGTTCTCATTGCTGCAGTTGCTTATTTCCCATGTGTGAAATGTGGTGGGTCAGGTGCTGTTGAATGATTAAATTACTGTAGCTTTTTCATGTGATTTGAGCGCACCAGAATGGACAAGTGTAGTGTTGGGCAGAGCTGTCTGGTTCTGTGTGTCCTGGTGCTCTGTGCAAAGCTGTCACAAGAGTGTCCACTGTGCCCTCCATGGTGAGAGGAGTTGTCCTTAGGCCTGAACTCCAGCTGGGCATTCAGTGCCTTCAATACCTGCTGCACTGCCAAGCAGCTGGAAGATTCCTCATGGAGAGAACTTCAGCCAGCAGTGTTAAATTAGTCCTGTGTCTTCTAATTTTTGCTGCAGAACCAATTAAATAGTACTTTTCTTTTAAATGTGGACTTTAGATATTATAGCAGTTGGTTGGCTTTTAAGGGACCTCTGTGGTGAAATAGCTGGCTCCGAACATGTAGCTTGATGCAGCTGACAGCCCTGCACAGTCTGATTCTGGAAGGCATCATGACTATAAACAACTTGCATCCTCAAAGGCAAATGGCATCTGTGCTTCCCAAAATACTGTCTGAGAGGTGGGGAGGTGGAACAAGAGAGCTGCTTGCAGGTAAAAATGAAATGGCAGAGTGCAGCTCAAAGTAATTTTTGCTCCAAATGAGGGTGCTTGTGATGTGGGCAGGTGTGTGAGCTACCAGACTGTCTGCAGTAGAGATTAGCTTAAGCCTTCGTCCTTAACAGCAGGTAAAGCAGTGGATGGCTGAGACCTAAGTGCAGTAACAGAAGTGAGGTAGGCGATATTTCTACAGCTTGAGAATGAGGGAAGGCATCTCAACAACGGGATCATTTCCTCTCAGTAAATGCCAGTCTTGGAAACATGTGAAAATGAGTTGAATCATCACTATAAACCATTGGCTCTGTAGAACGTGGCTTAAGCAGTTATGCTGCAGTTTGTACTGTGACTTCGTGATGGATCCCTGTGTCACCCTGGAGTTGCTACACAGCCTGCAGGTGCTTCCCATCTGGTGGGAACACTGGGAGTAGCAGTGGACATGGATGACAACTGCCTCAGGATGTCTTGGTCCGCTTCCCTTTTTCCTTCCTAGAACTGGCCTCTTCCATCTCCAGAGCCTGAGTGGTTGCACACATATGTTGCAAGGTGAACAACATCTCAGCCTGACCAGGCTGTTGGGTACTCCTTGAAGCAATGGTTTACAGCAGTGTGTGGTTCTCCAGTAAGGCATAACTGGCTGCACTTCCTTTGGACTGTGAATCCTGTGAGCACACAGCTTTGGGTCAGGCTGCTCTGGCCACAGGAATGTCTGCTGGGCGCAGGCAGGGAAACTGGGCTGTCCCATGCCACAGCAATGGGGCAGCAGAGCTGTGGGTGCTTCTGAGTGCTCTGATCTCCTCTGAGACCTGCTGGTTGGGAAGAGATCTTGCTGAGTAGTGCAACACACTGTTCTGCCAGTCAGTACCTGGAATACACTGGTCACCCGATTTGTGAAACAGGTCGTCTTTAAGGTGATGAGAGGGAGCCTCTATGCTGATAAAGATACATAACAAGTGGCTGGATGGCCCCTGCTGCTTGCAGGACAAGCCTGTGCTCCATGGTATAAGTGCTTTACCATACTTACAAAATCAAAGAGCACTGTGTGCTGTGTCAGACAATCCAGAGTGCCAACTGAAGCAGCTCTTGGACAGTGGACTTTTTTCCTTGGACTGCTGCTATTACAGCAATGTCTCAAGGAGCTGGTGGTTTAAGTTCTCAGATGTACTGATCCAAGAGTAAAAGGCCTGCCAGTCTTGGAGAATTTCTGATAATGGTGTAGGCTGGCAGTGTCAGGTGGAAATACCTACACCCTTTCATTACATTATGGAAGAGTAAAAAGCTGTCCCTAATCCTGAAAACGGTGACTCACTAAAGGGTTCAGAGTCTACAGCTTCCTGTAGGGCAGCTTCCCTGTTTACCCCTCAGGTTTTTCATTGGGGAACAGGTTTCAGCCAGTGTGATGGGAATTTGCATAGGCTCCAGTACAGTTCCCCTAACAGCTTGTCTGTTCTGTGCAGATGCTACTGGGCAGAGCAGCAGGGTTTTTCCAAGAGTATCCATTACTGTAACCTGAGGTAGAACTGTTAAACGTGGGGTGGGAGAGGGCAGGGCCAACCTGTGGGAAGCAGTCTGGGAAGTGTCCAGGTTTCTGGCATGGCAAAGCAAGGACTGTGCTTGACCTGGATGTCCCCTCTAACATTTCTCCAGCCTTTTAACAACAGCCTGCTCGGGGATGAATAGATGTTGGTGAGTTGGTGTCTGTCTGCTCTCAGGGAAGCCTGCCTACTGCAGAGGGCAGCCCATTTGATAATGATTCGTTTTAAAAGGCTCCAGATGTAAGTCCTTGTCCCAAATGGTCTTTCATGCTTGCTGTGATGGTAACCAGTGGTATCCTAATAGGAAATATGATTTTTATTACTAGCTCACTTGCAGTGTAGGGGAATTCTGCATGTTAGTGCTCTGGAAATCTCTTACATGCTGTGTGGAAATCTGCTTCATCATTGTGGGACATAGGAGGAATCCCTGGCTCTGAATGGACTAAATGCTGCTGGTATGTGGCTGGTTCTGAGTCTGTTCCTGGGCTGAGCCTGTCTGAATGGTGAAACTGGATCTGTGCTACTGGATCTCCTTGGAAGACTCCTCACAGCCTCTTTCTGTATCAAGGGGATGACTTGCATCTGACTTAACTGCAAGATCACTCTTCTTGGTGTGTGACCTGACTGAGCACAGTCACTTGCTGGAGCTGGAAAAGGTTGGTCTGATGCTGGGACTGCCCTTGGTCTGAAGAGCAGGGTGCTGGCAGAGCCCCGTGGAAAGCTGTGGCAGTGGCAAGGCTATGGCCAGGCTTCAGTCTTTGGCAGAACAGCCTATCTAGCAAGTGGGTGTCTAGCTTATACTTGATCCTGGAGCTGCACAGCCTCACTCCCTCTGCTATCACTTTTAAAGGGACAGCTATGGTGAGGTGCCAGGCAGCATATCCTCAGCCCTGAGGGAGGGCATTTTGCCCCCAAGACCAGTACATAAATCAGCTCTGGGCTGTGAGTTCAAGGAGTAAATCAAGTATTTCACAAGGGAGTTAACCTTTGAAACAGGCTTACTGGGAGTAGGTGGTCTTGAGTGATGTGCATTGAAACAACTCTGTATTGTAACACCATTGAACTTCCAAATGGCACAATTCCTGGTTGGAGACCAACATGAATACCTTCTCTGGTGAACCAGATAGGTGGAGTCCTTCTCCACCTGCCAGGTAAATGTTTTGACAGGTCTACATCTTTAAAGGTAGTGTTTGGAGCTTGCTTGGTCTGTATGTTGGAGGTGAGGGAGCTGGATGAGCTGACACAAAACCCAGAGTCTTGGTGTGTAGCAGAGGTACAGCTCTTGCCCCATTTTCAGTGTGTGCCACAGAGATCATCTCAAACCCTTTTTACCAGGATTTTGAAAAACATATCCTTCCAAACAATCAGGGATATTTAAATGTAGCATATGAAATACACGTGCTTCCGTTGTTCAGAGCTGCTGCAAGGTAGAGGTGAAGGTGTGCAGGAACATTGTCCAGGGTGTCCACAGCCCAAAACTGAGTGGCTGTGCTGTGGGGGGAAGCAGGTATTGTCTGCCACCTTGCCTGTAATACTGGGATAATGTCAAAGATGCAAGGACAACTTACCAGGCTAGTAAAGTGCTGTAAAGCTGCCTTGTAAGGTGCTGAAGATGTCTCTTGGTTGAGGTGGTGGTAAAGGCTTCCTTGGGAGCAGATGTGCCAAGCTCTGTGTGGCCACCACTGGGAGTTCAGTAGAGCTTCAGTGACATCTAGGACTGTCATGTGAAGACTGGTGAACATAAGCTTTCTTTTGAACTGTGTCAAAAACAAGTTTAAGGCATAAGATCTGGCCTCTTCTGGGCTTTTAACTGGGAACTGACAAACTTGTGCTGCACTGCCCTTCCACAGAAGCTTGAGCAAGCTGTCTTTCTGTAATGGGTTACAAAATCACCTTCTCTAACACCACTGCATTAATTGCAACACCCTTGAGTAGCTTCATGTTTGGAGGAAGTGATGACTGATGTAACTTTAAATAGTGAACTTCTCTTATGAGCCTCTGTGTTTTTTGAAAGGTTCATAAAAGATTGCAGACAGGAGAAGTGGTTTCTGCTAAATATTATACCTAGGGTAGATTGTGGAACCAAGATTCAGGCCTAGTTCCATCCATTAGAAGATGCTTCATCCAACAAAAATGGTTCCTAGTTCAAGTCAGTGATTTCTTTCTAGACTTCCTAAGGGCTAGAACCTAAACAGAGCCATCACTGAAATGGCTGATTAAGTCCATGTGCTAATTTCCAGGTTCATCTTATATTTGCAAATAGAACCTGTTCATGGCTCAAGCTTCCTAAGTAAGAAAGCACATATCCAAACTCCTCCAAATACTTCCCAACAACTCTTTGGGACAAGGTGTACAATCTCACCCTTGGATACCAGTGTAAGGCAGTTACAGATGTTTGTGGAACAAGCAGGTCTCCCTTGGAGAAACCTTAGTTCTCTGTGGGTGGAGCAAATTCAACTATTAAGTCTCAGAACAGTACAAAGACTTTAAATGCTCATGGTTTAAATACACTCCAGCAGCCTTTTAGAACAGATGCAAGAACATTTTCTTGCCAGATAGGACTGAACTCTGAAGACAATCTTGATGGTGTCAGAAAAGGAGATTGCCTGCCCTTCCATATGCCTATCTCTGCTGCTTCAAGAACTTACTCCTGGCTGGCAGTTGACGTGCATGTCATCTCTTGGTGATGGTGAATGCAGTAGGAAGCTGTGGAGTTCCCAGAATACTCCACAGTAAGACTGGAAGGGAAGGTGTCTTTTCAAGTACTGCAGAATCAAACAATGAGGTATTTGAGGAAGCTTCTGTGAGACTAATACAATGTTTTCAAGGCAGAAGTTACTTTGGGGTAGTGCTTTGTACTCTTCCAGCAGGTCTCAGGTACAGGCAATAAGCCCATTATTCTGTGCAGGTCTCTGCATGCTCAAGTGTTGACAGGGATGATGAGTAAACCTTAGGCGTAAGATGGTTGTGGTCCTCAGCCTACAAGCCAAACTGCTCTTCGTCGTTCCAGTGGTTGGATTGATAAGTGTTTGGACCCGACTCCTTCCCAGGTGAGGACACCCTCTCCATGTGCAAGAACTCTTCTCCAAGGAATGATGTGCAGCAGTAATATTTGAGTTGGTTTCTATCTCAGTATGTCTGATGAAGCTGCAGTGGCACATTTAACTCCAGAGCCAAAGCATAGGAAAATTGGTTTTGTGGGAGAACAGGCCCCATGAAGGAGATCTGTGCATCTGAACTCAGTTCAGGTGGCCCAGCTCTCAGCTGTGTTCTGCTGTGGTATCCACATGTGCTTTGTTGAGCCTTGCAGTGTGGGCTCTGGGAGGGCACAAACACTGGAGTTCCCCTTAGGACTTTGGGTTTTGGCCCCTAAGCAGGGGCATGGATAGCTGCTGAGGCTGTGCCCTGCAGTGAAGCTGGCCTGGGAAGATGTTCTGCTGTCAGTAGAATTTGAACAGCACCTCTTAATCATCTTTGGAGTAGGGCTCTGGGTAGGTCACTTCCTCATCCCTTAGGGTAGTATTCCTGGCTGTCAAGTGACCATGTTAGTTTTGCACAATCCTTCCTTGTGCTGACTTAGCTGTTCTAACTGCAGCCTACTGAAAGAAATGGTATTTGGGGATGTGTCTAATGCATTTTTTTTCTCTTCCAGCCTTGGGAGCTGCATATGGAACAGCAAAGAGTGGCACAGGTATTGCAGCCATGTCTGTCATGAGGCCTGAGCTGATCATGAAGTCCATCATCCCTGTGGTCATGGCGGGTATTATAGCAATCTATGGCCTCGTAGTGGCAGTGCTCATTGCCAATGCCCTCTCACCTGAGATCACGCTATTCAAGTAAGTTGCTGTATCTGGCAGTTTTGTTTTAGACTGTCCTGTCACAGTTTGATTCTCTGTGTGTGGGTGGTTTTGGCTCAAGGCCCCTGGAAGGGCTGGCGGTGCTAAATGCTGCTGGGCTAGCCTTAGGAGCATGGACTGGATTCCAGCTGTCCTGCTGGATGCCTCAGTCCCAGTGGAGCTGCCTGCTGAGTTGGCTGTACTGGCTGTTGCAGATCAATTGGGCATCCCACTGCTCAGGTGGTGGGGCTCTGGCTTGAAAGAAACTCTGTACAGGCAGCATTGGGATAGGAGGCAAAGCTTGTGTCATGATACCAGACTCTAGACCTGGATGCACAGGTGTTTCCAATACTAAGTAGTTCTGCTGTTGCCTGGGAGATGCAAGTGAATAATTAATATTGCTTTTGCTTTATGTGCTGGTAAATCAATCCTTGGGCTATACATTAGGCCTCTATAGCAGCTACAGTCTGAAATTTAATCTGCACTTGGCTTCTGAGAACAGCTGGAACTGGTGTGATTGAGCCCTCTTGGAATTAAACAGTGCTGCTGAAGTGTGACAGGTATCTCTGTTGCTGTACAGGCTGTACCTATGAGCCGTGTGCTTGGCCTAACAAAACATGGTCTAAACCAGCAAATACCAAAAGGCCCTTTGCAATTACCAGGTGGGCAGACTCTGATAGGGACTGCTCCTCAGAACTGCCCTCCTTCATGGAAAACCAGACCATTCCTGCCCAGCTTCTGCAGTGCAAGACACCTGCATGTGCTGTGGCTGTATATAAGGTTGCTCAAGGTTAGAGATGAGCAGCTGCTAACAGGCTGCACAGCACTGTGGGACAGGCATTGCTGCAAGTGCTAGTAAGTGCTGCTCTGACAGCGCACCGAGCCTGCTGGTGGCCAGATGAACCTGGTAACTCAGTTTGTGTATGAGCCACACATGAACATCAGGTGAAGATCCTTCACTGCTGCCTGTTTCTTTATGTATCAGAGTTGGGAGTGTCAGTAAGCATCTGCTTTGAGACACATTGGGCTTGTTAAAAAAGTTGGGGGCTTAAGATTGGGTGGCCTGTTCCTTGTCACTGAAACTCTTCCATCTCTGTCCCACAGGAGTTTCCTTCAGCTGGGTGCTGGCTTGAGCGTGGGTCTCAGCGGTCTGGCTGCTGGCTTTGCCATTGGCATTGTGGGCGATGCAGGTGTCCGGGGCACAGCACAGCAGCCCAGGTTATTTGTGGGCATGATCCTCATTTTGATCTTCGCTGAAGTCTTGGGTCTCTATGGCCTCATTGTTGCCCTTATCCTCTCCACGAAGTAAATGTTGCGGTATGATGTAAAGAGATGTAACAAATCTACATTTAACAAAAAAAAAAGCTCCAGAATGAAAATGGTTTCTCCAATGTGTACAGTTGTCCCAATTTGGTAGTTGATCTCTTGTAAATGCGCAATATATGTTAGTGACTCGTCTGTCCTGTGTGTACTTCAATATTAACTTGGATGGGCTGCTCCAAGCCTGCTGCATGGCTTGGGGTGGCCCGTGTGCAATTTTCCACCCATTGCTGTTAGTATTTTATGTATAAATATGAACTAGAAATGTAATTTTTTCTCTTCACTGGATGTTTATTTATAAAAGACTTGACATGTTCATACATCTATGGAGCAAGGATTTTCAATTTCCCATGCTATATATTAATCTTATATATAGGTAGATTACACTGTGGGGTCAATTGTAAGTGCAGAGAATTCCTTGGATGTAATTTTGATTCTAAAGATTGCTGTAGTGTCCTGGTATTGGAGTATGAGAATTTTGTGTTTTATTACAGCAATTGTCCGAAACACTCCTGTGTTTCAATAGTAACTGCGTATGCTTCGGCATCAGTCGTGCACCCAGTGTTGGGTTACAAACTTCTACCATGTTTCCAAATAAAACTTCCTCACTACATTGCTGTAACGAGTCCCTGGCTCTGATTTCCAGCTGTTGCTGCTCCTTTGGGAAGAGGGTGAGGTCCCTTGAGCAAGGCAGGTTCCTGAAGTGACTGGGCAGCATGCTGGAGTGATGCTGCCAGCTCTGCCACAACTTTCCCTTTCTCCTGAGCCATGCCAGTGTGGTTCCCAGCTGCTGCCATGGGTCATATTTGTGGTGAGCAGGGATCCAGGGCTGTGCTCACTTTGATCACATCTGGCTCAGTGTGATACTCTGTAACCAGGGATCAGGGAGCTTGCAGGCTGTACCAAGGGCCAGGGAGAAAGGGTGCAGGCTACAGCCTGTGACCAAGAGAGGAGCTACCTTGTCAGGAAACAAGCAGCCTGTCCTTGTGCTGGCCCTGCTGAAGCTGAGCTGCTTGGAAGCTGTACTGTGAACAGTAATTGCCGCTGAAGTACCTCAACAATAGTCTCATCAACAAAATGGCTTCAGTCAAGAACTTGTATTTTTATCTTTTAAATCACAGGACCATTTGAGCTGGGAGATTTCTGCTACTGCAGTTACTGAGTGCTTAGCAGCCTCCTCTGGCCTGAGGATTTGGGTACTGCCAAGCTTATATGGAAAATATGTGTTGGATCACTTCAGTGGCAAAGCTTGGTCCCAGTTAACACTGGGACATCTGTAGCTTGGGGAGCAGAGCCAAATCTTCAAGCCAAAATGTTACTACTAGACACCTGCTGCTAGCAGTGCCTTTGGCATCAAACCAAGCTGATGCCTGTGGAGGGATGTGTCACCTGGCTGGGAGTGAAAATGCATATGCGTGTTTCACAAAGGTACCTGTTCAGTGAGTGGTGCAAGTGCTCACTGAAGAGCTGTGGCCAGAACATAAGGAGTTCACTGAAGCTGTTGGGAGCTTCTAACCTGGCATGGATGTTGCCTAGCCCAGGCCTGGTGCCAGCTTGTGCACCTTCTGGGTGTTCAGAAGACTGTAGCTATGAGCCAGTCATCCTGTCAGGGTCAACAATAATTATTAACAAAGGAATGGGCTTACTTTTTTGCTGCTTGCTAAAACTCTGATCTCTCTGCAGTCACCTCTCAGTGGGCTGGATCTGGGCTGGGCTGGTTTTGCTTGGGAAGGGCTTTCTGTCCCAGCAGTGTGAGCAGAGATGGTGGTGGGGCTGTACAGAGGTGTAAGCTGACTGAAGGAAAATCATGTATGCCTGCTGAAGCAATGGTGGGGGGAAGGAGAAATTCCTGATCTGAATGGTTTTGGTCATTCTTTTCATCAGCAAAAATAGTAGACTAAACCTCCAAATTAGGCTTTCCCCAGGGGTCATAAAGGTTTATGGAATCTGTAGGTTAATTGTGTCTCACACTGATTGCAGAGGGGCCTTCCTGGTGCAGTCTGACAGCTTGCAGCTGGGGGCTGAATCCCAAACCCAGGCTCTGGAGAGGATGCTGCATCCAGCTTGCAGTTCTGGTGAAAGGAATTGAATTTGGCAAGTTAAATTATGTGGGAGGATAGGAGAGGGTCCTGGCTGGGGCTGCAAATATGCTTAACATCCAGTTTATCTTCTGTAAGGGGACCCTACTGCCAGTCTTTCTGCCAATGCGAGTAAAATTGGATTTAAGAGAGCAGCTACATACTCTCATCTCCAAGAGCAATTAGTGGTTTAAAGGCCCCCTGTTCAAATCAACCCTAAGGTCCCTTGTAGGTTGGTGACATCATGCAGAGACAGTTAATAGATATTTGCAGAACCAATGCAGGGAATCTCTTCAATGGCATTTTGCTTCATGCCTTGGAACATGAAGCCTTTGTCATTAATATATAAACCTATGCAAGAAGAACAGAGCTGGGATGAGCATGGATTGGGGGAGGATCACGTTATGCCAAGTACCTGCAAATACACCCAGAGTCAAATTAACAGTCTGCACATGCTGCCTCAGCCTTCAGTGATGTTCTTAATCCTCTGTGATGACTCCCAGCTGAAAAAAGTCACATTTCAAGTCCTTCACTGTTACTATTGCATCAGCACATTTCTGAAATGATTCGGGGCATTAAGAATATGAGGGGCCTTTGAGGTTTTTGAAATTCCTTTTCTGCCAGGAACATGGCAGCTGAGAGGGCAGTCCCAGCTGGCAAGGATTGACTCTGTGGTTTGGAAGAGGGGAAGGGAGTGGCTGTGCCGGCACAGCCGTGGTGCTCTGTGCGTGGCTGGGAGCACTGCAGTGAGTCAGCCCTGCGGAGAGGAGAGGAGCAGGGCCTCCGCAGCAGCAGCACAGGGCCAGGGCCATCTGCAGTCAATGCAGGCTCAGGGAGGTTCAGGACCTGCTGCCAGAGCTGCCAGCACAGACAATGCCTCCACAGAGCCTGCTGACCTTGTTCTTTGTTAACCCATTCACACTGGTTTTTGTTTTTTTCCAAAGGCTGCAATTATTTTTTCACTGCTGTTGGAGAAGCGTTTTTAAGTATCAGGATTTCATCTATGATTGCTCAGAGATTGGCTTTCCTGGGGAGATCTGGCTTACAGAGAAGCATAGTAACCTGGAAAAGTAAATAAGCTTTGGGGAAATAAAAATTTGTTATGAGAAACTGATCCCAGAAACCAAATCACTGTTTTCAATTACAGAGTAACAGCAGAGCTAATGACTACAGCTCTCAGTAAACCTTGTTTCCTTCCCAAGCTGGCCAGGGGGATACTGATTGTAGGGCATTCTGCTGTTTCCAGCCAGCTGTACTGTCCAAACCATCACTGTGCTCAGGTGAGAGTTACTTGTCTCTGATGCACAGGACTTAGAACCTCTGGCCTTAGTTTTACAGCTGTTAACCGTCTTTTTCTCTTGACATGATTAAATTAAACCCAGAACAAGTCTTCACAAAGCCACTTACCCTGGAGTGGGAATTTTCTGTTTCAGGGTCAAAGGATTGTGTCCCAAAATGCTTCTCCATTTTTGTTCCTGCTAAAGCTAATAAATGCTGTTATTTTTTCTGCAAGAAACACTTCAGTGAGCTCCTGAGAGCCACAGCTTTGCAACTCATACCAGTGGTTTTCAGCCAAGCTGGTTCTTGTGTCACAACACAAAAGCACACAGGGAAAAATCCTACCCTGACCTTAGAGTATTTCGGAGCCGAGGTTTTGGGGGCCCACACTGTATCCACAAGGTACCTACAGACCCCTGACAGCTCTCTCTGACCTGAGAGAGCACGAACTGGGCAGGATGCAACTCCTGGAGAACTGGTGGCTTGTCTTTGCCATTTTCCTTTTGCTGAGGGACAAGCTGCCCTCATCACAGATCAGGTCTGTCTCTTCAGGATTCATCAAGGGGATACCAGGGACTGTGTAAGCTCTGGAGCCTTTTCTGGCACTTTGAATAGCGCTGTCTATGCTGTTAGACCTGTGCTTTCTTCCTTTGCCTTTGGCAGAGGGGAAGAGGGTGACTTAAGTGGCAGAGAATGAATTCAGCCATCCTCTCCTAATGGCTGTCTGCATGAGGTAGGCTGAGGACAAATCGGGAAATCGTGTATATTCCCAAGACTAGCAGTTAGTCTTAAGCAGCCTCCGTGGCTCCTGTGTGCCTTGGGACAATTTCTTACATATCTTTGTGAATGCATGTGAAAATCAGAAGACAAGGCTATATTTCAACAGCCCGTCATGCAGCAGCAGTGCTTGCCCCAGCCCCGCTCCTGCAGCTGCTCCATGTGCTCCCCAGCTCCTCCCAAGTGCGCAGGTATAACTGCTCTTGCTGCCAGGCAGTGAACCTAATTTGGGAATTGAGCTAGGTTAAAAATAACCTGAAGGAAAAAACCCCACGTTTGCTAAAGAAAATGCAAGCAAAACTACAGTCTGTGATTCCCTCTGCCTGTTACTGGGGCAGTGGAGAGAAAGAATATGGAATTATTATTAGAGGAGTGTGCAATATTTGTGATGCAAGATGGAGTTAATTTAATGCTGAGAAATAAAAGGAGAACATCCAAAGGAGTAAGACTTTAGCAGTACATGCCATAAGATGAGCTGGATGACATACCTGCAGCCAAGCAGATTCCCGTTGCTTGGCACAGGCTGTTCAGTTCTCCCAGCAGTGCAGACAGGAGGTCTCAGCACTCTGATCCAGGCTTGGGACTGGCAGCCTGAGGAAGCCTTGGATCTGTGTGGCTGGAGGGTTCTCAGGTGAAGTCCTGTCACTGCTCTGGGTGGGCTTGAGGGGGAATAGTTATGGTGAGTGTTCCTGTCTGTGCAGTCAGTATTTGCCTTTACCTCAGCATCTCTTCCACTGCCGGCTAAAGTTACTGTCACAGCCCTGTCAGCTTGTATGTTCCTGGGGAAGGGACCTGTTTTGGCCACAGGCAGTTCGGGTGCCATACATGCCTTCTGACATCCAAATTCGATTTAGCAGCTTGGATGGGTCCTTTCTTCTTCACAGACAGATAAGCAGGGCTGAGAGCTGTTTTTAGAATTCATCTTCTCTCTAATTTTGGGGTTTCCTCAGCTCCACCTGTATGATGCTAAAAATCATTCCCAGTAATACAGTGGTGGGTGTACCAGGAATGCATAATTTCATGAGGAAAATCTTACAGCTCATCCAGTTCAGCCACTCCTGCCATGGGCAGGGACACCTTCACTAGCCGAGGTTGCTCCAAGCCCCATCCAACCTGGTCTTGGACACTCCCAGGGATGGGGCAGCCACAGCTTCTCTGGGAAGAAGAACAAGTCTTTGTTTTCTTTTTCTTCACCAGAAAAGTCCAAGAGAGGTCTCAATATCCCATCTATCCCTGCCCTCTGGCAGTGGAAAGACATTCCCCCTTTTTCTGCCCCTCCAGGACGATGTCCACAGTTCCTCCTCAGCTCTCCTGGTATCCCTTTAGGCCCTGGAAGGGGCTCTAAGGTCTCCATCTCTTCTCTTCTACAGGTGAATCCCCCCAGCTCTGCCAGCCTGGCTCCAGAGCAGAGGGGCTCCAGCTCTTAGAGCATCTCTGTGGCCTGAAACCATTCTTAGCCTCAAATTGCCAAAACAGTGCTGCACATAGTTTTCCCAGCCTCAACCGGCATCATTCCCATCTCTCCCTTTCAGGCCCCTTTCCTAGCATCCTGCTGGCAATAGGAGCAGCTTGTAGCGTGGACAAGCACTGACATCATGGAATGATAAGCATGGCTCAAAACCTAATTAAAATCCAATTCCAGGCCAGACAGGGATATTACATTCATACACAATTATATTCCCCATCATTTTTATTTCCTGGGAGAGATTAATCAGCAGTGCCAGAGCCCACATCAGCTGGGTGGAATCACGTCTCATCAGCTTCCCTCAGGTACATAGCAGCCAGTGAGCCGAGGGTGTTACAATGGCGGTCTTAGGATGGAGGTGTCAGGATGGGGATCTCAGGATGGGGTTTCTGTTTCTGGATGGGTTCTCAGCATGATGTCTCACAATGGGGTCTCGGGGATCTCAGGATGGACTCTCACAATGCATGGGGTCTCATGATGGGGTTTCACAATGGGGTTTCAGGATGGGGTTCAGGATGGGGTCACACGATGGGGTCTCAGCATGGGGGTTCAAGATGGGGTTTCACGAGGAGGGTTTCCGCCGCCGACCTTCTCAAGATGGCGGCGCCCTTCCTGTGATGGCGGCTCTCGGGGCCGGTCAGGTGCCGCTGGGCGGGAGGGGAATCCCGGCACGTGCCGAGCGCGCTCACGTGACCAGGGGCAGGCGGTGCTGCGGGGCGGGACCGCTCCCAGGCCGCGCCCCCGGGTCCCGGTGCCCCCGGAGTGGGGACAGCGCCGCGGGCCCAGCGCTCATCGGGCACCGCGTCAGGGCCCGGCCGCATGGCCCCGTGGGGCTTGTTCCTCACAGCGTCGGCTCAGAGCGCCGGGCAGGGGAGGGGCGCACCTTCCGCCTGCCCCCGGGGCGGTGCTCCTGTGCCTCCGCCCCTCACCGGCTGCCCAGTCCCGCGGCAGGCGCTCGCACCGTAGCCGCGGCCTGGCCTTGCTTCGCCACGCCCGGTCCCCGCCCCCTGCGCCGGCCACTGGGGCATTCGCGGTTCCCGCCGACTCCCGCTGCCCCGCGATGCCATCCAACAAATCCGTCTCGGACGCGCCCATCGTCCAGTTCACCAACTGCCGCATCCTGAGGGACCACCGGCTCCAGAGGTGAGGCGGGGGGTACCGGCGGTACCGCAGTGGCTGGAGATACTGGGGCTGTTGAGGATACCGTGATGTCCGGCGGTACCAGGGCTGTCCGGAGATATCGTAGTGTCCGTGGGTACTAAGGCTGCGGGGGTACCAGGGGTGTGGGGACTCCCGGACGGGCTACCTACCTGACCTGACACCTGCAGCGCCGAGGGACGGTCGCCAGTTCACCTGTTCACCGGCTGTTGGCCCTCACCCCGCCGTGCTCCCGCCATCCCATGCCCCTCTGCCAGGTTTTGGAGGGAGATGGGGCGGGTGTGGTGTACGGTCCCTGTCGTTTTGTCCCTTCTGCCAGCCCTCTGGTGCTCTGGCCATCATCACCACCACCTTTGAGGAGCAGCCCATGAAAATCCCATTCCCGTGAGTTTTGTAGAGCTGGAGCCAGGCAGAGAGGGGTGCTTGCTGCGTCCCAGCTGGGCTCTGGTAGACATCACAGAGCCTGCGGCAGGAGCTGCCAGTGGGATCCACTCTGCCCAGGGTCACTGTCACTGGGGCATGGCCACCTGCTCCACGTGCTTCAGATGGCACCAGAGCTTGGTGTGTGTGACTGTCCCTCCAGGGAGGACCTGTGGGTGCGAGAGGGGAAGATCCTCAACCCAGAGAAACTCTTCTTTGACGAGAAGGGCTCTGCTGATGTCCAGCTGGACTGCAAGGACAGCATCATCGCCCCAGGTTTCATCGATGTCCAGATCAATGGTACAGTGAAGCTACATGCATTCATGGACTGGGGGTGTCCCGGGTTTCTCCGTCCCTAATCCCTAGGGTTTAGGATGCCCCACTGCAGGTGTCCTGCCCATGACAGGTTTCAGCTGCTCAAGGGAGGTGTGAGTCACCCAACCAATGACAAATAGCAATTTTGCCTGTGGTTGCTGCTTGTCGTGTAAGTGATCCTCTTTGGCCAGGTGAAGGTTTCCTCTGAACTCATTTTTATCTATATTTTATCCAGCCCTACCCTTTACAGGATGTGGGAGGAGAGGGCAAGATTTCCCAAGGGAACGATACCTGCAATAGCTCTCTTCAGAAGGAAAGAGGGGCTTGTTCTATGGTAGCTGAGGTTGGAAGTCAGATCCCTTTTCAGCTGGGAATTGTCACATTTTGCCCTGCATCAAAATAAAAAGGTTGTGCTTGCAAAACACTGGGATGCTGTGGGGAAGAGCACTTCAGGGAGGCGGTGATGGTGAGATTTGTACTTGTGGAACCTTGGAATATAGAACAGAAGTGCTGATGGAGCCCTCTGTGTCAGTGCCCTACAAATGGAACATCTCCCTCCAGTCACACGAAGTCTTTCTTCAGTGTTTCTGGGTGGAACACACCCACTGACAAAGCTACAACTGCACCTATTTTGTTTGTGGTGCAGGAGGCTTCGGGGTGGACTTCTCTCTGGCTACAGATGATTTCAAATCAGGTATTGACCTGGTCAGTCAAAAAATCCTCTCCCATGGAGTGACCTCTTTCTGTCCCACCCTGGTGACTTCTCCTCCATCTGTGTACCACCAGGTAAGGGGCCTTCTCTGCCATCCACAGGGTGATCAGGGACTGAGCTCGGTATCAGGAGGTGGGTCGGCCAAGACTGGGATAGCTGCCAGGGCAGAAAAGCTGTGGGCATGAGGAGCTGGACTCTACCCTGGGTTTCTTGCCCTCAGCCTTTAGAATGCTGAGACAGCCATGTCTCCCAAGCGAGCTCTGCACACCAAGGCTTGGAGGCAGCTTTTCCTTTGTGGGCTGTGATGGTCCCAAGCTACAGATCTTCCTGCAGACCTGATGTTTGGGTCTGATTTGGCAGGCCGGGGGGCTGTGTCTGGGTTGCCATGCCTGACAAACTCCTTTCTCTAGATTCTCCCTCAGATCAGTGTAAGAAATGGTGGAGCCCATGGAGCAGGAATCCTGGGTAAGTGGATTCATCCCTCTGTGGTGCTACACTAGGTGGGCAATTATCTTGTTCACGGTTGATGTGAAAGAAGTTACAGAGCACAAATAGGAGCTGGAACTCTCAGTGGGAGGGATGCACAGACCCATCTTGTCCCTCAGGATGTGCCTGGCCTTTGCTGTGGTCTCTGTCATCATACACACGCTGCTCCAGCCCCTTTGGGGCCCCTGGAGCAAAGGCAGGGGGGTGGCTTGGCCTGGCCAGTGGCCAGCAGTGCATCCTCACTTTGCTGAGCTCACAGTTGCCTGAGCCATGTGTTTTGCTGCAGAAAAATGGCAAGAGTGTGACTAGAGCAGAGTAGACATAACAGGTTTCTTGGTCCTTGGCAGGGGGAGGAAAGGTTATTGTTCTTTGTTCCTGTTTGGACAGGTGCCCACCTGGAAGGGCCGTTCATCAGCAAGGAGAAGAAGGGTGCCCACCCAGAGCACTGCCTCCGCACTTTTGAGGCAGGTGCCTTCCAGGACCTGCTTGCCACCTACGGCTCCCTGAACAGTGTCCAGATAGTGACCCTGGCCCCTGAAATGAGGCGGAGCAGTGAGGTGATCCAGGAGCTCACCAAGCGGGGCATCTGCGTCTCCCTGGGTAAGGGCTGGGGCACCCAGGGCTTAGGGGGGCTCTGGATGCCCCTCCTTGGGGCTGTGGCATCTCTAACAGTGTCTCAGTGCAACTGGATGGGGTGGGATTCTCTTTTGCCTGACCTGTATGGAGATGACAGACCTGCCACAAATGGGGACCTTGCTTGATGCTGTCCATCTGTCATGGCAAGGGCCAAAGTTTTTATCGTCTGAGGAGCCCCTGCAGTAAACACTATGTGCTGTTCTAACACAGGGGAGAATAACAGTCTTAGTTGGAGGTTTGATGATGTGGAAGGGTTCAAACTCTGAAGTTCCACTGCTTTAGGCCTTATATGACAGGTGAAATCATTTTCCAAAGGTTACTGTTGGTTTGATAACTCTGTTTTTCAACCGGAAGTGCTGTAGGAACCTTTCCCTCCTGGCTGGCCTCTGACTTAAAACTGGATGCGTTTTTCTTTTCCTTTGCTTCACAAACTCTTCTTTGTCTCAGATCATTGAAGAAGTTTTTTTTTCTTTTTTTAAGGGAGGAAGTTATTTAGGGCAAAATTAAACCTCAAGTGAGAAGGGCATTCATACAGCAGACTATCTCTTATCCCACAGCCACATAGAGAACTCCAGAAAGGCAAGGTTAGCCCACAGAGCTGCTGTCCTGTTGGGGAGACAGAAGTTTCTTTCTGGATACTTTAATTCCCATATGCTTTCCTTGCAAAATCCCCACTGTTTTGAGGGTATCCTCTGATACCTCTCTACAAAGCATTTAAGTATCTGAGGCCAGCAGAAAGGCGTGTCATTGGACCAGCCTAAAGACAACATGCTGTGAGCAAGGCAGCATTTGTGACAGCTGTGAACACTGAAGGAGTTCAGGTGAAACACACAACCCCAGAGTCCCCTCAGGTCATGGCCAGACACATCTGTGTCAAGGATGCACTTGAGACCTCAGGCCAGGGTGGGCATTAGAGCATAGTCCAGTGATGGAGTGTCTTTGCTCCTGTAGGGGAAGCAGTGGAGAGATGGGCGGAGGAATCAGGCGTTGATCTGTGTTCCCAGGTCACTCAGTGGCTAATCTGTCCCAGGCTGAGGAGGCTGTGCAGCACGGAGCAACCTTCATCACTCACCTCTTCAATGCCATGCTGCCGGTGAGTCCCCAGAGGCATCTGCCCTGCTCCAGGGCTGCTTTTGGGCTTTCTCTCCTGCTCCCCATAGGGAGCATAGGTCTGTGTTTGCCCCAGCTGGTTTTCTGCCATGCTTTGCAATGAGGTTTTGGCACTGAACCTCTGGCTTCACATTCCTACTGCTGGATCTGAAAGATTCAAGACTGTAGCAGACTCTTGAAGTTCATCACTGAGAAGGACTAGGAATGTGGGTGGGTGAGAGCTGGACACGCCCTTGCTGCGTGCACCCCGTCCCCCTCCTGTGTGTGTGCAGCAGGGAAGGGGGGGATTCTGTCCCACTCAGGTGAGACCCCACCTGCAGAGCTGCCTCTAGCCCTGGGGCCTACACCAGAAGGATGTGGAGCTCTTGGAGTGAGTATAGAGGCCACAAAGATGCTCCAAGAGCTGAAGACCCTCTGCTCTGGAGCCAGGCTGGCAGAGCTGGGAATATTCACCTGGAGAAGAGAAGGCTCCAGAGAGACCTCAGAGCCCCTTCCTGTGCCTAAATGAGCTCCAGGAGAGCTGGAGAAAGGCTTTGGACAAGGACCTGAAGTGGCAGGACAAGGAAGAATGTCTTCCCATTTCCAGAGGGCAGGGTTAGATGGAATATAGGAAAGATATTATTGGCTGTGAGGGTACTGAGACCCTGGCACAGGCAGCCCAGAGGAGCTGTGGCTGTCCCATCCCTGGGAGCATTCAAGGTCAGTTTGGATGGGGCTTGGAGCACCCTGGGATAGTGGAAGGTGTCGCTGCCCATGGCAGGGGTTGGAACAAGATAAGCTTTATGGTCCCTTCCAACTCAAACCATACTGTGATCCTGTGGTTCAAGGCAATGCCCAGGTTTGCCTGGTAAAGCTGCCAGGCACTGTATGATAGAGATGACAGCTGCATCCCCCGAAGGGAAGTCTCAGCCAGTGCATCCTGGTAATCCTCCACAGCTAGTCCCCTCTCTCCCCTCGAGCAGTTCCACCACCGTGACCCTGGCATTGTGGGGCTGCTGACAAGTGACAAGATCCCTGCTGGGCGGAGGGTCTTCTATGGCATGATTTCTGATGGCATTCACACCAACCCCGCTGCCCTGCGCATCGCCCACCGAGCCCACCCCAAAGGTGAGCCATGGCAGTCCTCACAGTGTCACTAGCCACTCTGAGCACTGCACCATCTCCCAGAAGACATTCGTGCTGCCCTTGCTGTCTGGAAGGTCACAGCCACGTGTGCTGATCCCTCATCCTCTTGCTTTGGTGGGATGTGGCTGGAGACATGTGGTCCCTCTCTGGGAGGGTCAGCAGGGCACAGTGCTTGGAGCTGCAGCGAAATCAGCTGCAGTGTTGACAGGGCCCCTTTCCTTGTGGTCTGCAGGGCTGGTGCTAGTGACAGATGCAATTGCTGGCATGGGGCTGGCACCGGGTCGGCACACGCTGGGTCAGCAGGTGGTGGAGATCGATGGGCTGAACACCTACATTGCAGGTAAGTGCTGTCCCTCTTGCTGAAGAGCTGGGGACAATGCTGCCACTGGCACCGTTTCTGAGGAGCTGAGCACACCTTGCTGTCCCTGGCAGTGTGTGGCAGCGTTTGTGCCACCCTCTTGGGTTTTGATACCTGGTGGATCTGCAGTGACTTGGCCTTGGGGATAATGAAACTCCTGGTAAAGAGGAGAAGTGTGCCACCCTCGTGGAGGAATCTATCCAGTTGTAGCTGTCTGCAACACCTTTGAAGGCCTCATTTCCCAGTGTCAAGGGTGTCAGAAGTTCAGATCATCAGTAAAGACAGAGAAATCTTATTGATACTTATTGTCCCTCTTCTTTATTATAACACTACCACTTCTTGCTAGCTAAATTCCCTAAGTTTCAAATTCCCAAGCAGATGAAGACTGGGAAGGTATTTCAGAGAAGAAGCATTCCTTTCTTCATTACCTTCCTCTGGCAGCAGATGCCTGCATTGTGAGCTGGTTTCACCCAGTCCGTATGGTCTGATAGTGGAGCTGGTGGTAACACCCATGTACCTGTTCCTGTGCTCCAGCAGGAAGTGGCTGCAGGCGCTTCAGCTTGCTCCTCTCACCCAGGACTTCTACACTTCTGTTCCCATTATGCTTCCCTAGTGCCCTGCTTCTTGCTGTGAGCTACGAGCGCTGCTCAGTGCCATCCTGTTTCTCTCCCAGGCACAAAGACCCTGAGTGGCAGCGTGGCAACCATGGACACATGTGTGCGACACTTCCAAGAAGCCACAGGTAAGAGAGCCTTGTCCACAAGCTGGTGCTCCCTACGTTGACACCGGAAGAGGTCTCACTTTTGCCAGATATGTACATTCCACCAGGAACATTCCCTCTCACCTGAGACATGGCAAGGGCTGGGATCAGTACCCTCAGATGAGCCTCTTTTTGAGGGGAAGTTTCATTTTAACCCATAGAACTAATGAGAGGCAAACTCTCCTGCTTCCTCACAAAAATGAATGGTTTTCCTTTCTCCATACCCTACGTATTCAGTTTTTCTATGCCTGCTCCCTCCTGTAGGAATATTTCCCTTCCCAGCTCCAGCTGGCTGTGCTGAGGGTGTTCCAGCTTGGGTCCGTCAACTGCCTGGTTGACAGTTGCCTTGTCCAGGGGGATTTGGGCTGCTCTGGCAATGGGGCTCTGGCTGCCCTAACGTCTCCCCAATTCTCTATCTAAGGATGCTCGGCAGAGACCGCGTTGGAGGCGGCGTCTCTGCATCCCGCTCAGCTCCTGGGGATTGAACATAAAAAGGGAACACTGAATTATGACTCCGATGCAGGTACTGGTATGGGCACAGCACGTACTGGTGTGGAGACAATGGTGTCAAGGATCACAAGTGCTGGAGCAAAGCAGGGGCTGCTGTTAGCACATGCTCATCCTCTGTTTCAGTGGGAGCTGCAGGGAGACTTGCTCTACCTGGAATAAGCTCTGGGCTTTTGCTCCAGTGGTTTTTCCCTTGGATGCTGGTGGTGTTTGGGAAACCCTTTGAAGTGCCCCCCATATCTCAGCTGAGCAGAAAGCAGAGCTGCCAGTGCCAAGATTGCACTGCAGTGCCATCCTGGAGTGGGGAGAAGCCCTTCCCCACTGAGCTCAGCTCTCCCTAGCCAGCTGCAGCAGCTCCATTCTGACAGCTGCTTTCTTTCTCTCTTGTTCAACACAGATTTCCTAATGCTGAATGACAGCCTTTATGTGCAAGCCACGTACATCGCCGGCGAGGAAGTCTGGCGACAGGATAGGTCGGGCATGTGACACTGGGCTGTCCCAGTGCCCTCCAAGGCTCCCTGGCACTGTGGTTAGCAGCTCTGGCAACCACTCCACTTCTCTCTTTTGGTTTTTCTTTTTCCCAATTCCTTCCTGCAACTTCCTCAAAGGAGCCTCATACCAAAGAGCTGCATTTTCCAGCTTCCAGTTACAGCCATGCGTGCCACAAATTCGTTGGTGCTCGGTGGCATGGGGAAAGAAGGCAGCTCTGTGCTGGCAAGGAATACCAGTCCTGGAATGACCTACAGGACTGCACAGCTGTCCTGCCCCCAGACAGGTGCTCCTGTCACCATCTGACAGCAGTGAGGAACTGTCCCAGCCTTTGCATGGTTTATACAGCACACACTAATGTGCTCTGCACCTGAGGCAGACTCAAGCCATTCCCATTCCTCTGCCTGCTGTTTGCTTTACTCCCAGGCAGCCATGACTTGTTAGACATCAGCTTCCACCAGCTCAGCTTGCAGCTCTTCCTGTGACAAGGTTTCTGTTGTGTCAGCAGAAGCTGAGGATCACATTCGGATCTCCCAACAGCCCTTCTGTCGTGTGTCCTCAGAGCAAGGCTGCCACAGCTCACTGACTCGGTGCCCTTGTGGGGCTGAATCCTCAGGGCAGAGATCAAACCCAGGAATACCAAGGCATTGCTGGTCCTTTGTGCCTTTTCCCTGCATGGGCGTTGAGTCCACAGAGCTGGAGATAAGAACAGCATCCTGCCACATAAAACAATGTTCCTTTCACTCCTTGCTTTTTCTGGATGGGTTGTGCAGGTTCTGTGCCAGCCATACCAAGAAGAGCCTTTGCATCACCTGATGGGTTTGTGCATTCCTCAGACCATGGATGGGGAGCTTTTGCTTTAGGGGATGCATCCAGACTGGTGGTGGCAGGCTCACAAGCCCTTAGTCCAGCTCAGGCACTGAGGGAGAGGAAAACTGCAGTGGGATTGTGGCCTTTCAAGACAGATATGATAGCTCATTATTTTGTGCTCCTTATCTTTTCCAATACTGGACTGTCAGATCTTTTCCTGACTCTTAGACACTGGTATGTGAGGACCGATGCTGATTTCGACCCTACTCAACTACTCAGAATAAGCCTCGAGATAAAGTCTGAAGACAACCTTGGATAAAGCTCAAACCACTGAGGTGGTTTTTGTAATGAGGGGAGGGCTCAGACAACGGCAAAGTCTCAGCTACAATATTTACAATCTCAGCTATAATCTTTAGCAGCAACATTTGGAAGTGCTTTCCTAGCACTTTAGAGCCCTTCTGTCAGCCTTGGAGAATTTCTAACATCAGCTGCCAATGTCAAGAGGAATTATAACCTCCCTGGTTTGAAGCATTTGAGAGACACTAAACCCTGTGCTGTGACGCGCTGTGCTGCTGCAGTATTGACCTCATGGGGATCTTCTGGCTGTTGTTGGAAACAATCCAAGGGGGGAAAATGCCTATGAAACAAGGTGTCTAACTTTTTATTTACAAAATTAAATAATCAGAAGGAAATCTAAAATAGAAATGGGATTTGACAGTACTTGTAGGTGTGTATCAACCTTTTTTGCCTGCCCATGGTGGTGCGTGCTGGTATGGCCTGTGTCAGGCTGGCATGTGAGAGTCCAGGGCTGGTGTGGGCGCTCCTGCGGGGATTTGGCCCAAGGAAGGCGGCACCGCCGGATACTCGCGGCCCGACTCGGCCGTGGGCACAGGTGTCCGGCAGGTCCCGGTGGGGCTCCGGAGAGCAGGAGGGAGGAGCAGGGGTCACAAATACGCGGCCAAGGTGGGCGCTGGGGCTTCCACCCCGTCGAGCCCGGGCGCTCTCGGGCGGAACAACAGCGCGGGNGCGGCCGGCGGCGGGGGGAGACCCCGCGGAGGGTCCGGGGGTGCTCCGAGAGGGCTCCGGGGAGGCCCAGAGCGGTCCCTGAGCTCCAGTTGGCGGTGCCAGCCCGGCCGGGCGGGGCTGCTGCCGGAGCCCATACGAGGCCCGTAACCGGAGGTGGGCGGTGCGGTGGGGCTGCTTCCTCCGGCGGCGGCGCGGGGAGCCCGGCGTGGAACGGGTAAGGCTCTGCTGTTCGGCCCGCCCCGGGCCCAGCTCCCGCAGGTTCTTCTTAAACGCCTTCCCAGCTCTGGCGCCTTTCCCAATCCTTCCTCATCTCCTTAAGCTAATTATTTTCGTTCCCAGTGGTTTAGTGTGCCTTGTCCCTAGGCGGGCTGCAAACCTTAACTTCCACCTTCTTAGCAGGAGGCAGCCAGCGTAGAAGTACAGCACATGGGGTCTCAAGGACTTGTGTTTAACCTAAAGATAAATTCTGTCTGTTGCCAGAGCTGTGTTAAAGGGAAATTTCCTGCTGTGGAGGCATTATGCGATTGCCTAAGCTTCAGGGAAAATGAGAAATCTTCCATTAGGGGCCTTTAAAAAGAGACAGGCGGAGAAAAAGATGAAAAAAAAAAATCTGTGGGAAGTCCTGGCTTGCGGGAGTGGTGGGGTTTCCTGCTAGTAAGAGCTGCAATTTTTGTAATGCAGAGGGCTCATTTGGTGCTCCTCACTCAGGACACATGTCCCTGTGCTGTGCTGATGCATGGTATAAATGAACTGTTACACAGCACACCTCCAGTGTGAAGTCAGGTCTCCTGTGAGAGGGGAGAAGGCCTCAGAAAACTCAGTTTTGGAATCAGTTTTGGAGGTGAGAGATTTGTACTTCTGAACATTCTGCCTTCCCCACACGATGTCTAAGGCTCCCCAAGGTGTGTTCCAGGAGGAGCTGGAGTGGTGCATTTAGCAACTGGAGGCAGATCTCCACCTCACTCCACACCCCAAACTAGGTATGTTCCTCTTTCCCAGCCCACACCCCTCATATTCTGGGCTTGGGTGTGATTTAGCCGATCTGGGTGTTTTTCTCTTTATTCTCTCCTTTATGTTCCCTGTTCTTGTGTTATTTGGGATTTGTTTTAAACACAGAACTACATAAAACTTTGGGCTTTAAGGACTGTTAAGGAAGCAGTTTTATCTTTCATTCATTTAGTGTTTGTTCTCCCTGTTTTCCGTATTCTTTGTCATCTTCTCTTTTTCACATATAATGACTTGTTTGGTTCTGCTACAGCTCTGCCTTTGTTTTCCATCTTAAGGAAATACTGTGCCAGTGTGTCTGGCCTTTAAACACCAGTAGGTTTATTTTTGTGAAGCTCGTTCCAGGGAAAAATTACATGTGAGATAAAATTCTCTAAGGTCATAGTTTGATCTCGTCAGTCCAATTTGTAGAGCTGCAGACACACGTTCTGCTGCCTGTCAGTTCCTAATCTTGGGAGAAGGCTGTGAACCCCGTGTAAGAGGCTCAGGTGTGTGTTTGCTGGTGTACCTGAGGATGGAGCTTTGACTGATAGATGCCCACACCCTGTGCTTGAGCATCAGGCTCCAAGAAGAATTAAGGCTGAGAGGGTTGTGATTGTTCAGCCTGGAGAAGAGAAGGCTCAGGGGGGACCTCAGAGCTCCTTCCAGTGCCTAAAGGGGCACCAGGAGAGCTGGAGAAGTCTTGGGGCAAGGGCCTGGAGTGATGGGACAAGGGGGAATGGCATTCCAGTGACAGAGATTAATGCTTAGATCAGGTACTAGGAAGGAATCCTTCCCTGTGAGGGTTGTGAGGCCTTGCACAGGATGCCCAGAGAAGCTGTGGCTGCCCCTGGATCCCTGGCAGTGTCCAAGGCCAGGTTGGACAGGGCTTGGAGCAACCTGGGACAGTGGAAGGTGTCCCTGCCCATGGCAGGGGTGGATGAGCTTTAAAGTTTCTGCCCAAGCTATTCTGTGATCACACCATTTTGTTGCATGTGTCCTGTGCTGGTCCCCAGTGCCCAGCAGCAGGGAAGGCAGCTCCTGGAGGGGAGGCAGGAGCTGAGCACAGGAGCCAAGGCAGCAGAAGCAGCGCCCTGGCCAGAAAAGGGCCCTTTTGCACAGCACGTGAGCCAGGAGAGCTGAGCAGTGCTGCTGATGGTACTCAGGCTCTGCCTGGATTCCCAGTTGCTGGAGAAGTCTGGTGAGGAGGCAGGTCCAAACCCTAGCCAGGAATTGGATCAATGAGTTATTTGGCTGTAGCACTGTGTGCATGAGGTACTCAGCTTAGAGTAACGCCCAGGTGAGGGAGGGGAGCAGCCCCCTGGAACTTTCCCTATCTCTTGTTGTGTAACTGGCCTGGATTGCAGCTAGTCAAACCCCTTGAAATAAGAGTACATGTGCTCAGGACCCTGACCCATATGCTGTGAAGGTACATCCACTTCTGTCCCACCACAATCGGGGGTGCATCAGGCACAGCATCACTGGCTGAGGTAGGGAGGGGATTGTCCCGCTCTGCTCTGCCCTGCCCTGGGGAGTGCTGGGGGCACTTAGGGGCACCACAATATCAGAAGGATCTAAAACTGTTAGTGAGTGTCCAAGGGCAAGGACACAAAGATGGGGAAGGGTTTTGAGGGGAAGCCGTAGGAGGAGCAGCTGAGGGCACTTGGATTGTTCAGCTGGGGAAGAGGAAATGGAGCACAGAGCTCACCGGGGGTGCAGCTCCTCCTGAGGGGCAGTGGAGGGACAGCTCTGATCTCTGCTTTCTGTGACAGGGACAGGACCTGAGGGAATGGCTGGTGCTATGTTAGGGGGTGATTATTAGGCTGGATGTTAGGGAAAGGTTCTTTCCCCCAGAGGGTGGTTGGGCACTGCAGTTGGGAGAGGTGGGATTTCCCCATTCCACAGTACTACTCTCAAGTTGTTCTGTGGCATAAAATAAGTGAGACAAATACTACAAGACTATATTTAGGGATTCCAAATGAAGGTCTTGTGGACCACTTCACAGAACAACTCTGGTTTTTTAGACAATTTGTTCTAACACAAAAGCTTTGGATTCCTGTTGTGGTCAGGCTGGTTTGTAAGAGAGTCAAGCAAGAGTCCTGCTTTTCAGGCTATGCTCTCTACTCAGATTTTTTTCCAGTTTTCCAGAGAAGAGACACTGAACTAGGTTCTGGGATTTGTCTTCACCTTGAGAGAAAGATTGCTAAGCCCTCTGTAACTTCTGCGCAATTAGCAGTGCACTTACTGCAGTGTAAGAGTCTGACTCTATGTAATAAGCAGTTAAGATTTTTTTTTCCCCTCTGTAGGAACATCTCACAGTATCTGAGCTTCTAGAAGCACTTGGAGTTCCCTTTCAATTGAATGCTAGTTATGGATTAGTCAGAGGGCATATGAATACAGAGCACATTCAGAGTCAGTCATCAGCATTTCACAGTGTGGATTTTAAGGCCCACCATAAACTGTTTCTTGTCTCTCTTGGTGTTTTCTGAGTGCAGCAGAAGAGACCCAACACATTTTCAAAGTCCTGTGCTCCCCTGAGACTCCTCTTGCAGAGAAGCAACAAGTGATGAGCAATGTGCTTGGGGATTGTCATCTCAAGATGGATGAGGATCAGAAGAGCATGGTGAAAGGTGAGCTTGAGCTGTCCTTCAGGGGATGGTGAGATTTGGTTATTTTCTGTAGATTTCTTAGGTTGCAGCATTAATTGAGTCACCTCTCTGGGCAGTGCCTTAGAGTGGAAGCTGCAGTGGCATCCCCGTGGTAGGAAACTGGTGCATTGAGAACACCAGTATTGAAACAATATTCTTTGTCTTTTCTAGGCATGAACCCTGATGTTGTAGAAGTACAGCCAAGCAAGGGGCAGGCTGCAGATGGTATGAAACAGTCTCACCCAACCCCTGAGGCAAAGCCAGAGTTGTTCACATCATCTGGCAACAGCTTCCGATTTGATTTCACACTTTCCAAGACCGACTCAGAAGCTGACCCTGGTGACAGTGGTGCTGGGCAGGTACAAAACAATGTCAGAGCCACCAAGCAGGAGAACTGGAATGGAGCCTTGAGGTTTGCTGCCTCTGAACAAGAACCTAAGTTTGCTTTCAACTTTGCCATCCCAGATGAAGACTGTCCTCATCTTCAGTTACTTCCAGCAAGCCAACATACAGACTGCAGAGCAGATCCTACACTGCCTGCTGAATCAGCACTTCTGCCACAGGCTGCAGCCTTGCAGAAGCCTGAGGTGACTCAAGTGACAGGGAATGCACCCAAAGAGGATAGAAGCCATGTCACATCAAAGATCCCCCAAACAGAGACAGCCCCTGGAGATGAGGCAGTGACAGAGAAATCAACAGGAGGTGGAGCTGCCCAGAAGAAGACAAAGAAGAAACAAAAACCACCTGGGAGTAAAAACAAAACAGAAGAAACTGAGACCAGCAGGAAGGCAAAGGCAGAAGCCAACAGCTGTCAAAATACAGATACTTCCCATCAGGATGAGAAGACCACTCAGGTAGTTAAATACTGATGGGATCCCATAATTTATAAACTCTTGAGCTAAACAGACATTTTATCTCTTTGCACAGATGACCAATTAGCATACTGCCTTGAGATGGAAGCTGAAAGGCCATGCTTGCTGCTTATATGTTCCAGCAGCTGTTTGCTTTCTTTGCTACACAGCTGAGGAACCTGACCAATGCAAAGGAAGTTAATGGTCCTTTAGATTTGTGCTGAAAGATTTCATGTTTAGACTTGTGACAGCTAATTCTGGAGAGCTGGATGCCATGTTTTCATAAGAAATTAAAAATAGGAAATGGAGGTAACTGTCTTCAGTTGGTGCCAAGCTGGTGCCTGTGGGTGCTGAGCCAGGCCCAGTAGCTCTGATGTGTATGTTGCAGGATGAATTGCTTTTGTAGTGCAAGGAGCAAAGCCAAGGCACAGAACTGCCACCTGGTGTAGCCAAGGTAAAGCTCAAGGGTGCTTCCGAGAAGGTTCCTCTGTAGGGCACGGCCCAGAAATCAACTGAAGTTGCAAGTTATGTGTAAACACAACATTAAGGCACACCCAGAGCTTTTCTGTTCTGCTAAGGTCCAGGTCTTCATTTTATTTTACTTTCCAGCACTGTTGTAGGTGTTATTAACAAACAGTGCCACCTGATCAATACTGTAATACAAGATTGCACAAAACCTTCCTTTTCTTAATATTTTACAAGGAAATTGCACTGAGTGTTCACCTACCTATGGAACATTGCATCCAAAGGTCTGCTTCACCTGCAGTCCTACCAATAAACACTGCTGAGCACCAGAGACATCGGAAGAGTTGAAGGTCAGATGAAGCCCTTACAGTTCTTTGGAAGGACACCGTTGTACGTAAAAGGAGACAGTGTGAGGGCATTTGTATTTACATGTACATAGCAGTTAAGAATTGCTTCAGTCCCAGGGTACAGCCTTGTTTCCCTGTCCCACTGCTGAGTTAGCCAGCTGGTTTTGCTCAGTGGGGCTTGGCTTTCTCCATCTCCATGTGCTTCATCTTCCTTCTCCTCATGCATTTCTGGTTGAGCAAGCACAGAGGAGCTGAGAAGAAAGACTTAGCTTCTAATTTTGTCCATTGTTTGTTTTTTTTGATTTTGTGCAGATTTGGGGAAAGGGTTTTTTTATTGTTAATGTTTATTTTTCCCCTCTGTAAGTTTATTTGAAAGCTGAACAACTTTCGGGAAAACAGCACCTTCTGAATGGCAGCCACATAATAAATCCATCTACTGGAGACAGTGAGTTGCAACTAAACATTTGCACAGTGCTTTTAGTTTATCTGATGAAAAACACTAGAGGGAAAATGTCATAAAGTCTATAAAGTGATCACCAGAACATGATATTTGGAATAGTCCTGACTTTATGGAGTTCCCTTGCATCCTGTGTAGCAACTGCTGCTGTAATTTTTGGGTGACTTATTTCCTCTTGTTCACTGTGCCTCATATTGATAGCAGTCAGATGAGCAGCTGTGGAAAGAGCTGGACTGGTGTGTGAACCAGCTGGAACTTGGCTTGAAGACACAGAAACCCACTCCAAAGCAGGGTAAGCACTGAAGTAAAGAAGAGCTTTCTCCTAGGGGGAGCGTTGGCAGGAAGGCAGGGGTAGAGCCAGCAGGGAGCCTTAACCTGTGTGTTGTTTCTCCTTTGCTGCAGCTGAGGAGGCTCTCAGGGCAATCAGGACACTGCGCAGTGACAAGGCTCCGCTGGTGAAGAAGCGTCAGCTCATGAGAGCCATGTTTGGAGACTACAAGAAGAAGATGCAGGAGGAGCTGTGCAGAGAGTTGAAGCTTATGGAAACAGGTAGGAGAACTTTGCATGGTGAGGAGGAGAAGAAAGGGGTTCAATCCTGCCCTATGCTTTGCAGACTTGGGCCTCACTATATGAGATGACTGAACATCTCTTATTTTTTCTCCCCTCTTTAAGATGCAAAATCTGCCAGGATCGTGGAGTTGAAGGGAAGCAAGAAGAATGGCCAGTTCATCCGGAAGTGCTTGGGAGCTTGCAGGAAAAGCCAAGGTTCAGCAGAATCCCCTTCAGAGTCACACAGGACACTTAACACAGGCTTATTCAGTTTCACAACTCCCCAAGAATTTCGCTTTAATTTCTTCTAGAAAAGTCACTTTGACTAAAACTGTGCCAGATCTCTTGTAAACTGAAGAATGGTGGAAAGATGCTGTGCAGTAGGAAATGTCATGCATTAATCTCTGGATCCTCTTCCAGGGTGCCTTATCTAGAAGTTTAAACCAGATCTACCTACTGTGCATATGACCCCAAAACTCAGCCTACATAAGTACTCTTCTGTGCTCACACTGGAGAGAAGCACTTTTGCACCTTGGATCAGCAGTATGGAAAGATCTGCTTTCTTTCCCGTAGAAATGACATTAACTGTAGAATCTGTCTTTTATACCATGAGTTTTTCCCTTTCTCCTGTTGCTTTTAAATAGAGCAGAGCCTTTCTAGCAGCTGAGGTGGCAATGCATACAGCAGGGAATGGTTTGGAATCAAGATCCAGCAGTGGATAGCTGGGTGCTTCCACTCCCTGAGTCTGTTGTGAATGCAGCTTCTGGCATCCAGCAAACACCAGCAGTGTGTCATCCCTGACATGGAGGAGCAGGAGCTCAGGGTCTTTGGGGGAAAGTGAGTGAGAACCGTTTTTGCTCATTCATCTCTTTCACTGACAGGTACAGACCTAGAATAAAACTGCACATCATGATTTAATTTAGCCTAGGAATATAAGGGCAGTTGTTTCCAGGAAAACAGAGAAATTTTTTGTTGCTGAAGACAGGTTGTGGACAGCTAGGAAGGATGTACGATCAGCTCTTAAATAAAGTTTACTTTATTACTAGCTCAGTTACAACCACCAGTGCCGCAGAGGGAAAATTAGCTGCATGCTAGCCTTGGGTGGTGGTAAAATCAGCTGTCACAGCCTAAAGACTCTCTTCCATTTGATTTGTATTAAATTTTGGCTTTTTGAATGTGTGTCTCCAGTCAATACTGCTGGAGTCACTGAACCCATCTCTAAGTTCATGCAAAAAATCTTCCCACCAAGCCTAAAAAATGCTGAAGGAAGAGAAGTGCTTTGAAAGGCTACATGGTATCAGGTGTCCCTAGGGAGCAGTTCTTTCCTCCCTTTTATAGTCCAGTCAGCCTGTGTGAAAAGAGAAAAGGGGGTGTAGGCAGATTCCAGGGAGATGGTGAAAAACATTGACTGTGAAAGACTAAAAACCTGATCGTGGCTCTAAAAAATTAATTTTATTACTAAGCTCTGATGCAGGCAGTTGCATCAGCGAGACTTCCTTTTCTTCTTCTAAATTTTAAGTATTTTAAAAGAGTATTTTAAAGCATTCCTGTCTGGGCATAGGAGAAACTGAACCTGGGTAACATATATGATGAGGAGAAACATGGAGAAATTAATTCATCTTTTGGAAGTCAATAGGTGAAAACTGGAAATCAAGGTAGGCACATTTTATTTGCCAAGGAGCACAGCTGTTACTTTGAATGTATAGAACAATCTTAGACAGTATTTTTTTTTTATTTCCAAGATTTTACATTAAACATACAGAAGCTGTGTCCTTGTCACACTTTTTGTGTTTTCGTGCCATTTACTGAGATTCAAGAGCATCGTCTACGTGACCTTGGAGCTACAGCTGTTTGCTTCCCTGGCTGATTATGCAGGAGATGTCTGGGAAATAGTTATTTTTACCCTTGTCATGTCTCAGGTAAAGCTAGATCTGCTAAAATATTAGAAAGTCCTTGCTGCAGAAGTATTCTGGAAAGCATTCTTACATAATTACCTCATGTTCATGCTGTTTATTAGGCATTCACAATTAGACTAAAGATACCAGTGAGGTGGATGTTTGGTGTAAACCAATCCAGCAGTTATCTTCAAAGGGGTCAGAGAAAAATCCATTCTAATATGAGAACAATTCCTGTGGTTTTCTAGAGGTCTGAATAATGCTGACCTGCAAAACCAGATTCTTTTTCTGTACTTCATTACTGGAGGACTTATATTTGTGTGTGTGGGAAGGCAGATGTTCATCAGCATGATACCTCAGTTCCATGAGTCAGCCATGGGACCTTGGAAAAAGCATTTTGACTTTTTCTATCTAGTCCCTGTTTTTACAGTCAAGATGATGCCTCCTGAGTTTTTGAGAGATGTGCCCAAGTTACTTCATTAGTGATTGTATCTTGAAGAGGTGTCTGAAACTACAGCAGTCTGTACTTCACTTTTAAGCATTGCTGTATTGTATTGGTTTGAAAGGAAACAAGCTATGGTATTAGAAGTTAGGAAATGCCATGGCTGCTCCATCCATCCTTTCAGTTTTAGAGGAACCACAGTGCAGTCTTAATGATGTTTTTTAAACACTGTCTTTTCCCCTTTTAGCATTTCTTTCTTTAGGATTTCAGTGCTGGTTAGGGTTTCAGTGATGTCTCTTATTACAGCAGTGTCAGGTTTGAATCAGGGCTTTGCTCTACTAGTGACTGTAATACCTGTGGCTGGAGATTTGATCTATGCCCCAAGGCATTAATGATGTACAGCACTGAGGGAGAAGGGAGATATTCTGATCTACCTGGACATCTCTGATCCACTGTTCTTGTTTTAAGGAATTGTATCTCAGTTTTGATAAAAAGTTGAGCTCCATTCTGACCTGCCTGTTTCTGCATCCTCTTCTCAGCTTTGTGCCTGGCATTTGAGTTCTGTGCCACCAGGATGACTGGACTGGGGGTACTGTATCTCTTTGCTGACTGCCCACCTAAATGTAGAGCAGCAGTGCGAGGCCCAGGCTTGTAGGCAGCAAACTGCTTACAGGAGTATCCAGCACAGCTGTGAGCTCAGAAATGAATTAAAGACAAGGCAAAATGGAATGAGAAGTACCACAGTGCTTCTAGAGCAAAACTTGCTTCACAGCATCAGTCTTGGAAAACTAAAAGCTGAGGATCAGCTTCTAAAGAGAGTAAGGAGTTACAGGGACACTGTAACTTGTCTCAGACCATTCACTGTAGCAAAGCAGGGGAAATGTCTCACTTTTGGGAACAAAGTAAATTTAGGGTTATTTCTGTGGCAGGGTGAGGCCAAGAATGTTTACCCACAGAGGCAGCAGAAATCTGGGTGTGATCTCTGCTCCTTTTAGGCTTGGCACTCTCCTCCGTAAACAGATCCCCTGAGCAAAGGTTAGGAAATGCAATCCCATTGCAGACAGACTCAGCCTTCAGATGGAGACTCTGCCTTCAGGGGGTGGCATGCCTGCCCTCTCACAGGCTGGCCCTTGTCCCTGCTGGCATTTTGGCCATTACCCTGGACACTGGGCACTAATCAGACATTTGTCCAACCCTTTCTCCTGAGCTTGTCAGTAGAAATGCATTTATTGGTCCTTGGGCTGCCCATCTCTGAGTAATCAGGGGACAGAGTCACTGAGGAACACTCACAAAGAATCTCCAAGGGATCCTTACAGAGTACAGCTGGAGTTACTTCCAGAGTCCCAGCAGCCACTTCTAGCCACTTCTTGGGGACTTCCTCTCCCAGGATGAGAAAGAAGCCAACAAATTGGTCATACTGATCCTGTGTTTCAGGTGACTGATACTATCTTGTCTCACTTCGATTTTCTGAATGCTGAGACTGTGGACTTTGCATCCAGTCACTCCTAAAGGATAACACATTATCTTCCTTTGAGGAAGGAAATCCTAACTTTTCTTTGAATTAGAAAGAGGAAGAACTTACCACTTCAGGAAAGACATCAACTGGAATATTCTAACAGAAGGAAGGTTAAAAAGTAAGGATCATTTAACCTGCAGCTCCATAACAAATAAAGAAGAGAGATGCTGCTATTTTAAGATCATACAGAGCTGTGACAGATGATCTTGTATCTTTCTGCTGCCTAAAATTTTTCTGCTCCTCACTGTTTCTGCTGCTTTCATCTTTAGAACTGTGGAAGGTTTGTAAGACATCCTGCTTTAGAAAATCCAGCTGTGACATCCCCAGTGGTTTGATTTCTGGCACCAGTCCTGCTGTGTGTGCTGGCAGCTGGGGAGTTCTGACCACTGGCAGCGTTTGGTCCATTTGGCTTCTTCCCTGTGAGTACATCAACAGGCAAGACCAGCTCCTTATATCTCACCTTCAAAATGGAATAAGTGTGGGTTGTGTATCTCTGTCTGATCTTGATTATCACTGTGCTTGTTCTAATGAAACAAAACCCACATATGGAAGAGGCCAGGAAGGAGATGGAAAGCAAATTGTTCCTGCCATCCTCTTCTTTTTCCCCCAGTAATGTTGGCAAACAACTGGAGTATACCCAGGAAGAGCTAGATAAGTATCTGGAGAAGCTAAACCATGTCTTCTTTGACACAGAAGCCAGAAAAAGGGATGGTCACCATGATCAGAAGTCCCCCCATCACAGAAGTGCTGATGTGTCAAAAACTAAGGAACACTCAGGAAAGGAGGTAGGACACCCTCAGCATCTGTTAGGCTACACAAAAGTTCAGGTAGGAGACTTAGAATGGCTATCAGACTCAACCCAAGGTAGAGCTCCTGGCTAAGGTGGTGAATCCTAGCTGATACAGTGAATCCTGATGACCATGCATAGTCCATGAACTTGGAGGGGGAAGAGGTGGGAAGAAGTCTTGTTATTTTGAAAATAATGCATTCCTATTTTTGCACTGTTTATTTCAACATTACACAGTCTTCTGGAGAGAACTCTATGACTCACATGGGGTATATGTTACATGTGAAAGATGTAAATGTTGGCATTAGCATCTATGCATGTGTGTAGCTATTATGTAAATTACTGCTTCCCATAGAGACAGGCATCATTTCTTAGTTCAAGAAATTATTGTGCAGCTCTTCAGCTGTTACAAATCTCCCACTTTCCCCTCATACAGCAGTGTTTTGCCAGTTTTCTCAGCTAAGGGTCTGGCCCAGTAGGGTACAGGAGCTCTGCAGACATTTACCTAGAGGCCACTGCATGGTATTGAGCCATGGGAAGTACTTCTGGAATTTTTCTTCTGTGCACAATGATCATGCACAGTGTACTCTGTAAACATGAAAGGCACTATTGGGAACCTGCAAAATTCTCTTTGCCTTGACCAAGGCCCTTTTTTAGGGGCTGAAACAATGCGAGTCTTTATATTTTTATCATTAGCCTAATTGAAATACTTTAGATTTTGCCCTTGAGATAACAGTTTTCATGGCAGCTCCACGAGGCTGTGTCACTTTATGCCAGCAGCTGTTTCTCTGACTTTCTCCCCATCCAGCACCTGTTTCTATTCTTCATTCCTGAGACATGGATCCCTTAGTGCCAGTGCCCTGCTGTGTCATGGAGCACATCCCGGGTGCCGGTGGGAGCTCCAGCATGAAGCCCTCAGCGCAGAGGAGACCTTGCTGTCAATAATGGTGCCCTGCCCAAGAATCAAGAGACAGATGTGAACAGTCTTTGCAGTGAGCCAGGACATTGTAAGTTCCTAAGTCTTCCAGAGCTGCCTGAGCTATCTGAGTGAATTAGTAGAGCTAGTTGAAGACAGAAGGAGAGCTATACAAAATGTGTGTCTGTTTTTCAGAGGCAGGAAGAGCAATTCAAATTTACTTAGTAATTCAAATTTATTTAGCAGCCAATTTAATTTACTGAAGAAGATGCTATTTTATTACATCTGCTACAAATCAAAAAATAGCAATGATTTTTCATTATGGAAATCGATCATGTTGCAGAAGAGTGTTAGCTTATTTTTCTGCTATGGTTAAAGATGTTGCCAGAATACAGACTAGGGAGAAAAGGTGCTGTGATCACTTTTCACACAGTTTAATCTAGTGCTAGCTAGCTTCAGGGAACATTCACTTGCTTAGAAAAAGGAAGTACACTGTTTTCACACACAAATCACAGTACAGTTCACATTGGAAGGGACCACATTGGCTCATCTGGTCCCATCTCCCTGCTCAAGCAGGGTCATCCCAGAGCACATGACACAGGATTGTGTCCAGATGGTTCTGGAATATCTCCAGTGAGGGACACTTCACCCCCTCTCTGGGTAACCTGTTCCAGTGCACAGGAAAGTTCTTCCTCATATTCAGGTGAAACTTCCTGTGCATCAGTTTCTGCCTTTGTCTCTTGTGCCATTGCTGGGCCCCCGGAGCAGAGCCTGGTCCCTGCTCACAGCCCTCCCTGCAGACAGGGACAGGCAGGGATGAGGGCCCCTCTCAGCTATGTCTCCTCTCGAGGTTGAACAGCCCCAGCTCCCTCAGCCTTTCCTCAGCAGGGAGATGATCCAGTCCCTTCCTCCTCTCCACAGCCTCTGGTGGATCTGTTCCAGAAGCTCCAACAGGTGAAATGGGGAACTTCAGCTTTGCTTGGAATAGTGTTAGTGCCAAAACTGTTGGGAGGGTAGGTGTTGATGCTCCGGCAAAGGCCAAGAGTTCAGATAGTTCTGTGAGCTGTGTTTGAGTGTTGTCAGTTGGGTGAAAGGCATGAGGGAGATACAGCCAAGTCAGAATGTGCAGTCTGGGTATGTCAGAACATGTCAGTATGTCCAAAGGCTTTTGGATCTTTCCCAGGTCAAGGACATTGATGCTTTTGTTCAAGGAAGGGAGAACATTCTCTTCCTTCTTCTGAGAATTTGATTTCTGTTTGAGAGTGATGGGTTGTTGGGACGGGCCAAGTTAGGAACTCTGGAAGGTGAAATCATTGTCCAGTAGAGGCAGGATGGGTTGCAGCAAAAGCCAGTCTTCTCATCCAGCCACACCAGGATCTCTGCTTCCTTTCCCTGCACAGTTCTGCAGCACCCTGCAGCTCTGCTGGCACTGCTGTGCAGGAAGGAGCAATGCAGTGGAGAGAGAGAAAACACCACCATGCTGGAGCAAGGATATTCAGGAGCAATATCTGTGAAAATGCAGAGTACTGTAACTAGTATTGGCAAGAGGCAGTACTAGTTGCAGATTTATTAGGGGACATTGGAATTACGCAGTGCATGTTGGTCACAGTTGAACAGCTATCAATTTAGACACCTTCAATTATCCTATTTTCCACTGGAAGAAGCTGTTCTGTCTTAAAAATATGTTTAGAAAGAGTGAGAGATTTTTTTGTCATTCATTGCACTCATCTAAGCTTTTGCCTAGTAGGGTAGAATCCCTATTTTCTTAAGAATTCCTATTTGTTGCTATACTTTATGATCTAAAAATCCTTTCTACATTTCTCCCCATTTCCCACTTCCTCCCTGTTCTCATGGAAACTGGGCAGTCCACTCATTAGAGCCAAAACAGGAGCAAATGAATGGATTCAGAAATGCAGGAGGGATAAGATGGGTGTCTGTCACATGCAGTAAGTGTGATACAGCAGCAAGCAGATTATTTGGGAAATAAATGTACTCAGAGGGTTTCCTGCTTCATTAAATTTAATCAGAGATATTTTTCAGGTTGCCTCAGAAGCAACAAGAAATGAATGGTGGCAGATGGCAGAGAGGCGTGGGCCTCCCACATGTTGGAAAAATAGATTGCCAGCCAGTCTGCAGGACATGCTATGGGTGGCAGAGCACGTGCCTGCTGTGACAAGGCAAAAGGTGGAAGCCCTTTACGTAGCCATGGATTTAGAAAACCCACAGTGCCACCTTTGAGTCCTACAGGAGCAGGAGGTCTATGCAATGCCCCAGCTGAGGCGAGTAAGGAGTAATTTCCAAAGGATCTGTGTTCTGTCACAAGAACTGGAAGAAGCATGCCTGGAGTATCTGTCTTCAGGGGCTGTGAGATACCCACTGGGTAAGTTGATGGTGGCTTGCCGAACTCTGATGGGCCTCTAATTGTATATGCAGAGTTTGACATGGGTCAGCCTCTGCTGGAAGTGCTTCATCGTCAGCAATCTCCAGTGCTGTCCTTAACCCAAATATAGAATCACAGAATAGTTTGGGTTGAAGGGGACCTTAAGGCCCATCTTGTTCCAAACCCCTGCCATGGGCAGGGACACCTTCCACTGAACCAGGTTGCTCTCAATCCCATCCAACATGGCCTTGAACACTTCCAGGAATGGGGCAGCCACAGCTTCTTTGAGTTGTACCCATGGAAATCCTCATGGTGATGTGTCAGTATCAGCGCAGATTCATGTGAGTACAGCAGAATGGACAGAGTTGTGAGGAAAGAAAAGATTATTTACCTGCACAAGGTTGACTTCTGTTATGTAGTACTGGGCCTTCTCACTTCTCCAGGTCTGACAAGAGTAGCAAACTTTCTGCAGTGCATTCCTGGTGGATTTTCTGTGGTTTTCTTTATGCTGCAAGAGCCTCTGCACCTTCAGTCCATCACCTGGTTCAGTTTGCTTCTTCAGCCCATCATAGGCCCTGAAAACTACGTGGATGACTAAGACAGTCATGTGATTAAATCTCTGTGGATCTCATGGTGCAGTGAGACACCTTAAACGACATTGCCCGAGCTAATACTGTTAGGGTGTTTCTGTAATCTCTCAAGCCCTGCCACCAAACTGCTCTGGGACGTCTGTGTTGCAGCTGTTGTGTTGCAAAGCAGAGAGGTTTGTAGAGAGAGAGTATCTGTCATTACACCTGTGCAGCTTCTATGCCTGAAAGGTATAATTTGCTCTCTGGAAAGATCATCTGTCTGCCACATCAGTGTTTCAGAATGCCTCTGATCTATGTATAGAATGGAATATCCTGAGTTGGAAGGGACCCACGGGAATCATCAAGTCCAGCTCCTGGCCCTACACAGATATCCCAACAATCCCACCGTGTGCATCTCTGAGAGCATTGTTTCAATGCTCCTGGAGCTCTGGCAGCCTTGAGGCTGGGACCATTCCCTGAGGAGCCTGGGCAATGCTCAGCACCCTCTGAGGGAAGAACCTTTTCTTGATATCCAACCTAACCCTCCCCTGACACAGCTCCATCCCATGTTGTCTCTTGTAAAGCCACTGAGGGGAATGAGGTGGCAAGGATTACATCAGCTAGCCAAACCCCCTAGGTCAATGCACAGTCAGCTAAAGCATTTTTGCCCAGGGCTACATGAGATTTTTAGTATCTCTATCTGGATACTGGATTTCCTCTAACATATGAAAAAATTGAGCATTGGTGCCGGAAAAACAAAACACTGTTCCTTTTGAAGTCTCTGCTTCTCTTCAGGTCCTGCATCTCTGTATTGCACCTAGATGTTTCCCACTCTCTTTAACGCTGTAGCACACACTAACCTCAGAGAAGTAATTAAGGCAGATAACAGGATGTCTATCTGGAAAACAAAGTTTCATGTTTGTACCTCAACCCTGACTTTTAATCAGACACATTCCAAGCAGAATGAGCTTCTAATTGTCTCTTTTTAACATCAGGAGACATTTCTGCCCTCTTTTTCTTGCTGGTGAGAAAACCTAGAGCCTTCCAGCAAAACGATCAGAAGCTCAATAGGTTTGGAGCCCATCATCAGCAACAAGCATTTATTTACAGGTACAGAATTTCCTTTTCCTCAGATCTCTTTCCTAACTCAGCAGCTGGTGACACTTAAGTAACAGCTATATTTGTAGTCTAGAAGATTAGGATTTCTTTTACTTGCAAGATTTAGCTTCCAGTTGGCTGAACAGTTAATTGTCTCACAATCTTCATGTGATCCAGAAGCTCTGTAAGGACCCAGCTTGTCCCAGCAGTCTGTAATGTGAGCCAGCACTCAGTGATGTGTGCGTGGATCAACGTCATGCATTCAGAGAGAAGGACTGATACAGGTTAGAGAGGAGCACTTGATCGTTCATGCTTTGTTAGGCAACAGGTGGGAGGTTTTTGTGGACTTGCTTTCAGGAGTTGATAAAAGAACATTCAGAGAATAAGTGAGTCAATATTTCCATCCTATACACATTTATATCTTTAGGCTTGTTGAATTGATTTCCCGTTTCAGAGTGAATGTAAGATTCAGGTTAAGGGAGATAAAAGGAAGGGTATAAAGTCACAAATTAGTAGAAATATTAAAATGGCAAAGGATGTATATTTACAGCCCTCTGTGGACTTTTGCTCACAAAAGACTCCAAGAGCTCTGCCCCTGGATTTTATTTGTTCAAGGACATTGTGCAAATAAGTTTCAACCTCCAAGTTATTAATAAGCTGACTGTATTGCATATGTTGCCCATTTGGTATCACTGTGAGGCTTTGTGATGAGGTGTTTTTAATCATGTGACATGTGCTCATAGAGCTGGGTGAGTCAAAGTGAAGGAAGAGAAAGAGAACATATCTACTAAAGAAGATGATTGGTTCTTTGGGGAAAAGAGTGAAAAGAGTTGATGTTATTTTAGGGGAAATAATAAACAAGTGTTCATTGGAAGAGTCTTGCCAGCTCTTGTTTCCTTTCCTGGTTCTTTGAATCAGGCAGTGTTGGTGCACATCCCCTGCAACTGAGCTAGTGCTAAGCTGTCACCTCAAGTTTTGCCACCTGCTTATGGTGCCACCAGTCATGGCACTACCTGTTTATTCTTTCCTAGCTGGGGTTAGGAAGGTCATAGCATCTGGGTCATATCTGCCATGTCAAATCTGGGAATCGTTTCAGTGCTCCTGTCTTTAACTCTGGTTGTTAAATAGGACTTTGTTTGTAGTGTGCTTTAGAGACCTCCAAAAGGCTAGTCAAGTTAAGAGCAGCAGGAGAAAATGACCACAAACAAGCAAGTGACCCCTTACTATAAGCAAAATCAGCCTGGTTTCATCCTCACAGCTGGTCATGCCCACCAGTGTGCCCTGCTAGTTCTCATGTCAGCAGTTTGTCCTCCAAGCTCTGCTCCACAGTGACAGCATCCCAACCCTTGACAAATAGGGATCTGTTTAACTGTGAGGAATTTTTGATCACTGTGTTCTCTGTACTCTGCTCCAAGTATTACAAGATCTGGAGCTGTATCCCTGCCAACCTCTTATGGTGAGCAGAAGTGGCCTCATGCATATTCACACTACCTAAGTGCAGACACTTAATGTAGGTGCCCTGGAAGAGAGGTATGGTTTGAAGCACAGAAGGTAGGAGCAAAATTAAATGCCTAAAATTACCTTGATTAATTAACCATACACCAACTCCCTTCCATTAGCTGACCCCTAGCCTGCATCACTCCAACGAGCCATGGCATTGCCACTTGAAGAGTTGTGAGTGCAGATGTGCAGCTCAGGGGTGACAGTCCTCAACAGTGAACAGCCTGCAAGTGCTTTTAAGAGGTGAGCCTAAATCTTTAATTTGTCTAATGCAAGACATACATGGGAGGACAATTCCTGTGTTCAAACTTAAGCACTTAGAAGTTAGATACACAAACCCTGAGCTGCCCCTGTGCTGCCCCTTGGGAGGATGTCAAAGAGCTCAAGGAGCTGTCCCCTCAGTCTCCTCCACACTCAACACACTAAGTGCCCGCAGCTGCTCCTCATACCCCCTCTCCAGCCCCTTCCCCATCGCCTCCTTTGGATGCTCTCCAATGGCTTAATGTCTTTTTCATATTGCACACAGGACTTGAGGTGAGGCCACCCCAATGCAGACCAGAGCATGACAATCCCCTCCCTGGCCCACCAGCAGTGCTGGGCCTGGTGCCCCCCAGGACAGTTCTGTCTTGGCTCAGCTGCTGGTGGAGCATTCAGGTGCAGTGTGTTGATCTCTTGAAGTAAGTCTGAGGAAGGATGGAGCAAATCACCCTTACACTTGGTTGCTCCAAGCCTCATCCACCCTGGCCTTGGACAGTTCCAGGGATCCAGGGGCAGCCACAGCTTCTCTGAGCAACCTGTGCCAGGGCCTCACCACCCTCACAACCAAGAATTTCTTCCTAATACCCAATCTCTATTCACCCTTTCTCAGCTTGAAGCCATTTCTCCTTGTCCTGTCACTCCAGGCCCTTGTCCAAAATCCCTCTCCAGCTCTCTTGGAGCCCCTTTAAGGCATTGGAAGAGACTCTGAAATCTCCCAGGAGCCTTCTTTTCCCCAGGCTGAACACCTCCAGCTCTCCCAGCCTGTCTCCAATGCAGAGGGACTCCAGCCCTTGGAGCATTTCCCTGGCTCCCTTCCTCTCTGCTCCCATCCAGCTTTTGGCCTCAAGCTGGGGGTATCTCCACTGAATGGTGTTCCCAGGAAACCTGCAGCTCTTGTTTGGAAAAATGTTGGAAAACCTGTCTGTTATTTGAAACCTGTCTCTGTCCAAGCAATGCCCTCATGCTGCTGCTGCTGGCTGCCCTCTCCAAGGGGCCATTCATGGGGCACCTGGCTCTGAGCAGCAGCCGTGACTTAGATCCTGCTCCCAAAGGCAGGCTGCTGCAGGGTATGGACTGCCTGCCACAGGCAGTGTTGAGTCAGGCCCCTGCAGGAATGCAGGACTGTGCCAGTATGACCAGTTCAGATACCCCAGCTGAAAGCAGGAGCCCTTGGCAGTCTTTTAACAAGAGAGGTCAAGTTAATGTCATAGCACACCTTTGCAGGAGGAAGGTACCTGAAAGTGCAGTCTGAGAGCTAACTGGATATGATTTTCCCATCTGTTCTGTATTTTTCCATTTGTTTGTTTGTTCCCTCTCACCAGTTGGGCCTGGTGAGAGGAATATCAGGGTTTGGATGCTGGAGGGGTGAGAGTGAAGCCCAGATGAGCCAGCCTTTCCCTGGGATGGCTCAGATGGTCTGTTTGGTTCATTTAAAGCCCTTAGATGGGTGATGAAGTTCAAATACCCCTCTGGAGGGAAGGCAGTGCTTAACAAAGAGCCCACATAGCAGATCTCCAGCAAGTGTTGCCTTCAGGGAGGTCTGCCTGCAGAACAGGAGTTTTGCAGCTCAAGGGTCAGGTCCTGTACAGCTGCTCAGACTGACCATTTCAGTAAAAGACACAAATCCTTGCACCAGCTCACATACAAGGAAACCTGGTGAGCTCCAGGAGCTTCTCTGAGTTCAAAAAGGATCATTTCACAGGCATACAAGGAGTGATCCCTAAGGGTACCTGCCCTCAGGAAAGCCTTGTCTGTGACCCAAAATGCTATCAGCTGTTTGCAGCACCAGTGCCAGGGCATAGAATCACAGAACACAAAAAGGTTTGGGTTGGAAAGGACCTTAAACTCATCTCATTCCATGACCCAGTAGGGTCCTGCCACATGGGATGTGGTTGCTCCAAGCCCCGTCCAACTGGAATGTTTCCAGAGATGAGGCAACTACAGCTTCTCTGGGCAACCTGTGCTGGAGCCTCACCACCCTCACAGGGAGGATTTTCCTCCTAATACCCAAACTAAATTTTTCTTGGCTTAGTTTAAAAACATTCCCTTTGTCCTCACATTATTTGCCCATGTAAAAAGTCACCTTGCCTCTCTTTTATATTCCCCCTTTAGGCACTGGAAGGGGCTCTAAGGTCCTCCTGGACCTTTCTCTTCCCCAGGCTGAACAGCCCCAGCTCTCCCTCTGGCTCCAGAGCAGAGAGGTTCCAGCCCTTGAAGTATCTCCATGGTCTCCTCAGGACCTGTTTAAAATGGGGCATATCCTCCTTGTGCTGAGGACCCCAGAGCTGAAGGCAGCTCTGCAGGTGGGATCTCACAAGGGCAGAGTAGAGGGAGAGAATCTCCTCCTCTAACCTGCAGTCTGAACTCAGCCGATTCCGTATAATCAAAACAAACAAACCAACCAAAACCAACATTAACATGCAACCTTAGCATGAGAGCTCCAAAGTCACTCGTGTCCAGTTCCTGGTGAGTAGCTCAGGAGTGTAGCTCTGTGGACAGACCGCAGGATGCTATGCTGTCAATGCTGCCTGCAGTTGCTGAGAAGGACCAAAGCAAACTTCAGCCCTTGGACCTGCACACTGACTCCCACTGCTTGGATCTTGCTTCAGCTCAGCTCTCCTCCCTCACTCATCCTCATTTGCCAGGTTAGGTACAGGCAGGATGAATAAAGGACATGGGAGAAAATGCGCATTTGTGCACTGCATTCAGATTTTTCCTACCAAAGACATGAGATTTTCTGAGCTGGATCCTGTGGTGGGCAGGGAAAGAACAGCAAGCACACCCAAACTGATGGAAGAAAGGGCTCAGCAAAAAGCTGCCAACAGCAGAGTACACAAAAGGTAGTACCAGCAGGGATTTGACACAGCATTGGACTACCAGTGATAGTTATAAGGGCTGTTAAGCCTGATGGTGATAGGAATACCTTCTTCTGGAGAAAAAGCAATCCTTAGGTTCAGACTTGTTGTGATTCCCCCTAAGGAAGAAGTCCTGCTAGACAGCCCTTGCCTTTATGGTGAGAAAAATGTGTTACCCCCCAAGAGGCTTTGCAACAGTTATGTAAATCTTCTGTACCCTGTTGGCCCTTCCCCTTTGCTCCTCCCCTGATCCCCCTGTTGATTGGTTCTTTCCTTAATCCTTCAGTTGATTGGTTCTCCCCTGAATCCCTCGGCCAATTGGCTCAGGTGTTCAACCCCGCCCCCTACCTTCCCTATATACACCCCTGTTCCCCTCACTCTCGGTATTTTGGCCTCTGCATTTTCTCGGTTTTTTGCCCCTGGAATATAGGCTGCCAAGGAACTCCAAGTGAAAGGCTGTGTCCCATTCTTCCACGTCACCTCAAAGAGATTGCTCTTCACAGCTGAGCTGAAATCACTCAAGCAGCTGAGCTGAAATCACTCAAGGGATGTTCTGAACACAGTGTCTGCAGAGCCCTGAAATGGGGTCAGTAGGATGGTCCAGTGGCCTGGCAGATAACCCTGGAGACACGTGGCTTTGTGGCTGGCACGCTTGGCACATAGCACCTGTCATGTGTCTGAGGGTGGTCTGTGGCTGCATGTGGGGCCACATGCAAAAAGAGAAGGGGTGGCAGTCCTCATCCTGACCAAAATCGCCAGGGACTCCTGAGGCAGCAGATACCCTTAGTCTTGCCTTCCCTTTCCTTCTGTCACTCTCCTCCAGGTTAGCCCACTCTACGGGTGCTGGATCCCTTCCCTAAACTTTTCCTGCTCAGCCTGATTTACAAATATGTCATTGACTTCAAAATCAAATTTAACATTCTCCCCTTACAAATTGCCCTTCCTCCATGTGAAAGCAGGGGGCCCAGAAACTGAGTTACAAAACTGCCCTCCACAAAACATTACTGGCAATTACTCCTGAGGGAAGCTTTTGGAAACTTTTATTGCTTCTGTCCACAAACATAGCGGGCATTTTTGACCAAAAAAATTAAATAATTAAATCTGAGATTTTTTTACCACAAATCTGTTGCCAAAATTGATTTGACCAGCTCTACAGCCACGTAGCACTGTGTGTGCTGAAGGGAAGGAAACCCTAGTTTTCTCTATAATATCACACTCAAGTAAAGCTGCTTTATTAACTTCCTCATCCTACAGATTTAAGTTTGGAAACCACAACTTATTTATATACCACAGCTTATTTATATACCTCCTTCTGATGCTAAATGTACATATATTTAACATCATCAGCGTGTACAGCACTTCACAATGGGCTTGCTGACACCTGCACAGAGCTTACAGGGGTTACAGCTCTCTCTATTCTGCTTCCAGAGCAAGCAGTTCAGCAGACAGTAGGCACAGGCCTGGGTGAGAGAAGACACCAGTGCCAGTGTACTTCCAAGAGATACTGCAAGTGTTACCAATAAAGTCATTCTCTGTGAGCTTCTTGCCTTGGCTGTTGCTCTTGTTGCCTCCCTTTTCTGTCTTTCCCTGCACTTCTGGACTCTGCTAGGCTCAACCACATCCTTAATGTGTTGGAGTGAGAAAACAACTGCTGGCAGCTCTTCCTGGTGTTGGTGGCTCCCCGTGGGAGGTGTGCTGTGGGGCAGGAGAGGGCTGAGGATGGGGGAAGCTGTGGAGATAGGGATGTGAAAGAACACAAGGGGTTCTGGGATATTTTCCCTGTTAGTGTGGGGCAAGAATTGTGACCCTGTGGGAGGAGAAAAGCTGAGGAAGGGGTGTTGTCATTTTCTCCCTGTGTGAAGGGGGTGTCTCATGAGCAATTGGCAGAGTGGCTTCTGTCATTCATCTGGTGTCTGTGTGTCTGAGGGATGGGACAGTGACTTGTCTGGGAATCTCCATGGAAATGGAGAGCCCATTCCCAGTGTGTGTGACTCCTGGGTGGCAGCAGAGCCCTTGGTGAAGCCTGGAGTCTGTCCAGCAGACCTTGGCCTGCAGGCACTGCAGCTTGTTCTTGGTTATCTGAGCTGTCTTCAGACAGTGTGCGGAGGGCTACACCTGAGGAGAGAGGGAAAAGAGTTTTTTTCTGTTGCTGAGCCACTTCACAGCAGGCTCAGGGACCCAGAGTGAGCCAGGTTGATGGACCAGAGCTGAACAGCCTGTCACAGAGAGTTCACCTAGCTCCAAAGTTTACTGTGATCTAAGTGACAGAAAAGGAAGAAATGGCACTTATGGAAACCCAGTGTGGGTTCCTACTGCCAAGCAAGGAGGAGAAAATGGAGGAGAGTAAGGGGATATAGGGTTTAGAGAAAAAGAAAGAATGCTTTTTATGTTCTTCAGCCATTAAAAAGCATCTCCTTGGGATTTTACTTCTTTTTTGTTTCAGTGGCGAATGCTTATACAGTCTGAGAATGGTCCTGTAATCCACAGCTTGGGGGAGATTGTTTCACACCTTGTAGTAGTGCTGTGTGCCCAGCATGATGCACAGTGCATAGAGGAATGTATGTGTACATATAGATCTGTGTGTGTTTATCTAGAGAATCCTCTCCCACCTTCTCCAGCACAGGTTTAACACTTCTGCTGGTTTCAAGGAAGTAAGCACAGTTGGAGCATACTTATAGTTAGGAAACAAACAAACCAACCAAAACTGTACATGTACATTCCAGGGGCAAATGTATGTACATTAGTTGCATACAATACATTAGGATACTAATATGTGTATATTATTATATACTCTTACTTCCATGTACTGACCTGGTTTAACCTTGCTTTGGCTCTGCCAGGGAGGTCATGCCAATGCTCTGTCATGGCAATTTAGACCTGACCCAGTCTCCAAGCATGAGGTTATATTGGCAGCTGAAATAACCTCCCTCAGGCATCCAAAACATCCAAAACATATAATTGGAGCCCTCTCCTTGGCAGCTGAAGTTCAGAGGAAAACAGGGAGCAGGGAGGAGGGATGCTCCTGCCATTTGGACATGGGACCCTGGTGAATCATGTCAGCCCCTGTCCACCACATCAGGAAGAAGGTGAGACCTGCTTCCCCAGAATGCTGCTGCTGGCAAAGCTATGTCCTGAGTCTCGACAGGGAGCCAGGGCCTAGCTTTGCCACTCCATTCTTACCTGGTGTCCAGGGCCAGGCAGATGCTCAAGACACCTTCCTGTCTGCCTTGAGCCCAGAGTGGAGTAGGGAAGTAGATTTAGAGAGTCTATCTCCCAGGAGCTGCTGAGCAGAGAGGAAGGTGTCCTTTTCCATCAGGGCTACATGCAGCAGAAAGCAAGAACTCCTCATGCTTCCTGGTGCCAAGAGTTCTGTGCATGTGTCAGCCCCCTTTGGAGTCTTGTTCAAGCACTCACTGGATAAGCTTAGCCTTTCATAGCTGGGATGTCCCTCAGGAGTGGGCACTAAGCCCTTCATGCTGGAAAGGCCATTGACAACTGTTCTGCTGTGGCTGCTGCTTGTTCGCAGCATGAACACAGCTCACTGTGCTGTCACAGCTCACTGCTGCAAGGTTCAGCTTGGGGGACTGAAGGCTTTTGGACTTTGCACCAGTGACAAGATGAGTATTTGGCCTAGAGCCATAAGTGTGCAAAGAACTCTGTGACTAGTTTGTCCCAAAGCTGTTCTGCGCTCCCCAGGCCCTGGGCGGGACTGCTGCATCCTCAGCCCATGAGCACCAAGGTGAGACCACTGGTGACAGTGTACTTCTCTCCAAGGGTGACACCACTGTAGTTTCTCCTTTCTTCAGTTTGCAGCTGTTATCCCCCACTGACTAACTGGTTTGGTTTTCATTCTTTTCTTGCAGGCCTGAAGCTGCTGTTCAGCCTGAGACTGACACTGGTAAGAGCTGTGGCTGGTAAGTGTCCCCCCAGCACAAACTGCCTGTTTTATATCACTGCATTGGCTGAAAGGGTGAGGTGGCCACAGCCTGTGACACCTGTCTGCTGACAGTTCTGTACATCCATCATGCCCATGGATCAAGGAACTGCAGAGCACAAGGGCTGTCCTGACATCCTGTAGGACAGCACACAGCTGGACTGTACGCTTCAGAAGAGAAAGGGGGGTTTGGCTACAGAGAGCAGATGCCAGCCAATCCCTGGCTAAACATAAGCAGGCAGCTATTGCTCAGTGAGCTGGGTGGCAACCAATCACAGCCAATCAGGTTTGAAGGCAGAGTCTTTGGAATAGGCTACATAAGAGGTATGCACGCCATTAAAGCTCTCTCTGCTGCATGAAACTCTGATGTTGTGTCATCTCTCTATCTCCCTTGATTGCAACAGCCCTGAACCTCCGGCGGTGTTTTGCCTTGCATCATATCTCCTGATAGGTTGGAGTCACAACATATGCGTTTTCCTGCCCAGCTTGTTCCTGCCTGAAGCTGCCAGAGGATAGGCTGAACCCACCTGCCTGCATTGCCCACCTCACAGGGTTCCTATTACATGAGGTCATTGGTTGGAGACAGACACACGATGCAGCTCACCCAGGGTCATCAACAAACAGCACTGAGTTTATTCGGGTCACCCCTTTTACAGGGGGTCTGAATTTCCCAGGCTTGGATAGCAGACTGGCGGGGTCTTAACACTGCCCAGCTCCTTAGCCAGTGATATATTTGCATTCCAGATTGAACATGATTGGCTGAGGTACCTCTTGGAGTTCAAATCTATCCTATCATTGCTCACCCAGGGACTTGTTCTATAATTAACTAGGCTTAGCCAAGTTGGATTTTCTGTTATGGCCAGATTTATTTTTCCAGCTACAGGCCAGCTGAGCTGTGACAGGTTCCCATCTCAGCCCTAGGTTTGTGGTTCCATGAGTATGATGTGTTTACCAGCTCCAGACTCTCTTGGTGCTGAAAAGCACAGTCTCTGTGAGAGCTGCAGAGCTGGCAGAGGATTTGTTTGGCCCAGGGCTTTCTGGAGCCACCTGGAACCAGCATTCCAGAAGTGCTCTGTGTCATCGTTGTCCTCTGCCTTCAAGTGAAATTGGCACTGAGTAAATACTTTCCTTCCTACTAGGAAGGCCTGCCAGGGTTTACTCCTGCTCCTCCTCCTCCTCCCGGAGTCACTGCCTACATCCTACTCTTGTGGTCTTCAGACAGGTCTCATTCCTTTTTCCTTTGGTCTCCTTCCTTTTTCCTTTTTGTTTCCTGATAGCTCCATCTTCCACAGTGTGTGGCAGCAGCTTGCAGCAGTAGTGCCCTGCATCCCTCCTGGAGGAGGCCTGGAGTGAACCAAGGGGTTTGGTGGGATAGGGAGGGAATGGGATTGAGGTATCTTTAAAGGCTCCCATCCACCTGGGTGGGGGGACCACTTGATGTTGCAGTTCTGTTGCAGCCAAGGCAAAAATCTTTGCTTGTGCCAAGGCCAGGCCAGGTACATTTGCTGCTTCTTGGAAATAAATATCTCAGGTTTTTAGGACAACTGCAGACTCCATCCAACCAGGCACTCACTGACTTGGAGCTAGATGGCTCCACAGAAAGCCCTTCCCTGCTCATCTCAGCAACCATTGCTTTCCACCCAGCCCATAGCCCTGGCAGCACCGTGTGGCACTAAGAAAAGAGGTGATGCCAAAAAAGAGGAGGCAGCATCTCAGGAAACACCAAAGCTCTGGCCTGGCCAGCCTCTTTGGCCCATTTGGTGCAGTGGTTGCCTGTCCCAGGCAATCCAAAGCTATCCCACAGCCTGGGACTGATTTAGCTGGGGCTGCCTGGCTTGGCCTTTCTGGCTAAGAGGACAAAGGGTTGGTGTGAACATTGGTGCAATCAGGGGCTGGACATGGTATCATTCTCAGGGTCCATCCCAAATGTGTCACCTTTGGCTCCATTCACATCTGTGAACAGAGAGCAAAGCCAGACTGTCCTGGGGTGGAGCATTGCCACACAATCTTCTTTAGAGCTTTTATACCTGTTCAGTGGCTCTCCAAAGACCCCTCCTATATGGCAGCAATTGGAAGCCAGAGTAGTTGGCTGCAACACTGGGAGACAGTGGCAGAGGCAGAGGGGGGGAAAAGAGCCAATGCAGATGGTAGAAGTATTCTGGGCTGCTGATCCACTCCATTGCCCTGCTGAACCCCAAGTGCCACATCTACTTGTTTTCTTAATCTGTCCAGGGATGGGGACTCTACCACTGCCCTGGGCAGCCTGTGCCAGTGCTTTACAACCCCTTCTATGCAGAAATTTTCCCAATATCCAATCTAAACCTCTCCTGATGTAACTTGAGGCTGTTTCCTCTTGTCTTGTCCCTTGTTCCCTGGGAGCAGAGCCTGACCTCCCCCTGGCGGCCCCCTCCCATCAGGGAGTTGTTCAGAGTTGAGAAGGTCCCCAGTGTGCCTCCTTTTCTCCAGGCTGAGCCCCAGAGCTCCCTCAACTATTCCTATATTCCTATTTCTATCAGACTTGCGCTCCAGACACTTCCCCACTCTCTTCTCTGGACACGCTCCAGCCATTCAAGGTCTTTCATATCATGAGGCATTCATCTATTTGATGTCATTAGCCTTTCTGCCTCTGTGCCATGACCTGGCAGAGGTGGGTCCAGAGCCTTCCTAAAAGCTGGTACAGCGATGCTCCTCCAAGACAAACGTGGAGGCTTTAGTCTCTGCTTTGGCCCCTGAAGGCCCTTGGTTTTCTGGGCTTAGACGTGAGTTCTATGGGAGTCCTACCCTCAGCACAGGTGGGTGGGCTGTGAGAACTCCCCACTGCTGAGCTGAGACACTCAGCAAGTTAAAAGTCCCTGCTGCTGAGCTGGCAGAGAGGTGCACAAAGGAGCATCCACTGTCTTTTCCATGGTACAGGTGCCAGGAAGAGCCTGTGGGAAGCACAGCAACAATAAGTGTTGTCTGCTGAGAGAAGAAAACAACTCCCAGCAGAGTTCTCAGTTCATGGCTGGGGAAGGAAGAAGGTTGAAGTGGATAAATAATAAGGACTTCCTCAGTATTGCATCTAGAATAGATGCAGGTGAGCAGCAAAAAGATGCTGAAAATAGCCTTCAGGCTGACAATATAAGCTCACCCTCGAGCTCGGAGCAGGAAGGGTGAGTTCAACAGGAAGGAAAGGTATGGACCACACTTCCACCTGGGGTATCAGATCCTGCTGGAGGGACAGTGTCCACCAGAACGGGTCTGATCAGCTTGGGAGCATTACCTGTGTTCCATGGGACATGGTCAGTTCCATGTTTTCATTCGTTGCCTTCTCTCATCCGAGTGCCAGTGGCAGAGTCATCCCATGGCAGGTGCTGTTGCTCTGGGCAGGATACCGTGCTGCTCGCAACACCCAGCAGTCCCTTGCAGAAAGGGGAAAGGGACAAGGGAAGGCTGCAGCTCATCCATCTCTGCCCCTGCGGACTCCCCGTCCCTTGACAGCTGATCGCAGGGGTGGGAGCATCTCCTGGCGAGTGCTGTAAAACCGCACCTGGGACCTCACACCTCAGGCCCCTCACTGGCCGTAAGAGCCTGGGCTTTTCCAGCCTGCAGGGGACAGATCAGCAGCCGCCCAAGTGCTTTGCTGTAGGCAGCGAGAGCACCTTCGGGCATGGGGAGGGCAGCGCGTGTCGGACTCGCTTTGCGGAGCAGCCGTAGTGGCAGCGCTCGCCATCTGAGAGGTGCCGTGCAGTGTAGAGTAGCCATAGGATGAAATCGTCCCGTAACTGCAGGGCGGGAGCTCAGAGGTGGCTCTGTCGTGGCAGCAGAGCGGAGTCTGTCCCCCCGGTGCTGTCCCCGCCGCCAGTGCCCGCGCAGACATTTGCTGGGGCACAGCCCGGGAGCACACGGGCACCACGGCAGAGGGGCTTTAGTGCAGGCCCGCAATGCAAGGCTGAGTCCCACTGCCGGGGTGGCACGAATGTGTGTCCTCTGCATCTGCGTGTGCAGTGGAGTTGGCTTATTCCTTGTACAAAATGACTGGAGCAAACCCAATAAACACTGAGCTCTGTGCCCTCACTGAACTGAGTTCCCCACACCCTGTCCTGTGCCATGTGCCACTGGCAGCTCTGCCATGGCCACGCCACCAGCAGGATGGGGCACCCACAGTCATAGCTGACCATCCAGATGCAACATGGCCACAGGGAGCACTCCTTGGTGCTGCTGAGTAGGGGGGATACCCATGGCCGAGCACCCACCCCCGGCATGCTCATGGTGGTTGCTGTCACCGCAGGCATTGTCATGCCTTGTGCTGGGTCTGAGCTCATCTCTGCCATCTCCTGAGCCCAGCAGTGACATCCCACATGCCCAGTCTGGGCCAGGGGTGAGAATGTGGGGAGGGCACAGTGCACTATGCTAGACACAGACTTGGCCAAAGGGGCCAGGGGCTTTGGTGGAGATGGTTCTGCTGCAGCTGGTCCTGCACAGGTCCCTCCAGTGCCCCCAGCCGCAGCAGCACCAACAGGTGCTCCTGCTTCTCCCCTGTGCACTCAGAATCAGCCATCTCTGATTTCCCCACAATAAGACCCTCCACCCCAGCACCTGAACAAAGCAGCTTCCTCTGCTGAGGAGGTATTTCTGTCATGAGAAAACTCTAACCTCATACAGCATTTTCCTGGATTTCCTGTTTTTAACAGCCTGACTGGCAGAGCTTGTTCAGAACACAGGCAGGATATACATTCCAGCAGTGAGATGTGTTGTCCTAGTGAAGAGGTTAAAGGTTTGGCAGGGCTGTACATGCTCAACCCTCTAAGTCCTGTTTGCCCTGGAGGTTGGGGAGCACAGCCATGACTGTGCCCAGCCCACCCAGCAGACACAGACCCCACAAAGCAGTGAGACCTGCAGCTTTCCTCCTGGTTTGAGCATGGCCCAGAGCTCTCCTGCGCTGCAGACCCACCTCCCAGTCAGACTGGACACAAGAGGAATTTTGGCATCAGTCCACGTGCCTGAGCACAGTGGCCATGGACAGGAGGTGCTGTCCATCACTTCTGCTCTTCTCTCTGGGGGCCCACCTCTCCCCCACCACACCCTGCTAATTGCCTGAGCAGCAGCCCCACTTGGTGGTAGCTCTACAGAGGCTCCCTTCACCTCCTGGAAGGATGTTTGGTCTCCCTCCAAAGCACACCTGGCTCTGCTTCTCCACAGGCTGCTGGGCCATGGTGTGGGTGGAGAAGGCACAGAGGAGAGGAAGCAGCTTCCTGTGGATCCACGAGCTCCCCACCAGGATGTGAGTCTGTTGGCACAGAGCAACAGTGGGTGAAGCAAGTAGAGCACACAGAGACCAGAGCAGGTCTGGGACCCACCACAGGCATGACAGAGAGTCACTGAGTCCTGACTACAGCATGTAGATCCAGCGAGGGATGAGTCAGGGGCCTTCTGGGTAAGGGTGTTTCCTTCACCCTTTGTAATTCCAAAACCTCATGATTGCAGAAATACAATGGGCTCAAAAATGTGATAGTTCAACTAAAAAAACCCTCTAGAGAGATTGTTGACTTCACTATCCTGTCATGGAGAAGACCCACAGAGCACTCAGGGCCAGCACTCAGCTCCATGTGCTCAGGGAGTTTTGCTCAAGTTCTGGGTGGGAACTGCCCCAGCACCACTCAGCAGACTCCACACTGCATCAGACTGTACCTGGGTCACTGGGAAAGCTCATCCTGCCCCCTCCCTCTCTAGGGACAGATGCTGTTGCAGTATTTTACACTCCAAGGAGCACTGTAGGAGAACAAGTGTGGATCCCATGAAGACACTGAGGCTGTGGGAGCAAAGGTCCACTCAGCCCAGCTGGCAAGACCAGGGACAAACATGGCCCCTCTGGAAGAGTTTCCCACTTGCTCTGAAGCAAATAGAAGATGAAACCACCAGGCTGCTGAGTCATGAGTAGGAGTTGGATCTGGGACAGCAGCAGGAGCAGCTGCTGCATCAAATGAGTGTTCAACACTTAGTCTAGCCCCAAGTGGGATCCACATGATCTCCTCCCTCCAGTCCCTGTGTCTGGCAGAGTGAGGCAATTGTCACACACATCTCCCATATGGTGATCCAGGGAGGGGGCTGGGCAGCCCCATGAACAGATCCAGGTGAGCAGGACCTGGGAGTTGATGGGGAGAGGAAGACCAGGCTGGCCCCTTCCCCATCTCCCACGGAACAGGATCCCAGTGCAACTCGGAAGGGCTTCAAGCTCTCCCCAGCCAGACCTGGCAAGACCTGCTGGTAGCTGTGGTGTTTGCTCTTCCCTCTGCACCCGAAAAGGCTGGGCACTGGATCCTGCACAGCAGGAAGAGCACAGTGGCTCCTGGAGGCTGCAGGGACAGTCCCATGAGAAAGCTCTGCCATTGTTGCTGGGGCAGGCTGGGCACAGCCATGCAGCCCTTCAGCTCCTGGCTCAGCCTGTGAGGATGGTGCAAGAACAGACAAAATGTCATCCAGGAAGTTGTGCTAGTCAGTGAGGGAATGGATATGAAACCAGTGAACATTCCCTTGTCCATCCATCCATAAAATCACAGCATCACAGACTGGGTTTGGATAGGAAGGGATCTTGAACACCATCTTGTTCCAAAAGCATGGCATAGGCAGAANCCCCCCTATGGGGGATTTGTGTATTTTTTATCCTGCTGTTTCTCCCATTTCTGATGGGTTTTCTTCTGTCCCACACCCGCCCCTGGACAGGAGCACAACCTGTGTGTTCCTTCTCTTTTCTTCCTACCTTTAACTGAAATAGTGAGAGGTGGTGGAAATTTGGAACCTTGTGGGTGTGGACTGGGGAAAGAATCTGATTCAGTTCCTTTTCCTTTGAAGACTGGGCAGGAGCAAGAGCCTGCAGAGGGTCATGTTGATGGTGATTTTGGGCATGAACTGCACCTGGAAGGGAGAACAGTGCTGGGCTGGGTGCTTAGAGGACTCAGAAGGTGTGTGGTGGAGGGGCTTCCCCACCCTCTGTGGTCTGAGAGCAGCTATGTGAAGGGCTGTGGGGCAGAGCATTCCAAGGCATGATGGCTCAGGGGGANCAGGAAAGAATTTCTTCCTAACATGTCATCTGAATCTCCCTTTTTCAGTTTGAAGTCCTTCCCTCTTGTCCTGTCCCTCCAAGCTCTTGTCCACAGTTTCTCTCCAGCTCTCCTGGAGCTCCTTTAGTCACTGGAAGGGGTTCTGAGTTCTCCTCAGAGCCTCCTCTTCTCCAGACTGAACACCCCCAGCTCTCCCAACCTGGCTCCAGAGCAGAAGGGCTCCAGCCCTCGGAGCACCTCCGTGGCCTCCTCCTGACTCACTCCAGCAGCTCCATATCCTTCTGAAGTTAGGACTACAGAGCTAGAAGCAGCTCTGCAGGTGGGAATTCAGAGTGGAGCAGAGGGCGCTCTTGCCCTGCTGCCCACGCAGCCAGGATGCAGTTGGCTTTCTGGGAGCACATCATTCATCCGTCTGTTCATCCACCCCACCTCGGGAAGACAGCTGGGAAAAACGAGAGCGGGATCTCCTGGGACACGGGGACGAGTGAACTCAATTTAGGAATGGAGCTCCCCGTTCACTGCCTCCTCCTCCCCTTCTTCCCTAGACCGGCCCCATCAGCGGCAGTGAGCAGCAGTGAGTGCGTGGGTGGCGGGGCCCAGTGACCCCCAGAGGNGAACAAAGTTCCGCCTGGTTTTAACAGCTGTCCCATAACTAGAAGGCACCTGCCCCCTCCCTCCTGGAGTTACAAGAGATGAAGAAAACACCTCCCCAACTGATTTCAACAGATGGAATAGAATAAACATTTTTTGGTTACATAACCAAAGACACCCCTTCACATGGAAGTGGCCCTGCAGCACAGGAAGGCAGCAGGTTCTTACTGTGCTGGTACCTTTGCATGGGCTGGAACCCTCCCTGGGTTTGATCTCTGCTGGCCAAGGGATGCAGGGAGGTTACCAAAACTCAGCAGGTGATGATACAGATGTTTGAGGGAAAAGCTCTGGAAATGGGAAGACAAATCTCACTATTTTCCCAAACATCTTAAATTCCTGGTTCATCTCCACTGCATATTCTGAAGCCTCGACATCTGCAGGAGCTGAAGAAGCTGGGTTGTTTGGTGTGGGAGTCAGTGGACCTGCTGTGCCATGTGTGTGACAGGAATCCACCTGTACTCTCCTTCCCCACCTTCACCTTGATGAAGAAGTTGGTTACTATCATCCTTGTGCCATTTTGTGTTAATTTGCATGGAATAAATTTGACTTAGGGAAATAACTATTAACACTGACACCTAAAATTTCCATTGTTCACCCAAGTCGCAGGGTGTTGAACACTTCGGACTTCTGGGTTTGCCCCATTGCATCTTGATAAACCTCTGAAGAAACATGGGGGGGAAAATTATGGACCTTTAAGGCTGTTAAATGTCACTGGCGTGTTTCTATGTTTCCTAACACAGTTCTTCTTTCTTCCCATACCCTCCCCCCAGCTTTTAAAGCACCTGAGCTGGGGAATCTCTTGTTTAAGCCATACCCTTCAGGTTTGTGTGGGACTGAGGTTTCGTTTGGCAAACCTAAAGTTGATGAAGAAAGCTGCCTGCCTCTGCCAGTGCCTCTGCCAGTGAACACCCAGGTCAGAGGCTGGATGTTTTTGTCCTGCACAGCCTGTGGTAGCTTTCTGCTGTGCCCTGTTAGTGGCTGTGAGAACAGGCTCTCTCTCTAGACTTGAACTGTAACAAAAATCCCAGCCTTCACCATGGGAGATACCTGACATATTGGATTCATGGTACTTGTGTACCTCTGTTTTTCCAAAAGTGCTGCTCAAAATCTCATAAAACCCACCAGGGGCCAGGAAACTGAGCACACCCTCCTGATCAGCGAAGTCAATGCTGACAGCCCAGGAGTGGACACTGCTGAATTTGTGGAGTTCTATCACACCAGTGGGCAAACAGCCCACCTGGATGGCTACTACCTGGTGGTACAATGGCAATGGGAACTGAGCATACAAGGCGCTGAACTTTCCAGGCAAAGTCACCAACAGCCAAGGGTTTTTTCTCATTGGCTCCTCTTCCCTTAACCCTGTCCTGGTTATCCCTAAGAACACCATCCAGAAGGGCCCTGATGCCATTGCCCTCTACTATAGAAAAGGGAACTACATAATGGGCATGAGCATCACGAGCTATGGACTGGTAGATGCCCTGGTCCATAAGACTGAGAAAACAGACAGAGCAGACACTCTTGCCAGGGTGCTGACCCCTGGCAGAGAGGCTTTCTTGAAGGACCCCACCTTCAGGGCTGTGGATGAATCAATAGAGAGGTGCCATGGGGCAGATTCTCAGTGGATCTTCCAAGTGGCCGTGCCCACGCCGGGCAGGGACAACCACTGTATTCTGACTCCTGAGCTGAACTAATCAGCTGTCCTGGTCAGTGACATCCTTCCCTCTGTTCCTTCTGGCAAGTTTGAGTTCATAGAGCTCCAGGGACCCCAATCCCCTGTGTTGAGGGATATTGTCCTGCTGCTGATTGATGGTTAGACCAAAGACATCTCTTTCACTATAGATGTCTATGGCCACACTGCTCTAGATGAACCCCTCCTGATCAGCCCAGCACACAGCAAAGCCCCAGGTAAGGACTGTGTCTGGATGACAGCCTCAGGGCTGGAGGAGAGATCAGCCAGGCTTGGGACTGGGGGATGCTATTGTGTTTATTGTTGCTTGGCATTCTGAGAGAGCAGTGAAAATGTGACTCAGAACTCAGTGGCAAATAAAAAAGCAAATCAAATGTTAGAAATTTTTGAAAAAATAATTATATAAAGCAAAGTGAATATCAGAAATTATTAGAAGAGGAAAGAACAGAGGACAGCTTTTATGCCTCTGCATAAATTCATGGCTTGCTTGGGTGTCTAACTGTGCCTAACTGAACTGTGGTTCAATCTATCAATCTCAAAAAGGATGTATTAGGATTAGTGGCATTCAGACAGGTCAGCTAGGATGGGTGGTGCTGAGGAACTGCTTCCACAGAAGAAATAACTTAGAACACTTAGAAAAGGAAAAGCTGAGGACGGCCCTGGCAGAGGTTTCAGAGATGTGAGCAGCCCAAAGAAAGTGAACAGTTTGATTGCTTAGCCTTCCACCTGGCGCAGTGCTAAGAGGCAGCAAAAAGAGGCAGAAGGAGGTAGTTTCAGGGCAAACAAGAGGAGGTGGTGTGGCAGTGGTAGACCTGAAGAGCCCCAGGTTAGGGACCTGATGGAGGTCCCAAGCCCACGTTTTCTTTGCTTCTTGGGAAGACACAGTTCCGCTCAGCCCTGCAGCCACTCTGCCACCACCCCTGGTTGTGTCACATTTCCTTGAAGTGTTCCCCATCTCTGTGAGGAACATGGTGGTCACCCACAGCAAATACACACACTCTCCTAGAAAAATCACAAGGGCTTTACTTCCATGGCACCAGCTGCAAACACAGGTCACACGTGTGCCAGCTGTGTGTAGCTGCCCTCTTGACTTCCTCCCAGTGCTCTCAGTTTCTTCCAGGCCACCAGAGAAGGAAGAAATATTTTGTTATTTTGGGCACCTCAAAAGAAGATTCTGGGGATGCTGACTCTGTAGATGTCTTGTGTAACTCACTGACTCATGATGTGAACTAACACCAAAGGAAAAAACCAGGACACCTGACAGTTGCCTGCAAAAATTTCATGGCAGTCCATGCCAAGCAGAGCTTCTCCAGTCTTCCCTCCCACCTCCAACTGACTGGGTGAAGAGAAGCTTTTGCGGTCCTTTGGATGATAAGCAGGAGTGGAGATGCACCCATCCCAGATGAGCTATATCCCATGACCAAGGTAACAGTGGGCTCTTTGTTTCCTAAATTGCCAGGAGTGGCTCCTGAAGCAGGATGAGATTCTGCTGACTCGGGTCCAGGCCCTTGATCCATCCAGCAGTGTTGGAGTCTCTGCTGCCTACTTCAGAGGTGAGCCAGGCAGGAGCAGAGCAGTCGAGGGACCTCCCATGGATAATGCCCACCTGCTCCTGATCTTAGCCCAGTGTTCCCTCTCACATTGTGTCCTCCTGGCTTGGATCCAGCTAATTTGATCTTAGTGCTGATGACAGAAATGTCCAGGGTTGGGCAGAGCGTGGTGCTCTTCCTCCACACTCTGCAGAGCATTTCATCGCCAGCTCCCTCAGCACACAGACCACCAGCTGCTCTGGCCTTGGGCATTGGCAGCCACAGAGGTGGCAGCAGGACTGACATCTCCACTGGGTATTTGTTGTCTATTTGACTTTCTGGTCCATATGATCTATGGATCCTGCCCATGGCAGGAGAATTGGAACTATATGGTCTTTAAGGTCCCTTCCAACCCAAACCATTCCATGGTTTGGTGATTCTAAGACACAAAGTCATCTTCATGGCCTCTGGTGGACTTGCTCCAGCAGGTTCATGTCCTTCCTGTGCTGGTGATCCCAGAGCTGGACACAGACTTGGTCCCAGGGTGCCTCTTGGTACAGGCAGAACTCCCAGTGCTGTGTTGATGGGATGAGCTGCCTCGAGTCAGTCTGCCTATGAGGACAGTTCTGGTAGAGATGAGCTGGTGAGCCCTGGGTCTGTCTCAGGAGGAAGAGGGTCTTTGGTGACTTGGGGAAACTGAAGCAGTTCTCTGCTTGCCTCTGCAGAGCCAAAAGCAGCCTGCCAGGACCTGGGGCTTGTGTTCACCACTCTGCTGACTGCCAGGTCAGGGGTCTGCTGGCCTTCAATACCTTCCGAGAGACACCCAGAGTTGTGAACTTTGATGGAAGGAACATCACAGCAGAAAGGTCTTGCCTCAGGGAGATGAATGTGCTGAATTTGCCTCCAGGTACTGGTGACCATTTTGCAGGATAGGGGATACTGTGTGTTTGAGGGTGGACATGTGGATCTGGCTCTCCTAGAAGAGGGAAATATCCTTCCCTCCCTCTCCCCAACCTGGCAAAAATCTCTTTCAGTTCCATTGGATCCTGCTACTAGAGCCCATATTGCTCATTGTCTGGACTAACAGCAAGCCCTGTTGTTACAGCTGGTGTTAACCAGTGTGTTGCCTGGACTCCTAAGACTATAAAGGACATGGATGATAAAAGTGTGAGGCAACATCCTCAGCCCTCCGCTAAATTGTATCTCATTCCCACAAAATACTGTGCAGCATTATGTTGTTTCCTTGGAGCTCAGTGCTTAGGCCCGTATTTGGGACATTTTTGCTTTCCAGGTGTCCCATTAGAGATATCAGAAGACACTCCAGGGTCCTCTGTGCAACTGGCCAAGCTACTCATCAATGAGGTGAATGCAGACAACCCCGGGGGAGGAGAGGATGCAGAGTACATTGAACTCTTCTATACTGGACAGACGTGCTTCGACCTCCAGGGATACTGGCTGGTCCTCTACAACAGGAAAAGCAACTGGACCTGCCAGGTGCTGGATCTGTCTGGACACCACACAGATAATCTGGGTTACTTCTTGATGGGGAGCAGCAGCATGAGCCCAGCACCCATGATCAGACTGCTCCCCAACACCATTCAGAATGGGGCAGATGCTGTGGGTCTCTACCACAGCAGCACCACACTGTATGCAGAAGACATGGCTGTGACTGTGCGGGAGCTGCTGGATGCCGTGGTGTACTCATCCCGAATGCCATAGAAGATGGGGCAGCTGCTCAGGGTGCTGCTGCCAGGGCAGAGCATCTTGTATGAGAACAACTCTCACAGCACCCAGGATGAATCTCTGAGCCACTGCCACAGCCTGAGCACAAAACTCCAGAGCAGCTTCCAGGTGGGAAGATGTCCATTCTCCCTCCAGTCACCAGGAGGGCAGATTTCTGTTCTCCCTCCACAGTCCCTGGGAGGACAGTGGTCATGTTGTAGTATGTCCTTTATTTGGGAGAACAGTGTTTTCTGGTGTGCCACATCCACCTCCTGCCCTCTGCTGATGCTCCCACCAGCCCACCCTCACCTCTCTGCCCTGTTCACATGCCTGTTGGTCAGGTAACAGCTCCCTTTTGGGCAGCATCCTCTACTCTCAGGTTACCCTAAGCCAGATGTGGAGCCACCTTCTCTTTGGTGCCACCGTCAGGGTGTGTGGCATGACATATCAGGTCCCTAAAACCCAGCTTGCTGTAGGGCTGATGTGTGAAGGACGTGCCTCAAGCACTGGTGTGATTGATTTGAATTAATTTATCTGAGCTGCTTCTTTTTATTTCAAAATATATAGTTTTAGACAGTGCCCTGAAGGAGTACAGCAGTATGTGCCTGCATGTTCTACACAAGCTGGGTAAGGGAGGGCTTTGCTGCTCTGCTGCTGATGTCAGACGGATGTCCAAAACTATGGCAATAAAACTGTTCCAGATGTAAAAGGAGTGAGATGCATTGGTAGTGGGGGTGGACCCCAAGGACGTGATGCCATGGACTGCAGACACTGCAGACGCAGTACTGCTTCCAGCAGTAGAGAAAGAGAAGTGTTCCTAATCCTGCGGGTGAGACAAAGGTGAGGGGGATGTGTGGTGATGGGACCCTACAACGAGGACAACCCTTGAGATGATGATAACAGTAAGGAGCAGTTGGTTTGAGACAGAATCACCATTCCCAACACTGCTCCCAACACAAGAAAGACATAGACCTGCTGGAACAAGTCCAGATGAGATCTCCACAGAGATCCTCTGAGGACTGGAGCCACTCTCCTATGAAGACAGTCTCAGAGAGTTGAGGTTGCTCAGCCTGGAGAAGAGAAGGTTCTGGTGAGAACTTATGGTTCTTTCCAGTGTCTAAACGGGCTCTAGGAAAGCTGGAGAGGGACTTTGGACAGAACCCTGGCGGGACAGGACAAGGGGGAATGGCTTTAAAATGAAGGAGGGCAGATTTAGGTTGGGTATTAGGACAAAATTCTTCCTCATGAGAGTGGTAAGGCCCTGGCACAAGTTGCCCCGAGCAGCAGTGGCTTCCCCATCCCTGGAAGTGTCCAAGGCCAGGTTGGATGGGGCTTGGAGCTACCTGGGATAAAGAAAGGTGTCCTTGCCCATGTGGGATAAGATGGGCTTTAAGATCTCTTCCAGTCCAAACCATTTTGTGATTTTGATTATATCCTCTTGCCTCACCAGGGAGCCTGAGGACATGTTCAGGTGAACAAGAAGTCATGCTGTGAGCAGCTGTCACTCCACCTGAATAAAATGGGAGTGTCAGTGGTGGCAACAGCTTTTGTGTCTCCCCACAGGTGACCATGGTGACACCACTGGGGGAAAACTTCTGCAGCAGCTCCAGGGTGCCGAGCCCTCCTGCTGTCCGCATCAGTGAGCCGTGCCTGGCCAGCGGGTCTGCCCACATCTGCTTGGTGGAGCTGGAGGGGAAGCCTGGCACCAGCCTCAGAGGTCTCAGCCTGGTCTCCTCAGGGAAGGAGGGGAAGGCATATGCCAGCATCTCTTTGCAGGGCACTTTCAGAGCCACAGGGCTGTTGGTATTTGAGCTGGATGGAGTACATGGGCATGGTAAGTCCGATAAAATGGGCCTGGTGTGAGGTCTGTCTTCAAACACATGGGCAGGGGCTTGGGTAGCTTAGAAGAAACAGATGGAGAAGGGTGCACAACATGGGGAACAATTCTGCCTTGCCTTTCCTGTCCTTTATTCCTGCTTTTTCCTCTATTTGTTCTGCCTGGGCTGTTCATACTCCAGTTGAGAAGGTGATAAATCCTCCCCCATGCCTCTACCGAGCTCTCCATGCAGGAGGGTGGGAACACCAAAAGTTCTTTCTGCTGGTACCAAGACAAGGGGATTTCAGGAGAAGCAGGGCTGTGGGTTGTTCCCTCATGTTGTGTTTGCTGATGCTCACTAAACCCTGCAAAGGTGCGGCCTCCTCCTGGTCCTCAGCTGGTGCTTTGTCAGCACATTCCTTTATCTTATTCACCTTAACACATTCACATTCTCACTCATGTTCACCTTAATTTTTGTCTGGTCTGCATGAAGACAACTACATCTCAGAGGAGCCTTGATCTTTTTGGAAGCACGTTCACAGAAAGCAGCTTCCTTGCAGCTTTACTTGGCCTCAGTCACGGCCATTACTGTGTTTCTCATTTCTGTTCTTGGAGTTCTCATTGCCAGCTTGTCCTGTCAGGCATGAAGTTCAGCCTAACACTGTCTAGATATTCATCTCATCTATTTCCCTGGCATTTCCAGATGGGACAAACCTGACCTTCAAGAACAACTCTGCTACTAGTGAAGGCACCAGCACTATTGCTGTGTACAGCACCAATGGGATTCCTGCTGGCAAGAAGGCAGTGCCAGAGAACTTGGTGGATGCCTTGGTTTACACATGTGGCACAGCTGGATGACACTTGAGCTTCCTTGGGCCATCTTACACTATGCCCTGCAAGGGTGACAGGTGAGGTTACTTCTCCAGGAGAGTTCCTTGTGTGAAGAGCGAGCAATAGGTTAACGAAATGCAGGAGCAGGTATTGTGTAGCTTGGAAAACTCTGTCCTGGAGGACAAATCCTTATGTCGCTATTTTGGACACACAAAGAACAAGACAGGCATCAGCAGGTCAAGGGAAAGCTCCTCTATTTTAATTTTCTGACTCCATTCTCATATACATTTGTACAGCAGGTAAGAGATTGGCTACACAGATCGCCACCTCTTTGACCTGGATGGTGAACATCACCATCCATCATAGTTCTCCTCCCAGAGGAGAACTATGTAAACAATCTAAAAATATACATTGTTTTCTTGAAGCTGCATGAGAATCTGCACTGCAAGATTTCAAACACTCGAGAGCAAGAAAACTGAGGGCAACACCCTTATGTATGGGAGTCTGGCTGTAATGAGGCAGCAATCTACTCCTGCAAAAGCCAGTCAGACCAAATAAGTTTGCTCTGGCCAAGCTCACATATTCTCTAGCTGGAGGGGTAGGCTGTATCCATCTCTACAATGGCTCTGTGAAAGCTGGCTCCAGCTCCAGCTCCAGCTCCAGCTCCAGCTCCAGCTCCAGCCAACTCTTCATCATCCAGTGCCAAGAACTGGGGCCCAGGGTGGGATTTAGCGGTGGGAGGAAAGGTGTGTGACATGTCAGTAAGTTTTGACTCAGGCCCATGTCCCTGAGCCACTGTGGCAATGCCAGCACAGGACTGAAGTTTGCCCTCTTGGAGCCCTCTCCCAGCCTATGGAACAGCAGGAACATGCCTTCACCATGAATCTCCACCTCTGCTTCCTCACACCCAGTGAGTGCAGCAGGGCATCCCACCAGGCTGGGGTGGGAGGGCTGGGACAGGGGTTGACCTCAGCTTTCCATGGCGTGGGAGTGGCCTGCTGCTGTGAAAGGAGACGCACTGGGAGGGCACTGATACACACACACATGTGGATGTGGTACTGTCAGCCCAAGAGAACACCTGCACCTACAGCTTCAGCGTGGGCTTGTATGGGCTTGGAACAGGCTGCCCAGAGAAGATGTAGCTGCCCCTGGATCACTGGAAGTGTCCAAGACCAGCGTGGACAGGGCTTGGATGAACCTGGTCTAGTGGAAGGTGTCCCTGCCCATGGCAGTGGGTGGGACAAGATGAGCTTCAAAGTCCTTTCCAACCCAAACTATTCTATGATGATTCTATGATATGAAGGTGGCCATGTATTTCATTTGAGTTGTCTCTGCTCAGGCCAGGCTGAGCCCTGATCAGGATTTCTTTCTGCAGGGTTAGATTTGCAGCAATGGCAGGAACCCCCTGTTCCAGGTCTCTCAAAGTGGTGGGAGCACAGTCAGGGAAACTGCCGGGAAACCCTCCCATCTCAGCCCATCTGTGAAAACCAATTCCTGCATCTCAGTCCCACCCAAAATCAGCAAAGAAATATACAGAGCTGGGTTCAGCGTGGGGTAGCCAAGATCTGGCAAAGTGGAGATTCCTCTTCCATCCTTCTCAGAGGGGCAAGAGTGAGTGTCTTGCTCTTGTCCCAGCATGAGAGACTGCTCTGCACTGGCCCTTATGGTGAGATGTGGGACATGACCCTTCCCTGCTTTTCTGGGAGGCTGCCAAAGGTGCCAAGCTGGTGTATAGTGGTAGAAGTAAAGACTCATCCAGCAGGAGAGGGCAGAGGAGAGTGGGAGGCAGAGGAGGGTGGGATGCAGCCAAGTGTTTTGGAAGGGGCACACAGCCAGGAGCTTACTAGCAGTCCTGAACTGCACCTAGAAAAACTACGTCCTCTTCCCCTAGACTGTTCCATGTGGACCCTGCACCACAGGAGGATGCTGGAAAGTTGGGGAAGGGTCTTGGTAAACTCGTTGGAGGGGGAGCGCTCCTGCAGTGTCTCTGACCTCTACCTGCAAGGTTGGTACCTGGCTCCTCAAGCCCAGTTCAAGTGCCCTCCTTCCTTGTAATTGCTCATCCACAGCTGCCTTATCAGGACAGTCCCTGCTCCAGCCCACCCCACAGGCTGGCAATGGAGTGAGGGAACAGTGAGGAACAGTGGTGGGCACTGGGATTACAGTGAGGGGAGCAGGAGACAACCTGACCTGGGCTGCTCATGAGGCCAAGCAGGAGGGCTCATGAGGAATGGCAGTCTCTGCTGATTATATTGTGGTGTCTGCCAGACAAACCTGAACCCACAAAGCAAACAGCCCTTTACAGTCCAGAGGACTCTGATTCCCAACTCCTACATTTATTCAAAGTACCCGGACCAAATAGTCACTTCTGGAAACCTTAGGGACTACAGCTTTTGAGGTATGGGAAAAATGTTTCCTGGGTTTTGGCTGGTTTTTTAAGGAAGAGAAGACTTCGCTGCCATGCTCTATCTCCCTCACCCAAATGCCTTTTTGACCAGATGAACAATTTCAGTCAATTCTGACCAGTGGGTAGAGGTATAAAGTGTAGTAAAAAGTATTCTGTTGGGTGGGATGACAACCTCAAGTCTCTTTTGTCACCAAAAGAAAGGTTGAGCTTGTGCTCAAGTTACCTGTGATGCACTATGGCAGCATGGTTTCAGAGCAGTGGGGAGAGAAAGGTGAAGAGCATGGGAGCAGGAGGGCACAAAGCCATGGGAGCAATGTGATCCCTGACACCAGAGGGTTTCTGACCACTCAAAATGCGCTGTTGTTTCTTGGCAGAGCTTAACCTGACATGTGTGGGCTCACTGGTGAAGGTCTGGGTCCAGGAATGGGCTCAGCAGCTAGAGCAGGAGCAGTCCCATCAAAACCTGTCTCCAGGGATTCCTGGCCAGCCCCCATCCCTTCTCCATGGATGGCAGAGTTCTAAAAACCAGTCCCAAGCGTGTCATCCCCAAAAATATGCCATTCACATCACATAGTGGTGGCAAGTAGGAGGGACTCTCCTTCCAACACACTGAGCAGGGGTGGGACCAGGGTCAGGTCATGTCTCCACAGGAGAGGGCACAGTGGGGAGCCCCTTGCTTTTGGACCTGTTGCTCACACAGCCAGGAAGCCCTGAGGCCCAATTGCTGGGAGCAGCTACTGGCACCCAGGCTGGGACTGTCCAGAGCTGGGATGTCACATGGGGTGTAGCATGGGAAAAAAAGGGACAGGCTGGGACAGCCCAACCTGTTGTTGGCCAGAGAAGCTGCAGCTGCCCCATCCCTGAAAGTGTTCTAGGCCAGGTTGGGTGGGGCTTAGAGCAACCTGGGATAGTGGAAGGTGTCTCTGTCCATGACAGGAGGTTGGACTAGATGGCCTTAAAAGGTTCCTTTCAACTCAACCCGACTCAACCTGGCCCAATCCAACCCATGCTGTTACTCTGACTAGGGCCCCCTCGTGCCGGGAAAGGTCATGGCTATAATAGCTCTTCACTGCCTTTGTTCCCTCAGCTTCCTTCCAGGGCTGGGAAATTGCCCCATTTGTCATGGGACTTCTCCTGCTCCTGTTATTGTTGGTTGACCTGGCTTTTTATTTCATCAAAAGGTGAGAAACCACTGTTACATCTGCTGTGCATCCCCCACCCTCTCCTTCCCCAGGGCCTTCTCTCTAACTGCTGCACAGAGACCTGCTCCTTCAATCAGGTGAATACCTACACTGCCTTCAAACCGTTCAATATGCTGCTCCTCATTTTTGCAGCGAAGTCCCCTCCTTTTTGCAAAGCCCCTTTGTTTCTGACAGAGCAGGCTGCAGGTTCATCGTGAGGTTGAGATAACACCAGTAAATCCTGGATGATGTTGGGCACGTTAGCAGGTGCAGCGTAAGGGCCATCAGTGGTACTGAAAACATGCTGTGGTGGGAGAGCAGAAAGCTGAAGGCATGTGGCACACAACAGATGATGCTGCGGCCACAGGGAAGAATTCTTCGAATTCTTCCTTGGAGCAGGGTCTGACAGCCCTGGGGCCAGCAATGTGTCTCAGGGGAGCAGAGGGGGTGTCCAGCTCCCCCATGCACCAGGGCTGCTGCACAGACCTACCACTTGCATCTACATCTGTGCATGAGTGTACAGCTTTGTGTGTGTGTCTGTGTACAAACACCTGAATTGGTTTTTACCGTGCTTAATTTTGACCTTGGACTCAAGGAGACCTCAGAGACAGGCTGGGGACTTCCCATAGGCACAGGCTGAGCCAAGCAGGGTGCCCACCCAGACAGAAGCCTGCTTGGCTGAGAAAGGACACATGCTCTGCCTCCTCTTGGGATTCACTGCTGGGTGCTGAGCCAAGGCCACCCCCATCAGACCTTTTCTCCTGGCAGGCAAGGCCAGTCTCTGGTCCTTCTGGACTCCATTGCTCAGTGAGAGCCCATCAGCCTTCCCTGTGCCCTTCAGGTCCAGGCAAGGGGGTTCTCAGCATCATGCCCTGCTCTGCTAGAGCAGCTCTGCAGCACCAGCAGCCTGCTCTAGGGACAGCCCTTGCAACAGGGGATCACAACCTGGAGGGTGTCCTGCCCAGGAAAATGGGTTGGAAGAGAGCTGAACACTCCAATCATTTCCTGACCAGATGCAACTCTTATTGATATGGTCCTGCCCATATCTTGCAAGAGAGAGGGCAGCAGCAGTACCAGTCTCCAGGTCTGCTGAGTTTGTGGAGTGAAGAAGGTGGAATCTGCTCAGTAAAAGGTTGTTTCCTACACAGTCTGATCTATCCCTAATGGTGCAGCAGCTGATACCAGGCTCCAACAACATCATGTGTGGAGCACTGGTCTCACCTCATGGATTTCTGCACCCTGTGCAGTTCCATCCATGGTGATAGTGACCCAGACAGATCCAGCCTGTTTACTGGCCGGGTGAGGGGTAGGGAAAATGATCCCACACAGGTTCTGAACTGTGGCGTAGATGGATTTTTACTGAACAAGGTTCTGTGGAGGGGAGGGCAAGATTGATCATCATGGCATTGACCCTCATGAGAAGGAAGCCTCCTGTATCCTTGGAGTCCCACCTCCCTGCTGTATCCATCTTAGCTGCATCTTCTCCTTGCAGACAACTGCCTTCTGCTGAGGTCCATGTGTCCCAGCCAGCTCCAGTGCCAGCCAGGATGAGCAGCACAGAAGGAGAAGGCCTCAGCCTTCCACTGTCCAGCACAACACTGCTGGCACACACAGGCCTTGCAGGAGCTCAGATCAGCTCCATCTTGAACTGGCTGAAGTTTGGCATGGTGGGTGAGGGCTCAGCCATGCTGCTGAAGGGGCCACAGGGCTGGGTGGCTGGCACAGCACTGTGGCTTACGGTGGAGCTGAGCTGCTGCAGTGTCATCAGCACCTCCTGCTGCAGTCGCTGCTGGTGCTCCTGCTGGCGTTCCAGGCGGCACTGTCGCTCCAGCACCGCGTGCAAGGCCTGGCTCAGCTTCTGCACCTCCATCTGTACAGCATCCAGCTTCTCGGCAATGGTGGGGCAGCTGGGAGCAGTGGGGAGCACTGGGCCGCCCCAAGCAAGGCTGTGATTTCCGGGACCCACAGGGTCTGGCAAGGCAGTCTGAGTGCTGGCATCTTTGACCTGGAATAGTGGGAGGCGGGAGAGAAGGGTATGTGAAATACTATCAGCTGCCTGTTCAATGTCATTTTGTTCAATGAGATTTATTCTGCACTTAGCTAAAAGGCTCAGAGAAGAGCTCTCAGAGAAAGCCATCACCTTGTTGCAGACCTCTAGACCTCACCATGAGCTGCGCTTCAGCCCCACCCAGCCCCTAAGCTGCTGCTCCATCCGAGCCCCTGGTGCACCATGTTGTTAGCACATGCTGATCCATCCTGGGTGAGTGCTGCTGAACAGCAGTGGGGCTGCCCATGCTGATGCCAGGTTTTTGTTTGCTCTCTGCAGGGACAGAAACAATATCTCCTGAATTTTGCCTGCCAGCCTTGGGTGGCTGGAAGAACCTCCTGAGATGGTACTGACACCAAGCCTTAAAAAGAGGTCTGTGAGCTGCCAGCTGGAGGCCAAGCCTGGCAGCAACAGGTATTTCCACGGCCAGCAGTGAATGCTAGCTGGAAGCAGGTGGGTCCATGGCCTCACCCCCACCCAGAGGGGCTTCCCAGATACATTTGCCAACTGCCAGGGTGTGCTGGTTTAGCACTGATTGAAGAAAGCTGTGGCAAAAAACCAATTAGTGACTAGCTTTGAATATTGACAACCAGTGGAACCAATTAGAGTTAGAAATGTTTCTGGATTACAGAGGTTAAAAATCAGAGAATCCTAAGAAAAGCCCTTTTTCCTTCTGGCCTGGGGAGCAGGAAACTACCGGCCTGACCCGCTCTGTGCAGCAGGCTGGGCAGGCCAGACCAGGCCCTGTTGCTCTGCCGTGTTAGTGGGGCCAGGCCTGGCCGGGCCCCCAGGCCCCTGTAGATGCTGGCAGGGGAGGGGACACCACAGCTACTAACATCTAGCCAACTTTAAGGCCTGCCCCGCCGCTGGCCTGGGCAGCAGGAAGTGTCCGCCAGGCTTCGGGGAGCAGCTCTGGGCCCAGGTTGAGCCGGGCCCGCCCTGATGCCACTGAGTTCTCCAGCTGCTCTGATCTCTCAGCGTGATGCTACTGAGGCCCCTCTCCATCAGCACAGCTTTGAAATCCAACACAGTGAGCTGCAGCCCAAGAGGGAGACACCTGGGTAAGATATTAACTCTTTCACTGTACGAATAAGACCTGAGGACATTAACCCTCTTCCTAAGTAAGAGGAAAAGGATAGAGTGAGACATGGAGAGACACAGCATGAGACTGAAGTCAGTGAAGAAAGAGAAACAGAGTAAGTCCTAGGTGGAAGGAAGATTGAGAGGTTCCCTAGTTTAGGCTGGACTTCTCTTGTGAGGCCATGGAAAATGGACTAAAATATCCCTGTAACTTATAGAATGTTTTTTGAGGGGATGCAAAGTTCTGTTCATAGCTCTGAACTGATGTAGCTGTGATCTAAAGGAGAATTTTGAACAGAGGAAGATAGAGAGAGAGATATGAAGCCCTCTACCCCCAGGGAAAAAGAAGATTTCTGTTTCTTGAGATGATGATAACTTTAGAGATAGATAAAGAGAACTTTTGTTTTATACTAGAACAGTCATCCTTAAACTGTACCCTAATAAAGTGATATGCTCACGACCGCAGCTATGTGCAGGCTGCCAAATGGGGGGGACTTCCTGGTTTGCAGAGTTTCTGGGCGGCTGCAGATTCGTGACATGGGAGTCACCAGAGAACTGTTTCTTGTGGTAATGCCTCTATGGGATTTCTAAGAGATGCTCCTCTCCCTAAGAACTGATGAAAGACTATTTTAAAGTAGTGAAACTAACTGAAAATCCCAGGTTTTGTCTCTTTTTGTTGTCAGTGGAAAAGTGAACAGTTATAGGGGGAGGAGAAGTGTTTTAAAGGTTTCATTCTGATTAATTTTTTTTCTTTCTTGTAGTTTTGTTAGTAAACCTGTCTTTATACTTTTTAAGTTTTGAGCCTGCTTTGCTTTTCTCCTAATCCTATCTCATAGCAGAAAAAGAGTAAATAATTCTAGTAAGCACTTAAACCACTACAGTAATTTTGAGAAACAGAAATTAGCTAACATGAAACTACTACACAGGGTTAGCATTGCTAGGGAGAGCAGCTAGCACAGATTGGGGACACTTTGGGAGCCTTTCACCCCCAGATGCCTGCCCCACCACCATGGTGTAGATGCAGCAGGGTGCTGTGCAGGGCTGGCCAGATGGCAGCAGCTTCTGGCCAGAGGACATGGACTCTCCCATCCTGCCATCCTACCTTTTTCTGCAGGAAGATAGCCCTGTCCACAGTCTTCTTTTTCACCATCAGGGCTGAGTTCTGGGTGGCAGGTGTGACCAGCTGCCCTCGGCTGGGCAGTGGCTGGGGAACCAGGCCCCCCAGAGCAGTCCCTTGGGCCAGGGCTCTGCCTGTGGAGCTGTCATCACCTGCAACAACAGAAATACCTCAAAAGGAGGCCCTTGGGGGGCTTCCAGTGGGGAGTGGGGCCCTTTCGTGTGCCCAGCAGTGCCAGCAAGCGGCCATGGTGAACCCCATGGGGCCAGGCCTTACCATTCCCAGGGGCCAGCCCCATAGGCAGTGTCCCCAAGCTGCCTACCGTCCTTGCAGAGCGAGGCCACACTGACAGTCTGGATGCTCTCCTTGGTGTCCTGGCTGCCAGCAGAGCAGGGCGCCCGGCTGCCCATAGGATCCCTAGTGGGCAGTGCAGGGTGCCGGGTGCCCAGCAGCCTTGGGGGCTCAGCCTCATGCCCCTGCAGCGGGGGCCAGGGTTGGGACCCTGGCTCCACGCTCTTCCTCTTGAGGAAGAGGTACACGGCCTGTGGCGTCACCCGGATGTCATCCAGCTCCAGCACCTTCTTGATCTTGCGGAAGCTCAGCCCAGCCCTGCGCAGCTCCACGATCCTCCTCTTGGCATGGTCATCTAGCCGGCCCATTGCTGCTGGGACCCCTCCTGTGTCCAGCACCTACATCCCTGGAGTGCGGCTGTGGTGGGGATGCTGGCACCCCCCCAGGCAGGTCTATGCCCCGTGATGGTGCTCAGGCTCAGCTAGTGCCTTGCTGCCAGGCTGCCAGCCTTTGCCCTGCATCCATGCGGTGCCATCCCCAGCAATGACATGGTTCCCAGGTGGAAAGGGTGAAGGATTCTTCCCACTGGAATGGACAGCCCCAAGCCTGCCCCTTGCTCACGTGGAGCCCCTTTAGAGAGAGAAGGTCCAGCTTGGTTCCCCAGTTTGCCAAGGGCACAGAGGATGGTGAGGGGCTTGACTCTGCTCAGTGTCCCTATCTGGACATCAATCCCACCCTGCTAGCAGCGCAGTGAGGAATAAGAAGAGGTCAGGGTCCCAAGCAGCAACTCAGTGTCCCAGGAAGGCTGGTGAAAGTCCTGGCAAGTGACGGTTCATCGCACGAGGCTGGCAGGACCCCATAGTGTTTCCCTAGTGGCCCAGAAGGTCATGGCAAGCAGAACTGTAGAAACTCCATGTGGGAACTGCCGGTGCTGCAGAGTCTGCCCTTGGGTCTGGAGATGACACTGTCCTGTACCTTTGGGAGAAGCAAATGCACCATTGATACACTCATTGTAAAGAAGGCACAAGTATAAATATAATAGCTGCACTTCCTGTGCTTCCCCTCTCACACCAGGTACATGGCTGTACCACACAGGGATATACCTATATATGTCTATATATGCACATGTATGCATCTACACAACTATGGTGGAGAGTTTTTTCCACTTTCTACCAAATTCCTTAATCTGCAGGCATTTCTTGGACCCTCAATGCTGCAGCTGCTCCCTAAAGGACATACTTTTGGGTTTCACTTCACTAAAATAAGTATCTTCCAAGAATTCCCAGAAGGCAGCAAAACACTTTTCCGATTAGAGACTACGTCAAGTGACTGCTGCCAAGCATATGTGATATAGGAACCCTTTCCAAACCACACTTCCCAAGGCACATGTGAATCTTAAAAAAAGTCAATAATGTGTTATGTTCACTAAGGAGGCACAGAGACTATTGGACATCAGCCTCAGGGAGAAATGGAGTCAATTTGACAGAGGAGTTTTGCCCCTCTGCATCTTATTTGTTCCATGGCAAAAGAAAGACACATTAGTTCCAGAGATGTAGGCTGCACTTTGATCCAACTGTTTCTGTCTAAAGGCCACCCCATGGTCTACTGTGTACATTAGACACCTTGTAGGTAAGAGCTGGGGCAGTGGATATTGGAAAACAGACATCCTTGGATGCAGACATTACAGTTGCGGAGCAAGAGCAAAAGGTCAGAAATTCTCAACCTTCCCCATGTCAAGGAAGATGCTTCAAGGAGACCACCACCTTGAAGCTGCAGGTATGAGGAGCTTGAGCCTTGGCAACATACTTCGCCCTCCTCCCAGAGTGTCTCCAGACACAGCCAGAGGACACCGGAGTATCTGAGCAGCTGGTGATAGAAACATATAATTTACATAAATGCTAGGAAAACCAGTAGCCATGGCTGCAGCCTTGGCCCAGCCTCTGCAGGGAAGATGAGGAGACCACCTTGGAGAACCACAAACTCCACATTGCATCTCCTCCAGCTCCCTCTCCACTGAAGATGTTGCCCTCCGTGTATCATCCCCATGTCCCAAAACCCTCCTTCATCACATACTCATCCCCTTCAGCCCTTCCCCAGCCCTCAACTGAGGTCCCACCACCCTGCCCTGCTTTCCTGGGCTTGGGCAAAGTTCATAGGAGGCACAGACAGGGGTTACCTGGCTAACCCCACATAAGCTCAGCATTCCCAATTCACAGTGTTCCCTCAGAACCCCTCATTTGTTGGAGGGGCAGCAGGATGAGGAGCTTGGCCAAGATGGCTTCAGGGCAGCAGGGCATGGCTGCAGACAGCAGCTCCATGGAGAAACCATCAATGCTCAAGGCTTCACCTAGACTCTTTATCCTTCAAGAACAGCACTTGCCTCTGCAGCAGGGCTTAAAAAAATACCTATTTACTGATCAGAGGTAGACCAAGACCTGGAAAGCCATCTCAGAAAACACACTGTGAAGCAGAATCCAGCAGGTGAGCAGGAGATGCAGGAGGCAAGTGCAGGCAGAAGTGCAGGTCAAAATCCAGCTCCAACCCTGCCCACTTGCACCTTAAAGGTGGACAAAGTGCACAACAGCTACTCTACCCCTGTCAGGTAGGAGAAAAGGGTTACCAGGGAAAGCAACAAGAGTCTATTCCATAAAATACAGTATTCCAGCAATTTCCTCCAAGATCACACAATCACAGAAATACTAGGTTGGAAAAGACCTCTGAGTGCAACCTTTGACTGATCAACACTTTGTCAATTAGACCATGGCACTAAGTGCTACATCCAGTCTTTTCTTGAACACCTCCAGGGACGGTGACGCCATCATGTCCCTGAGCAGCCCATTCCAATGTCTGACAACCCTTCCTGTGAAGAAATTTTTCCTGATGTCCAACCAGACTCCTCCCCTTGCTCAGCCTGAGGCTATGTCCTTGTCCTGTCACTAGCTCACTGGGAGAAGAAGCCTTTCAGGTAGTTATAGAGAGTGATAAGGTTACCCCTGAGCCTCCTTTTCTCCAGGCTAAACAACCCCAGCTCCCTCAGGCATTCCTCATAAGATTTACCCTCTAGACCATTCTCCAGCTTCATTGCTGTTCTCTGGACTAACTCCAGCACCTCATCATCTCTCCTGGCTGGAGAAATCCAGAATGCTTTGGGTTGGAAGGGACCTTAAAGCTCGTTCCACTCCCCTGCCTTGGGCAGGGACACCTTCCACTATCCAAGGTTCATCTAAGCCCTGTCCAACCTGGCCTTGAACACTTTCAGGGGCAGCCACAGCTTTTCCAGGCAACCTGCGCCAGGGCCTCATCACCCTCACAGGGAAGACTTTCTTCTTAATACTTCATTTAAACTTACTCTGACAGTTGGAAGCATTCCCCCTTATCCTATCTCTAGATGCTCTTGTAAAAAGTATCTCTTCATGTTCCTTGTAAGCTCCCTTCAGGTACTGGAAGGCCAAGTCGTAAGATCCCACAGTCAGCCTCTGCAGCAGCCTGGCCTGGCTCCATCTCAACTTATATCTTTATTTATCCAGGTCATGCTGCAAACTCACTGTTTTCCTGTACTTAATGCGCTCCCCATTTCCACACTGAGTCCATCACTGTAACAGTGTGTCTTTTGCAGGGTGCAGCTGCGGCCTTTCTAGATCCCAGTCAGCCTCTCCGTAGAGAAACTGCTTGAGAAGAATTCAGGCAGCAATTCAAGTTCACGCAACCACACCTGTTACAAGGCTAGCTTAGCAGAGAGGCAGAAGGCTCCCAGCCCCAGACCAGTTTTCAGCAAGTGTTTATTCCATGTGTTGAAGGTGAATCCAGAGCAAAAGAGGGAGAACGTGGTTTTTCTCAGTTATACGGGGTCTCAGGTTCGTAGGTGGTACAGGGGGCAGGGCAGGGGGCAAGTGACCATAGGAAAGAGAGGAACAGGACACCAGGCCCCATAGCCAATGGGGAAACAGGGAAAGGGGATACCATGGGGTGAGTGATGGACTTGTGAAACCCAGAGAGAAGATTGCACAATGTCTGCAAGGATCCATGGGGGGAAGCGTTTTGTTACATCTGGGAGGGGTATCTTTAATCTTCACTTTTCCAGGGCAAGGCACTTGGAAATTCCTTTAATGGCACAAGTGACTCCACAGATCACCTTCTCCTCTTTCTCCCTCTCCAGAGGGTATTTTCCCCAGAGAGCTGCAGCCTGTGCTATGCACACACCTTATCAACTTACACATTCACAAACAGAGACGAAACCTTTACACTCACCTGGCCTTCAAGGTGTTTGTTACACTCCAATAATTTTTGCACAAGAAAAAACAAAAATCAGTCCAATGAGAGGGAAAGATTCAAAGATTTTCCTAGGCCTGTGACTGATGGAGTTCCCTTCACTTTTCAGGGCCAGGTTGGGAGTGACCTGGTTCCTCTAATGGTTTCTTACACACTCAGGAAAAGTTAATTCCAGTGGTGGTTTTGCAGGAAGACAGGAAAAGGGAGCACATCTGTCTAAGAAAATTCACGGCAATTGTGTGAGCTTACCTTTGCCTGTAACACTTTCCCTTTCTGTGGATATCAGGAATACAGAGGAGCGTTCATCTCCTCCAGAAAATCCTGAAACAGTCCCATCTGGACTGACTCAACCTTTGCTATTTCTAAAACAGAGCAGCACCACAAAGTTGGCTTGGCATTTCCATACAACTATCAGGTGCCATGAGCTGAGTGTAGGCAATAAAAGTCCCCTGTTCCAAAATCCTGCTTGCCCCCACCTCCCTGGCTGTCACACTGTGCTCCAGCCACAGCCACAAGTCCTTTGGCAAACCCAGATTCTGCAGCCACACATTATTCCCCTGCAAGCTGCAATGGCTCCTCATGGTCTGAAAGTGTCTTCCCTGCCCACACACCACTTGTGTTTTGCAGTTGGATGAGGATCCCAGGGGGAAGATGTGGTGACTGGAACACTTACTTTACTTAGTTCCAGTCAGAGAGGGCTGTCATGCAGCACTGCAGGTTACAAGTTTTCCCTTTGGTGGGTTGGCTTCTGAGACCTTACACAGCCAGCTGGACATACACATTTGCATGTGCATGCCTTGTTGCACCACCACGCCTGCAACAGGAATTTTACTCCAGCCTGCCAATTTAGGTGTGTCCAAATTTCAGATTAACCATCCTTTCTTCAGCTGCTGCTGAATGCTTGCAATGCCTGAAGTCTTTATGTACTTAGTTGCAGCTGGGAAAGCTCCTTTACTCCAGTACTGCTGATAATGCTGTATTACATAATTTTGCATGCAGTTATATCCACAGAAACAGCCCAGAGCCTGGAGCAGCCTTCCCATCACCAGGATTGTTTCCTTAGTTCCCATACTCTCTGGCCCAGATAACATTACATACAAAATGAAACAGCCTCAAGAGAGAAGGAGAAAGAAGGCAGCATGCCCCAGACTTCCTTTCAGAGCAGAGTGGATTTAAGGTCTAAAAGAGAGAAAGAACATGAATTCAGGTTTCCTACAACTCAAGTGATGTAACCATTAGCCTTAAGCCAAGCAGACTCTTCCTCTGCACAACTTATTCCTGTGCTTGTGCAAGCCCCCACTCCAGGAGGTGAACCTGAGAGAAAGGACCTCCCCAGTGTCCATCCCACAAGTCCTTGGGGTAGAACTCCCTCACCTGCCTGCACACACATCCACCCCAGCCACTGCCACCTCTCTCCCACAGTTCTTCTGAAACCATGGGTTTGAATTACATGACTACTAGATTACCTGGCTTTGAATGCAAAATTCCCCAAGAGTGAAACATTAGTTGCGTGATCATGGAGCTGGCTCATGTCTGGGAAGATTGACTTCTCCCTTTCATCTCACAGCTGCTTTTGAACAAAGGCAGTTTTTATTCTTGAGAGATACAAGCAAAGCTGCTTCCAGAATTCATGCTGGGGAGAAGCAAGGAAGAGTTAATCTTTCAACAGATGTGGCACAGGTAGCTGTGCTACCCTGGGGCTGTGTGGTCTCAATGGCTGTTTTAACTGCACCACAGCATGCCTGTGGCCAGCCTGGCCCATGAGATGTAACAGCCTTGGAGAGATTGAGGCATCTATGTATATATGGTCTTAATCAGAGCCACAAGCTCCCATCCACCATTTCAGGAGCAGCACAGTCATGGGGGAGCAGGTACAGAGGTGGAGCAGCAAGTTTCACCAGAGAGACAAACTGCTGATGCTGAGAACAGATGCAATTGAAGGAGAGGAAGGAGAGAAGCAAAAGCTGTGACCCATGGGGAGCATGAAGATGCAGAGCAAGAAGATAAAGCTCCTTTTGTCTGGTCTCAGCAATTGAAAACAGACACTTTATGCTGTTAACATTCCAAAGCATGTTGAGCTCAAGGGCTTGCTGTGCTGCACAGAGTGCAAAATACTCCTGCCCTAAGAAGGTCCATATAAGATCATGAAGAACAAAGTTGGATGTAGCTATGTCTCTTTTCTTTCAATTTTCTTTGTAAAGTGCAAGACCAATGTACCAGGGTATGGGAAACACTTTACCCCATTCACAATGGATTCAGTGTTGCCAAAAGGGGATTGAGCCTCATGAACCTTGTAAGGAGACACAAGCCAAATTTGTCTGATCTGGGCTTTGTGATTAGTAATAGCTGGACAAGGTTCTTTTGCCTGCACTTTCCTCACTTTCTGATTTCCAGACCTCCTTCTCAGACCCCCAGACTTCCCTTCCCTGACAAGCTGGAGCAGCTGCAAGCAGCTGGGGAGTGGCTCGCATTCATCTTGTTTAGTTTTGTTGCTTTCCCACAGTGTTCTGAATAGCTGCTGCAAAACCTGACAAGTCATTTTTCACTCTGCATCAGCTTGGGAGGGGAAAAAAACCCACCAAATATCTCCTAGAAGCATAGGGTTTACAGTGCTGGTTTATATGGGATTCAGATATGGATTCAGACAGCAAGAAGTGTATCAAGTAGAGCAAAGGAATTGTGGAAGGAGTGAGTCTGCTAGGAATGCCAAAATCCTCAACCTGCAGAGAACTGTGCTCTAAACACAGCCATGTGTCAATGGGCAGGACAATCCTCCACTGGGCTTCCTGCCCTCCAGGTTCTGTTCCAGAGCCTGCCTGGCACAGCTTGGAAGGGACATGGATAGTTCTTGGCTATTCATGCAGAAAACAGTTTCACTGCTGTAGGTACAGACTGAGAAGTCTTAGCTCTGTGGAGACAGGTAATCAGAAAGGGCTCACAGAATCACAGACTATCCCAAGTTGGAAGGGACCCATAAGGATCATTGAGTCCAACTCCTGGCTCTGCACAGGACAGCCCCACAAATGGCAATGAGCTGGCCAAGGTGGTTCAGTGGAACTTAGCTTGGAAGAAGACGAACAGTATTAGGTGTCCAGTGCTGAAATGTTGCCAAAGCAGGAAGATCTGTGCTAGGGAAAAATGGTCATTTCTCCTAGGCTGCAATTTTACTCAGTACCACTGTTCTGTGGGATTTGCCAGGTCTTACGGAAGCAATAACATTATCTAACGGCAGTGAGTTGTAGTGAGGCTGCATCCCACCTTTGTAAAATTGGTGAAGGAGCAGCTCTGTTACAGGTTTTATCGAAAGGTGATGGGTCAGATGAATTTAGATGGTGCTGCTGCTACCTGAGCCATGCTGGCTCCCTTCCAAAGGGACAACCTCAGAACAAAATTTTAATCAATTTGTACTTCAGACATAAGAATGGCAGAGAGAAAGGGTTGGGTGTCTGGCCCAGAATTTGAAATGTGCTGTTCAGAGCCCATAGCTCCGTTTGCTCTCTCACTTGCTCTGACAACTGCTTCATTCATTCAGGCTGAACAGTTGAGGAGCTACCCCTGCCTGGCCACACTTAAAAAATCAGATCCTCACAAGGAGAACACAAAAATTCATGGTTCTACTTTAAGATTTGCAGAATGTGAACACTGAAAAAAGCTGGATCTCCACAAGGTTTCTTTAACAGTTTTGGGGGTTGAAAAAAAAATTGTGAGTACAATGATACACATAGTTTGGTCTTGCCTCAGACAATGCCACTACAGCCTAGAACTCATTGGGGAATAGGGTATAGTGATACGGTGGGAAGATAAAGAGGGGTGTGTTGGGATGTTTAGGGGCACAGGGTAACAACACTGTGTTACTGTTGTTAGTACTGTTACCTCATGTTTGAGGGGAGAAAGGGAACAGTATCAGGAATACTGGAAAATCCTCCCTAAAGGTGAATGGTCCCAGGCCACACATCACAGACCAGAGACACAGTATAAAATCACACTTTGATAGCCTTGAACAAACAAGCTTTGCACTGGATCAACTCTCCCACAGCCCAAAACCCAGAGATCACCCTCGACATTTTATTACCTGGTATGACAAACTCAGCATAGTTGTGATGCTGTGTCTGGTAGAGGTCAAGTATGTATTAAGAAATTATTTGGAGCACCCAAACATGATATGAACTGTGGAACCACAGCTTGAAGGAACAAGATGCTTTCACAGAACACCTGAGAAGGCCTGTGGGAGAGGAGCATGCTAGATTTCACATCCTGACTCCAAAATTCATCAAGGTGAACTTTAGTATTCAGACAAGCACAATAAAGGTCAAGTATCTCACAGCCCTACCTTTACCTCTGCCTCTTTGTAAAGCATTATGCACTTTGAGTCACTGCTCTCCACAGACACAGCCCATCCAGCAGAGAGACGTGCACTGGCTACACCACAAGCACACCTTGAATTTCTAGTCTTTCACATGCCTGAAGAGGAAACAAATAAATCACTGCAAAGTGTAACATGGTATTTATTTCTTGTGCTGAAACCAGGATGTTTGACTAAGTTTAGCATTGAGCAGGTATATACCTACAGCATCAGGGCATAAGAGTGTTGCAGGAAAACGAGCATCAAGGCACAGTTTTTAAGCTAAAAGTCCTGAAATACACAAATGTATGCACTGACACATCCAGGGGCAGTCATGAAGTCCTAAACATGTTCATGGCCTAGCTACCAGTATGCACTGCAAGAATAGCCTGAGACCTCAAGAGAGGGCCAGATGTTCAGGAACTATGGCAGGTGACTTAATAGACCTAGAAGTATTTCAGCTAAATTGCTAAATTCACACTCTTCTGCAGATTAGAGAGGAATTCCCAAAATCTCCTATTTTTGTTGCTCCAAATCTATATAGCTACGCAACAATGCAGCCATTGGAAATGCTCTCAACTCCCTGCAATGACAACTATGGCTGTTTCAACACATTTGGATGAAAAGTTTCCAAGTCCTCAGAAGACAAATGCTCCACCCTGCAATTCCTCTAAGGAAGCCACACAGACTGTATCCTCTGGAGCCAGACACACACCTACCCCTACCCTCACAGAGGTTCCGAAGGAGTGACAGGCTGAACAAGGAGGCAGACCAAAGGCCTTCCAGTACAGGGCAAACACCAGCATCCAGAAGCAGCGGGCTGAGCCAGTGCCGTAGTGCAATCCCCACAAATGCTAAGCAATGACTGGTACAGGTTGCTCATACCTCACCATGATAAAGGAATGCCAGTATTGCTGTGGGCAGAATGACCCACTGATCACCTGGATCCCCGGGGCCTCAAGGAAAGCTTTCTGTAGTCGCGACCACAATCCAAAACAAATTAATAGGAAGGACAAATGAAGCGCCAGTTGCAAGTCGGTGCCATACCCGGGACAAGCGCCCTCAGCCTCAGGCAGCGTTTAGAGACAATTAGCCCCAAACCCCATTGGCACCGGAGCAGAGCAGTTCATGTGCAGAGCTGGCTGTAAACAGCCTGTCCTCAGCAGCAGCCTGGGAGTGCAGGAAGGAAGGGACAGAAAAGCACTGAAGTAAGAGCCAAAAGGAGCACTCACACAGCTCTGTTATTTCATCTCCTGCTCGTCCACCAACACATGGGCAGTATCTAAAGGAATCTGCATTTCGCTGGAAAATTGCTGGGCAGGGTTCTGAATTCAAGAAGCGGCTGGAGGACAGCACTTCAGATCGGGCATGCCACTCCCAGCTCTGAGACCGAACCTCAGCATCGCACCAGCCTCCGCACGGCCGCGGGCCCCGGAGCCCTGTGCTGCTGCACTCTCCCTGTGCTCGCACCACTGCCAGGAGTTCCTCTCATCTTTCCCCACGCCACTCCCGGCACCCAAACCAGCTTAATGCACAGAAACAAACAGGCAGAGCACCCACGTACAGGGACTCCCGACGGCTGCCGGGGTCCTCTCAGGCGACGGCATCAACTCGCTGCCGCATTCTCCGGTGGCCAGGACCAGCCAGGTGCCAGCACAGCCCGGCTCTCCCGCAGCCAACGTTCAGGGAGGAGACTGTTTGAAAACCTGCGGCCGTCTTTGTTTGGTTGGGGCAGAGCCAGCAAGGGCTGCCGGGAAGGTCACCCCGGAGGACACCGATGTACCAGGAGGGTGGAGCCCTTCTTGTAACCCTTTCGGGGCAGCCGCGCTCTAGGGCCGCCAGGAGTCACGTCGTCTTAGGGCGCAGAGCCGTCTGTCCCGTCCCGGAGCACAGCCCAGGCGTGACTGGTCACACCCGTGCCAGAGGATGGAGGAGAAGCCTCACAGGAGGCAGCACTGCCGTCCCTAGAGGTCCCCTCCAGCGCTGGAAGCACCAGCTCCATCCCTGCAGGAGGATGGTGGCTGCGCTCTGCCAGCCGGGCTGCTGGCATGGGGCGGAGGCCAGAGCGGGGCCATTCGCTCTGAAACCGAAGTAAATACGTGCTTTGAGCTGTTTTCCTCTCTGCTGGTGCCCCAAAAATGAGACGTTCAGATGTCTCTCCTCGTTCGGGCTTGGCTTAAAGGCTCGGTCTTGCCAGCTCCTGGCAGCCCCTGGAAGCGGATCAGACCCCCCCACACTGCCACCCCCGTCCTGGGGCTGGCCCTGTCGCTCACAACATTGCAGGAACCTGCTTCAGCTAACAGCTTGCAGGAAACCTTTTTCATAGTATTATTGTTTTTCTGCTGGTTCAGTGACCTTACCTGCCCACCCCTGGAGAGATGAGAGCTGTTATGAGAATAAGGGTGTGCAGGACTTTGGGATCAGTTAGCCTTTAACTCTCTGACAGAGGGAAAACATGTTAAACACTGTGGGTGCAGACAGGTGGGCATTGGGCTCTGCTCCCAGGGAACAAGAGACAGGATAAGGGGAAATGGCCTCAAGTTGCACCACGAGTGGTTTCATTTGGTTATTAGGGAAATACTCCTCACAGAATGGGTGGTCAGGCATTAGAAGAGGCTGCCCAGGACAGTGGTAGAGTCACCATCTCTNAAAAAAAAAAAAAAAAAAAAAAAAAAAAAGTAAATGTGGCACCTGGTGACGTGGTTTAGTGGTAGCCTCAGCAGTGCTGTGGGAGTGGCATTGGAATTAGACTCAGTGATCTTAGAGGGCTTTACCAACCTAAATGATTCCATGACTCTAGGCTCATAATGACAGTCTACTAATAGTCCTCATGTGACATAATGCAGTTTCTCATTGAAGCCATGTAAACTTTTAGTAGACTACAAAATCACTTGTGAGGGAATTCTGCCCTTTAACAAGATGCTGTGTGAAGAACAACTTCTTTTTTGCTTTGTTTGGGGGGTTGGATTTTTTTGTTTGTTTGTTTTCTGAACCTGTTCCATGGCAGGTTTTATGTAATAGCCCTTGGCTTTGCAAGAGAACAGCAAATAAGCCTGTTTTTCTTCTTGCCACACATGAATTTACAGACACCTGCCCTGGTCTTGCTCATGTCCTGTGATGGAGGTAGACGGGACATATCCTTGCACTGAATTCAAGAGGTGAATCTTCCATCATTAGGAATTTAATAGATATGCCTGTGGCCATACACTTCATCTGATCAGCACACCTGCTTCTCAGAAAGATCTGTCACTTTTAAGGCCCTGCATTAAGGATGGGGTCAAAATACACTTCTGACTTCGTTCCTCTGAAGTCAAAAGTCAGGCAGCCAGTGTGGTCAGAAGTTCAGAAGGTCAGTGCCTGCAGTGGCGAATTTCCTTTTAAGTTCACAGCAAACACATTTGGCAGGGAGAAAGAGAGAGGATATCCTTCCCTCATGACATGAAATGCCACTGTATGGTGCTCCATCTTAAGTCCTTCATTCTCCTCTTCCCAATCTTCTTGTAGCTGAGATGGCAAATTCCCTCAGAGTAGTGCCGTCCCTACATCCACCACCACCCCAAATTAGAGTCTGTGTGCTGTGATCTGCAACCTGCAGCTGGGACAGGGTGGGCCCAGAATTCACGTGTGGAGGCTGCAGCCTGCTGGGTTCGAAAGCTCTTAATACCCAGAGCTGAAGCCCCAGCCGCTATTGTCACTACTATTATTATGCAGGACAGAAATTGCAGGAACTTTTATTTCCCCGGTTAGTGTAACCGCACCCTTCCCCCACCCCGGTCCTGTTCGCTTTAAGCCTTTCCGTCCGTCCCGCCCCCGCTATGACGCTATCACCGCGCGCCGGCGCTACCCCTTCCTGCCTGCTTTCGTCAATCTCGCGCGACGGGCAGGGAGCGGTGGCGGCGCTGAGGATGTGAGTGCGGGGCGGGGGCTGCGCCATCCGCGTCCATCCGGCCAGGCCGCGGCCCGAGCGGCCACTCCGCCGCGCGGAGCGCCNCGGCAGGAACGTTGTGCGGGCCCGAGGGGCGGGTTGCTGTGCTGATCTCGCGGCCCCCTGCCCCACGGGCGCTGTACCGGACCCGCGGCGTGCGGATCTGGCTGCCTCGCGCCTCGCCGGCCCCAGAGCTGGGCCGAGTGGCCGTAGTGGGCAGAGAAGTGCCGGGCGCCGAACCCTCCCCACACCAGGAATTCCGCCGGTTTGCAGCTGAAGACCTGAAGCAAACTCATTAAACGACTCGCCTGTAGCCATGCGGGAAGCCTGGGAGCGAGCGAGTTTGCTTCCTTTGCCACAGAGCTGCTGCTCTGAGTGTGCAGATTCTGCCTCTAAAGCACAAATGTGTGTGAGATTGGACGTTTGGTTTGTGTAGATTGCTCTTAGACTTTCTGTTTTGGGGTGGATGCCCCTAAACCAGCTGTTTGTTAGAGTGAGAGGTTTTTGATTGTAGGGAAGAAGCGTGGAACTTAGAAATGCAATATTGTACAGCCTTGTGTGAGGACTGATTTGTTCTTTCCACATTTTCTAGTGAATGCTTGAACTTGTGCAGATGAAAATGCCCACAGGGTAGGGTGAAGTTTCCAACTGAAGTGAGCTTGGCCAGTGGCATTCCTGAGAAAGGAGTAAAACCACTGGTTAGTTTGAGATTGCTTAAATGCAGCATCATTTGGTGAATGTTTCAAAGCCATGTGGCTGATCTGCCTAGTAAGTGCCTGTCCTGAGGAGCAGCAAGCAGTGAAACCTGAAAGATCACAGCCAGGTGGGGGTCAGGCTCTTCTCCTAGGTCATGGGCAACAGGACAAGAGGACACGGTCTTAAGATGCACTGGAAAGGTTTAGATTGGACATTAGGAAAAATGTCTTTACTGAAAAAGCAGTTGGGCTTTGGAAGGGGATGCCCGGTGAGGTTGTGGAGTCACTGGCCCTTGAGGTGTTTATGGAAAGACTGGATGTGGCACTGAGTGCTCTGGTCCAGTTGACATGGTGGTGTTGGATCAGAGGTTGGACTTGATGGTCTTAGATGTCTGTTCCAATGTAATTGGTTCTATGTTTCTATTTCCTGCCTCAGCAGGAAACAGGTAACAGCAAACATGCTGGTCTTTATCCATGTTTCCTCTTCCCTTCTCCCAGAAGGGGTAAAACCAGATCTGACTCTCGGGTACTGGCAGATAGTTTTGTATGCTGATAACATCATGACTCTGATAGTCCACTGGTGCAGGAGGAGCTGTGGTGTTAGGCAGAGATAGCCCAAACCTGGCTGTGGGATATTTAGAAGAAGAAAAATGGGTTGTGGGGTGACCTAATTGCAGCCTTCCAGTACCTGAAATGAACCTGTAAGAAAGATGGAGAGAGATGTTTTACAAGGGTATGGAGTGCCAGGACAAGGGGGAGTGGCTTCCCACTGAGAGAGGGTAGGTTTAGGTAGATTAGAAAAGAATTCTTCCATGTGAGGCTGGTGAGGTCCTGGCCCGGGTTGCCCAGAGAAGCCCCATCCCCTGAAGTGTTCAAGGTCAGGTTGGAGCAACCTGGTATAGTGGAAGGTGTCCCTACCCATGGCTGAAGGGTTGGAAAGTGATGAGCTTTAAAGTTCACACCATTCCAAACCAGTCAGTGATTCTGTGATTTTATGAAAGGAAAATCTTAAGTTTTCTGGTTTTGTGAAACCAGGAACCTGTCTGTTCTGTACCGCCCACCTGGGCTCATGCAGTGGCTTTCCAAACTGCACCCCTCTCACACCTTGCACTGGAGAGGCATGGCACAGAGCTGGATAGAAACATCCTAAAGCTGAGTGAGATTTTTCTTGATAACTTTGCTTGTCTTGACTTCTTTTGCAACGCCCATGGGACAAGTCCACAGACTGCTTTCTTGCTGCCTCTGGTGCTAGAGGAGACGTTTCCTTTCCCAGCAAGCTTTGCCAGTGGCACATCTGTGGTGTGAGTTTCCTGTCTTCCATGCAGAAAGACCATGGGTGTTTCTGCAGGGAGCTGGGTTTGTGAATATTCATTTGTGTTGCTTCTTGCAGTTGGTGTATTAGGGAAAACTGTGAAGCTGAAAATCAGGAAAGGAAGTTTGGCTGTTCAGAAGTAATCTCTTCCCAACGATACATTTAATTGCAATTCAGAGAATAAAATAATTGCTTACCAGAAGCACAGAAGCAACAAGATTGTTGGATGCTGTGAGCTGGAGAAGTTATTTTTCTTGTTCACTGAGTTTGCCTGTGATGCACACGAGGATGGAGATGTTTCCAACATCCTTCCTTACTGTGCATATTCAGTACCGCTGCAGATAAGGGTGGCTGCTTGAACACACTTCTGTTCATTCCCTGAATGTTTAATTCCTTAGTTGAGGGTGTCACACTCCTTTAGAGGTTATTAAAATGTTGGAGGCAGGTTTGTAATGCAGGTTTTAAACAATCCTCATGGAATAATCAAAATGCAACATGTTTATAGATGTTGCAGATTTTGTGATGGATGCAGCCCTCACATGGCAAACATCTGGAAGTCAAATAATGCCCAGCATTTCAGTGCTAAATAGAGAGGTGTTAAATCTTTCTCCTTTCGGATCTTGAGCAAAGAGAGAACTGGTTCTCTGAATTGAGGAGTTAGAAGTGAGATTTGAGACGTTGAGCCCATTCAGTGCTGCTTTGGATATCTCTGAAGGGGAAAAGGAGTTACCAGGATTGAAAAAGAAGAGTTTGCTAGAACTTTTTCTAAAGTGTCAGGAATTGCCTAATGCTTTAACTCTGCAGTTTCAGCGATCCTGAGTTACATTCCAAGTTCAGTGTTTTGTGTTGCTGTCCTGTTCTTTATTTGGGTTTGAGGTTTTTGTTGTGTCTGTTTTTTTGAATTAAGCAATGTCTTCTGCAATTTGTTGTTGAAGGGCTCCCTCACCAACCAAGCGCAAAGACAGGTCTGAAGAGAAATCAAAGGACCGGTCCAAGGATAAAGCAGCCACTAAGGAATCGGGTGAAAAGGATCGTGGTCGGGACAAGACACGCAAAAGACGCAGTGCTTCCAGTGGGAGCAGCAGTACCAGGTGGGTACTTTATGGGAGTAACAAATGACAGCATTTTCAGAAATCAGTAGCTTTGTTTGCGGTAGTCTTGGGCTTGTTGAAAGCTTGTGTTGTGTTAGTCACTGTGTGATTTTGTCTAACTTAAGAGGGTTTAATATTTTAGGTATTAATTTCTTTGGCTGTTTGGTGAGCTGTGGAGCCTCAGTCACAGCTACTCTCTCTGTAGTTGTCTGAACTGTTGTTTTTCTGGGTATTCCATGTCAGACAATCCCTTTTTCTGACTTAAAGATGGGGCTCTTAAGAGGCATTTTAAAGACTTTTATTCTATTTTTAGTCTCATGAATCACAGAATCACAGAATTTCTAGGTTGGAAGAGACCTTCAAGATCATCCAGTCCAACNGGCACACTGCTGGCTCATGTTCAGCCGACTGTCAGCCAGAACCTCCAGGTCTCTTTCTGCGTGGGCACTGTCCAGCCACACTGTCCCCAGTCTGTAACGTTGCAGGGGGTTATTGTGGCCAAAGTGCAGGACTTGGCACTTGGACTTATTAAACTTCATCCCATTGCACTCTCCCATCAAAAATGAGAAGGGTGAGACGGTATAGATGTTACAATTTACACAATCACAGTCAGAAGCCAAACTATTTCTTAATTACAACACATTATAAACATTTTTTGGCCTGTGAGCTTTTGCCACGCAATGCTGCTAATGCTTTTAAGCCAATTATCTAAAAACACCTCATGTGAGTCCTACTACAATACATCTTTCATAGTTCTTTTTCTCTAAAATATCTAGTCTGTTTGCAAGGTCATCATTTGAAACTTGATTCTAGTTTAATTTCTCTCTCAGCGTCTGTCCTATTCCATGGCCTTTCTAAATCAGCATATTTTATCTCAGAGTTTGCATGCAAGTACATACTGTGTGAGCCTTTTGTCAGGCTTTGAGAATTCTCTACAAATTGATTTTCCACAATTCCACCAATTTTTCCCTCTTGAAACAGATCCCGTTCCAGCTCAACTTCCAGCTCAGGGTCCAGCTCCAGCACTGGTTCTAGCAGTGGCTCAAGTTCCTCTTCTGCTTCAAGCCGCTCTGGGAGCTCCAGCACCTCACGCAGTTCCAGTTCCAGCAGCTCTTCCGGGTCTCCCAGTCCCTCTCGACGGAGACATGACAACAGGAGACGGTCCCGCTCCAAGTGAGGTTTTTTTGTCTTCTAGGACTTGCCAGATGTCAGGTTAATTCCACGTAGAATACAAGATTGTGATTAGAACATATTGTTCTCTGAAGACCATTTGCTTTCTCCATAACTTAGAGATGTGAATTTTATTAGAATAGGTGTGCTCCGTTTCCTTAGAATCCATACATACGCCCTGTAGGATGAGAGTGTAAATCCCTGTAGGAACAGAGATTAAAAACCTAACAGTTTAACAGTTGAAAGATTTTAAATATATATTTTTAGAAGCAGTTTTAATCAGCGTTTCCTTAGTAGTATGGGCCTAGATCAGAGTAAAGTTGTTCAGTTCCTGTAAATTATAGCCACAACTAACAGAAAAGTCAGGGCTAAAACCAGGATATATGTGTTTATATGTATATTTATATTCTTATTTATAAAATAAATAGGAAGGAGGGCAGAGGAAGCCTCTGTAAGGGTGACATGGGAATCAAACGATCTCAATGTCTGTACAGTTTTTCCTTTGCGTAAGGCAATAAAAATCTGCTTAAGGCAGTGTGTGGTTTTTAGTGTATCACTCAATTTATGGACTTTTAAGATTAGGAAGAAGCATAAATGTAAATTTTCTACATACTGATTTTTTTTACAGATTAAAGTTTCATTCTAGATTTTTTTTAACTGCAAAGGCATTGCATGTGGCTGCAGCTAATATTATGCAGCTAGTTTTAAGTATATTTTTTAATGTTTTTGGACCTCTGTAGCAAATGGAAGATACAGAAACACAAATAATTGAATCCGTTCATTTGCCTGGTTGTGATATGCTGTGACGTTTATGGCCTTATTTTGACTCTTCAGTTGTTGAGGCAAAGGATGGTTTTGTGTTAGCTACTGGGAAATGCTTTAACTATGACCACAACTTCATAGAAGTGCTTGCTAAATTTTGTGTTTGTTACCCTAGTTGCAGTGAAATTGAAAATTTGCAAAAAAGAATTCTCAAATTTCAAAAGGTTCTGAAGCAAAAGCAGACAAGACACATGCAAGTCCTGAGGTGTTTCTGAGTGGAACACCCTCACCACCACCCCAACATTGTTAACTTCTTCAGGACAAAGATGCTCTTTAATGAAAATGGTATTTTTAATCATGTGATAATGGCTGGCTTCGGTCTTGTCCTGCGTGTTCCCTGAAAACTGTAAATGTTTTCTGATCTCCAAATCAGGTCCAAACCACCCAAGAGAGATGAAAAGGAGCGGAAGAGGCGGAGCCCGTCACCCAGACCCACAAAAGTGCATGTTGGAAGGCTCACTAGAAACGTGACCAAGGTAATAATGGCATGTTCCCCTATAGTCAAGCATTCATATTCTTCTGTGAGAATGTGTGAGTTGCTCTTTCAAAACTCTCGGAACTTTTTGGTTACTAGAGAGTTGCCAAGGTGTTCCTGTTAGATATTGTTCCTTTGTGTCCCAGTTGATCAGTGAGGAAAATTTTGGTAGGATTTTACTGAGTCAAATACTATGAAGACTTCTGAAACACTGTAGTGCTTAAGAAGTCTGCCTGTTTTTTCAGTATTCCAGACCTTATATCCTGCTTTACTAGGAAGAAGACTATAAAATTTGGGACAACAGCTGAAATTACCTTGGAGGCATGAAGGAAATCAGGCAGTTCTTGATAAAGGATCTACAGAGATCTGGGCTGGCTTGACTTTTCTTTGCTAGAATGTAATTTAAAGCTCTTCAGGAGTAAAAGGTTTAGGCTGATGAAAAAATTATGTACTGTGGATTTATTGCTCTCTGCCAGCCAGACCTGGCTGGGGAATGTGCTCTGTGTTAATAAGGCTCTCTTTCTCTCTCTCTCTGCAGGATCACATAATGGAAATTTTTTCCACTTACGGAAAGATTAAAATGATTGACATGCCAGTTGACAGGCTAAACCCACACCTCTCCAAAGGTTATGCATATGTGGAGTTTGAGAACCCAGATGATGCTGAGAAAGCCCTGAAACACATGGATGGAGGTAGGTATTGACCTGCCAGGAGCCTGGGGGCTTTTAAAAATCTTCAGAGTAGAGGAATTTGATCAGAAAGTGAGTTAGAGGTGATAGGTGTCTTTGGTGAACTGATGTAAAGTACTGTCAGTTTTCAGCCCAAATGGCTTTTGTGAGCTTCAGGACAGATCCAAGAAATCACAGAACTATTAAAACTAATCTTTTTTTCAAAACAGTGAAAAAATTCTTTTAAGCTTATATGAAAACTTTTCCAGGTTTACATTTGAACTGCAGTTTGGTGGGATTAGATAAAGAAGTCTAGTAGGTGTGTGGACTTCGTCAGAATAGCCCCTGTGTAGGGTGTGGAGCACCGTGGGCTGATCCCACTTCAGTTGCTTGTCACAAAGCTGTGAGTTGCAGTAATATGATGTGTATAAGTTAGTGTTGAAAAATATTTACTTCTCCCTGTTTCTGTGATTCCCTAAAAAGGCCAGATTGATGGTCAGGAGATCACAGCCACAGCTGTGCTGGCGCCACGGCCTCGACCACCTCCCAGACGCTTTAGCCCCCCCAGGAGGATGCTGCCACCGCCGCCGATGTGGCGCAGGTCACCACCTCGCATGAGGAGGAGGTGAGAGCTGGGACCACGCTTTTCTTTCTCAGTAGCAACTTGTTATCGCTGACAGACTTGGCATGGGAAAAATCCTGTTGGATTTGACTTACCCCTGCGAAGTGACAGTAACGCATTTTGGGCATCGGTTGAACCTAGGTTGCAGTTCCTAACTCCTTAGCTTCAGGGTGCCTGCTCTGGTCTGCACCTTGAGCAGAGTCTCTGGGTAAGGTCTCGTCCTTCCCAGCCTGTTGCCTGGAGCCCCTTCTGCATAAAGGTTTCAAGGTGAAGTGGGAACAGACTCTGGCTGATAGAACCATTGTGGTAGGCTGTGCCAGCTTGTATTTCACAAGCCCTTGTACCTCCCTTCCTTACTTTTGAATGGGCACATGACCAAAAACCAATCCTGTGTCAGGTGAGTGGAGTACACTGGCCCCAAGGTGTGATCTGACAGTTGTGCAACTTGGAGCTGTCTGATTATGCTCAGGTAAGTTGTTCTGAGTCTTTGGTGTTCACATGTCTTCAAAATGTCTTACTTGTCAGTGGTAACTTGATTGCTGAACAGCTTTGAGCCACAGGTTTAAAAATGAGCAGTAGTTACTGTGGCACAAGATCCAGGAGGCTTCTTGGTGCTCCTTTAAACACACCTTTTGCTGAGATCTCACAGATGCAGGTTTGCTATTCCCTCCTCCTTTGTTATCTTTCCTACTCCAACTTTTATTGTCCTGTTAAAGCTCTGTTAGTATTCTGTTCCTAGAACCTCTGTGTCATAGCAGTAGCTATACTGCTACGGCTCTTCGTTGTAGTACTGAGAAGCTTAAAGCTAAACTACTTCTTGAGTAAGCTTCCTCTAAGGAGCTTCCTTGTAATTTGAAAGGATTTGGATAAATCCTTCCCCTGAATATCACTCTTTCAGAAGTCAAAGATGACTTCAGGTGAAAGAGGATCTGATGTAGGAACTGAGCTCATTTTCCTTGAGGAAAAAGATAAGTTTCTTGTCTATTGTTCAGGTATTAACAATTCTTTCCAGTTTCTTAAGTAGAGGGAGGATAGCCAGAACCTTCCTGCTATGTCCTCTCTGGAGCTGTCTGTGTTTTGCTCAAGCTCTTTTCCCATGATGTGTGAGGGATTTTGGCAGGCGGCAGGGAAGTGTTTTTAAAAAGTTGGTAGCTAAGATGACCAATTACTCGAACCTGCTGCTTGTCTCCTAATGGAAGTTTTCTCCTCCTTCCCTGCCAGGTCCCGCTCTCCTCGGCGTAGGTCCCCTGTTCGCCGGCGATCCCGATCCAGGTCTCCAGGACGAAGGCGCCATCGCAGCCGCTCCAGCTCAAACTCTTCAAGATAAAGCAAAAGGACTGGACAGCTTTTTACTTTTTAACTTAAATCCCATCAGATGGAATATTGTACCTTTTTTTTATAATGAGTCTTGGGTGAGGAGGAGTGAGAGATAATCCTGGCAGTGAAGGCAACATAAGAGGAGAGACCACCAGTTCCTGGCCAGTAACTTTTACTGTGAGGCTTCTGGATTCCTGGCATTGAATTGAAATTATTTAAAAATAGCTTTGATTTTAAAGGCTGCAAAACGATTTTTTTCCAGATAGAGGGAGGGAAAGATGTTTCAGCCTCTCTTTCTCCAGTTAGCACCTGCTGCTTGGTGATTATAAATGCTTAGCACGCTGTACAGAGCAGCATGTAAATCTTGAGCTAGTTCAGAACACCAGTGAGTAAGACAGTGAGCCACATACCTTGATCTCCAGGTGCCAGCACAGGATTTTTCAGGGCAGCTGGAGCCCAGACCTGTCTGAGACTTAATTCAATACAGAATTGTTGCTTTATTCCAGTTCCCCTGGATGGTTAGTTTCTGCATAGTAAGCTCTTCTGTAATGCTTACACCAGGCAATCACCACAGAAACAATGGTCCAGCCCAGTGAACATGACACTATAGAGAAGAAGCTGGAAATCTTAAGAAATGTTCTGTAGCTGCCCCCTTAAGTGATCTCTTTCACCTTTTCGTTGAGAGTGTTGGTAAAAAGTTCCTACTCAACCCACAGTGAAACAGTGCTTTTACAAATCCCAAATGAGTGACTGAGCACCGACCTCTTGGAAACTGCAAAGCAGAGAGGGAGGCTTGAAGCCACGATGCTGGCTGGATTAACTAGGGTTCACATAGGGAAAGGCAAAAAATTTACCACCTGTTGTACAGTCAGTACTATACAGATTTTTTTGTTTGTTTTGTATAACTTTGTATCCTTTTGGGCCATGTTGTGTTTGTACTTGTGTAGGACAAGCAGTTACTGAATAAAGCAGTAGGGTTGAGAACGCCTGTGCTGCCTCGCTGGTCACGGTGCGCAGGGTGGGGCTGTGGGGAAAGCCCGCGCGGACGGGGCGGGGCCGCGGCCTCTTTAAGGGGGTGGTGCTTGTCCTCCTTCCGTGGGTCGACGCCGCTCATTGGCTGCCGCGCAGGGCTGGCGCTGCTCATCGGCTGCTGCGCAGCGTGGGCGACAGGGGAGCCGCTGCGCGCTTCCCTCTGCGTGATGGCGGCGGCAACGGCGCCGCCGGGGCAGGGACTCACTCTGGACCTGGGGCTGGAGCCCGTCCTGCGGGAGGCTGTGGCGGCTCTGGGCCAGGCTGGGGTCGGGGAGGGGCTGGCGGCGGCGCTGGGCGCGGTGCGCACCTCTCTGGCGGCGGCGGGCGGCCCAGCCGCCCTCGGGGAGCGGGAGCGGGCGCTCTTTGGCGCCTTCCTGCGCAGCCTGGCCCGGGCGCCTGGCGCGGCGCTGCCCGAGGGCGTGTGGCAGCGCTGTTTCCTGGAGGGCCCGCCCGGCCTTGTACTCTGCGTCTTGCTGGAGGCCCTTGCCTCCGCGGGGTCAGTATTGCTCCCTGGGGCAGGCAGGCGGGCGGGGGGGGATCCGCAGCACTGACGGGCTGGGGTTCCCTAGGGCTGGTCTCGGCGCGAAGCAGGGATGTCTGGGGGTGCCTTTCAGCTGGGCTGAAGTGCGCGGGGGGACGGAGATGTGGGTGAGCACGAGCAGCCCTTGTCCCGCCCTGAGTGCCACACGATGCTGTGCGTCCCGCAGAATCACAGAGCTCTTTCAGTTGCGGTTGTTGAAGGTCATGAATACTTGGAGCCGAGGAAGCTGTAGATAAAAAGATATTAAAATCACCTTAATTTGATTTTTTTCTTAATCCAGTGTAACAGAATAGAGGTGTTTCAGTGGTGATACCACAACAGAAAAGCAGTAGCATGCAAATCTTATTTTTACCATTTAAAAGAGGCAGGAACTTACAGTTATTTTCTTCCAGCTCTGGCCTTGACCCGAGGGAGGTAGTTGGGGTCCTGGAGCAGTTTCTGCAGGAGAGCCGGCTGTCAGCATTACTGTGGGAGGTCTGTCAGCAGCAGGCACAGGCGGGCTGCCCGGAGCTGCAGGATGCCCTGCTCAACAAGATCGTGTGTTTGCCTGAGCACGTGAGCAATAAACTCCAAGGGAAAAACCCACCAGTATTCTTTCCACAGAGCTATTTCCCTCTCCTGGGTGATGCAGTTCTCCAGGTGCTAGAGAAGATCTCTGACTCTCTGCGGGGTAAGGCTGCAAGGGTGACTGTACTGTAAGGTGGTGTTTTCTGAAGAAGTGTTTTATTTATGGACCCCATGGCTGCTGCTTGAAATACAGATGATTAGTGTTGCAGAGCCTCACGTTCCTCCTTCAGGCTATCCTAAAAGCGTAAAATCATAGGAATGAGGAAGATAGCTGAGGCCTTTTAGAATCCACTGAAAGCAGCAATCCTCCAGGCAATTAAACAGCATCGTCCGTTGCTAAAGCTTAGTTATGGTCACTTGATGCATGCTGAAGGAATTGTTTGGGAGATATGAGTGGCACTGAATCAAACAGTGACATTGCTATCAGTGGCAATCACGTTAAAGTGGGACTGAGCTCCTTTAGCCTTCTGCTTGTCACTGTAAATAATACTGAATGCTGTTTTGTGCCTGAAGGCAGGTAATGGAGGGAGGGAGAGATGATGCTTGAAGAGAAAAAGTTAATTTGTTTTCAGAACTCAGCACTTGTGAGAGTCTCTGCACTTCCTCCTGAAGGTTGGTTGGTTGGAGGATGCTGATGCCATGTTTCTTTAAGCTCATGTCTGTTTTATCCCAGGTGGCTTGGACTGCTCCATCTCTTTTGTTTCTCGTGTCCTGGGGAAGGTGTGCGTTCATGGAAGGCAAAGTGAGTGTTTTACTATGCTGTTTTGGGAAGGGGGAAAGTGTTTTAGTGTATTAGCATGGGAGGACCACTGTGATGATGATCAGCAGAAGGAGTGGGTGACCAGTGTTCTGAGTTGGGCTGCACAGGCTGCTCTCTGAGGCTACTCAGCTGCGTCTGGTAGATGTTAGTGCTTTTCTGCCAGTTTATGTGAATGGGATCTGTTCTTCTCTAAAAACTGATAGAACATACTCATCAGGATGAGAATAGGGATGGGCAGATTCTCATTCTGTCTTCTGGGATATGACTATTAAATTATGACTATTTAATGTCTTTTAGTGCTTTTCATGTCTGAAAGTGTGATTACCAGTGTAAGTCCCTGCTTACATGCATTAGCTCTCTTGTGGGAGCAGCCGTTGGTCTGGCATTGCTTAGAACTTCAAAGCCACTGAATGCAGTAGTTTACAGGGCTGGGGAAGAAGAAGGAAGATTTTTCTGGCTCTTTACTGTGATGAAGAATTCTGGCCAGTTCCTTAGGCTGCTTAGGGTAGTTCTTACCAGTTAGTTCTCCAGTTCTTGTTTGATGAACAAAGAGCAACAGAGCTGGGGAAGGGTCTGAAGCACAAGTCTGATGTGGAGCAGCTGAGAGGGCTCAGCTTGGAGAGAAGAAATCTCAGGAGAGAACTTCTCACTCCATAGCTCCCTGACAGGAGGGTGCAGCCAGGTAGGGGGTCAGGCTCTGCTCCCTGGGAACAAGGGACAGGACAAGAGGAAAGGGCCTTGAACTGTGCCGGGGATATTTGGATAGGATATTAAGGAAAACTTCTTAGTGGAAGGGATGGTCAGGCATTGGAACAAGCTGCCCAGGGTAGTGGTGGAGTTATTAAATCCATGGAGGGATTTAAGAGCCATATGGATGTGGCATTTGGGGACATGGTTTAGTGTTGGCCTTGGCAGTGCTGGGTTATAGTGCTGGGTCTTAGAGGGCTTTCCAACCTAAATGATTCCATGATTCTAGTAGTATTTCTGCTGCAGGAGCAATTTAGAACTGCAAACTGTACATTATATTTTTTTCATGTTGTGAAGATCTTGAAATTCTCAGGTCAGTGTCAAGTGCTGTTGTACAAGTCCTGCCTGTCTGTGGTATTTACTGTTTTCTCCTGTGCTTCAGAGGAAATTCTGGGAGTTTTGGTGCCCCGCCTGACAGACCTCACCAAGTCAGACTGCATCTGGCAGAGGATATGCTGGCGGTTGGTGGAATGTGTGCCAGACCGCTGGATGGAAGCAGTGGTCCTTGGTTTTGTGCAGCAAGCACCCGGGTAAGAACTCTGCTTTTTCCTTGATCCACAGCAAAGGCAGGAATTGTCACAAATACTTGAAGAATCAGTCTCTGAAAGGTGCTGTGTTTGTGTGGTTTTTTACACTGCCATTTCCTAAAAGACTCAAGGGATAAAGTAGTTGATTGTTACCTCTTAGGGAGAACCTACACCATTTCTTAAGTATCTACATCATGACATGCAGTGGAAAAACAAGTGAAAGCATTCTTTGCCATTACTGGCTCTAAAGAGATATTCTAGAGACTTGTTTGCAAATAGCTGCTCTCAGATTTTCCTATGATTAGGAGCAGCATGACAGCAATAACATGGATTCCTGATGTTTTGTTGTTGTCTTGTTAGGGCAGATGTCTTGTCCAGATTGCTGGGGAACCTAGTTGTGAAGAACAAGAAGGCTCAGTTCGTGGTGACACAGAAGATACTGCTCTTGCAGTATGGCCACACGGTGAGGACTCTGCGGAGAACAGCCATGTAGTAGTGCAAGGTTTTCCCTGGTGCCAGTGTGGTTTTTAGCTGAGCTCTTACTCTTCCTGAGTAAGGTTTAACTCTTCATTCCAAAATGAGCCCTCAGTCTCCCCACATTTGTGCAGCTGTTCACTGACAGCAGAGTGTAACAGACCGTGGTGAACAGTAGCTTTGAAATCATGGGATTCATATGCTCTCTAAGGGTTAATGGTGATTAGTGGAATTACTATACTCCTCTGAAACCAAGTGATTATTTGCACAGAGTATCAGAATTTTGGGGAGCTGAAGGCATTTAGTTATTTTAGAATCTGAAAGAGGAGATTGAAACAGCCAGGATCCACCCTCGGGGATAAGAATTAGCTCGAAGACATGATCTAAGGACCGTTGGGTTTTTTTCCTGTGCACCTAAGTTTGTCACAGGGTGTTAGGAACTGTACTGTGACTTGTGGTGCTGTTGTGAGAGATGTTGTTTAGACTTCATAAATTGTGTTTGCCTGGGACTGTGCTGGTTTTATTGGTAAAATACTATACTGTAATTCTGTTGCAGTTTTCCATGTATTTCATCAGCAACTGCATATATGTGCTTTCTTGCTTTTTAAATTTTGTTTACTTTTCTGTCTCTGAATGTTGTCAACCAGTCCCTCAGAATGGAGTTTAATGTAGTAAATAAAACCAGACACTTGTCATTGCTGGATGACAGCTTTATGTCCAGTTGAAGCAGGAGTTGTGGTTTTCCTTGTAGACGGCAGTGCTGCAGAACCTCCTTGGCTATCTGTCCCTGGACGGCCTCCGGCGCACCTTGTTGCTCAGAGTAAGGTTCGCTGAGTCGTAGATGAGGTGTCTGTTGGGGAACATTCTGCTCTGTGTGTGTCTGGGGGTGCACAATTTTGGTGCTTCTCTCAGACTTTCTGGTTGCTGTTCATTAGAATGAAGGAAGCCCAGCCATATCACAAGTGAGCTGTGATAAATGAATTAAAGCTTTCTGCACTGCTGGCATTAATTTTTCATTTGGTAAATGAATTTTTAATTGGTAAATTGTCTTCCAAGTAGCAAAACTAGTGATGCTTGGGTTCTGACAAATGTCCCATGTCCTCTGTCCTCAGCTTCCTCAGTCACCCTGTTTATGTGGCTGGGCACATGGCAACAAGGAATAAAGTTTGTGGACAGTTGTCTGTTTACCAAATGGTTGATGTTAAAGAATCTCTCTCGTGCACATTTTTCTCAGTGGGGATGGCAGATATTTTGCCTCTCTAAGTCAGCAGTGTGATGAAACTTCTACGAAATCTGTATATCTGGAAATGCCTACCGTTTTGTCAAATGATTATTTTTTCCACTTTTTACATGTTCTAAAATGATCTGGAAGTACTGACAGTTATCTAAAATAGGACTAAATACAGATAAAACCTTATATCATACTGTTTTTTGATAATAATACATGTTGCTTTGCAGATTTATTAAGAAGAAATAAACATCATTTTTAAATTTAGAAACCCATTATATTTAACAATATCTTAAACGAAAGTGCAGTTCTTGGGTGGTCAATGTGTTTTGGGCCCTGAAATACAAAATTTGTCTTTTTTCACTTGCTTTGTAGGGAGAGTAAAAATGTCCTTCAAAAATTACCTCTGTATAGAAAAGATCCATTTCAGGCCAACCTGAGTTCTCTGATTTAGGTGCTGCAGGAGCTGTTGGAGACCTGGAGCAGCAGCAGTGCTGTGAAACACTCCCCAGCTGAGCAGCAGCTGTACATCAGCAAGGCCATCCTCATCTGCCTCTCCCACCTGAAGGAGCCTGAAATTGACAGCTGCAGACAAGGTGAGACTATGTGAGAAGCAGGGCTTAGATTTGTTTAGCAGAGAGTCTTACTACGAGTAGAAAAATACCTTGTTTTAATCTGTGGATAAGCAGAATTGTCCCATTTTCACCTTGGCAAATGGGGTAACCTGCTGGAATCCTCTTTAGCACTGATACGATAGAATTCCAATTCCAACTTTACGTTATGGAATTGAAGAAAGCCTATCTTAGCCTTAGGGTTCTTACCTGAGCAGTGGTTTAAAAACCCTGAAATTTTGTCACAGGAAAACAAGGACTGACTCTGGGACTAGTGAGAGGAATGGTGTGATTTGTAATTTACAGGCTTACCCTTGGAGCGTGGGTGCAGCTCCAGAGAGGCAGGGGAGGTATCTGGGGGTAAAAAGATGTTAGCTTGGTGTCTGACAGTCCATGGGCATTCCTCAGTGTGAAGTGAGCAGGTTAGTCACTGGCATGGACCTCTAGTTCTGTGCTCACACTGGGGTCCTGGCCTAACATTTCTGTTTCTGTTGCAATTAAAAAAAAAAAAAATCTGTACAATGTCCAGATTTACTTCTGTCTGTGTGTGTGTGACTTATGGGGGATGTGAAGGTTCACTTCAAGACTTGCTCATCTGTTTATTCTAGAATTAATTGTTCTTTTAAGTGAGTAAATGACCTGATATGTATTACCAGTTCTGTAGTTTTTTAGTCAGTTTTTTGTCTGACAGCTGTGGAAAAGATAAGCTTTCTGAGATGAAGGAGGTCACTCAAACAGCAGTAAGCCTGTCTGATGAAGCTGGCAACCAGTATTCCCCGAGGGCTGAGAAATACTTGTGTTATCTGCCTGTTTGTACTTATCCAAAGTTAGGCAAATATCTGTCTCCATGTGATTGTTGTACTGGTTAGAACTTGTAATGTCCTCAAAACGTGATATTTATTTAAGTGACTCTGAAGTGCTCTAAAACCAAATTAAAGATTGACTTGACTTACCATCCTTTTTTGTTTCAGTGAAAACCAAAATATTGCAAATTTAGAATATATTGCAATGTTTTGTTGACTTTGTACCCAGTGGAAGGGTGTGGGTTTGCTGTGCTGTTGCTGAAGGGCAGCACTGACACTGCAGGGAGGGAAGCCACAGTTCAGGGAACCTTTGGGTCGATTATTGGGTGGTGAGTGGCTAAAGCTGCCCTCAGGGAAGCACATAAAAATGAGTGTTTGTTTCTGTCACTGTTTCAGAATTTCAAACATGAACTGTTTGCTGGTTGTTGGTTTCAGAGCTTCTGATGAGCATGATGGAGGGCATGAAATGCCACTTGGACAGCAGTCTGCCACAACTACAGCGTCTGGGCATGGTGGTGGCAGAGAGCATCAGCTTGAAAATAAACACTGAGGGGCCTGTCCTGAAATTTGAGGTGAAGGTTTCAGTGAAATTTACGACTGGTGTGCTGGGCTTAGAAGAAGTAAAAGCTTTTAACCAGATGATCCAGGCCATTATAGCACTTTATTATCTGGAAATAAGGAGAGGCAGTCATACCTTCAAAAAGAGAATCTCTTTACAAAAAAAACAATTGTATGTAATGGTCAGATGGCTGAGAGTTACCTCAGGAGTGCAATCTGCTGCCAGAGGTTGGGATAAACTTGGTAATTAAAGTTTATCATATTGCATGAGGGAATCAGAGTCTGATTCGTGGGAGTTGAGAGGGAGCTTGAAATCTAAAGCAGTGGTGAGCGTTCAGTTCCCCTGACATGGTGGGAAGACCTGTTCTGAGCTGGGATTTTCAAGACTGACATGAGTCAGATATTTGCTCTGCTCTTTCCAGTAGAATTTATGTGACTTATCTGATTAAATCACATTAATTCTTTAAAAGCCTGCCACATTCCTCCTGTCACGTTGCCATTTATTAAATGTTTGAAAGATGGAAATAACATTCAGACAAGATGTCATCAGGTACTACTCTTAAATATAAGGACAAAGATTACAGCTGCCTGCTGCTGTCAGCACAGGAGTTGAAACAGGATTGGTGAGGGTTCATCTGCTCATGATTTAGTCCGTGGGCAGTACAAGGGTGAAATGTTGAATGCTGGGCATATTTGAAGTAAGCAATAGACTGCAGCAACAGTTATTCTGAATGTCTAGTATGAAGAAGATGATGAAACAAGAGAATTGAAGTCCCTTCTGGTGCAGACTCCATCATTCTTTGTTGTCCCCAGCCTTCCAGATGATGAGTAAGTTATTGCTACTATTCGTGCTGTCTTTTTGCCCTTCTCCATGCCTTATTTCCATTACACACAAGAACTATGCACAGTATTAAAGATGTTTTATGTATTATTAAACATCATAATGCACCACCTTCTTACAATGTGATTGAATTACATTCATAATTCAATTGGTAGTATGTGTTAAAATTGCCTTTTGATAGCTGCATGTGGTGAAGGGTCTTGTGTGCCCTCGGGTAGAACCAAATGAGCATTTCTCTTTGCTTCTTGGAAATCTGGTATTTCTGCGGTACGCCCCTAGTTCATTCACCCATGACAAAAATCTGCTGTGTCTGTCACTCTGAAGACTGGCTCTTCAGTGCTCTTAACTTCCAGAGCATCTGCTGAGGCTCTTAGAAGCACTGTTTGATCAGCAGAGGAGTGAAGCACTTTATCTTATTAGCAGATGAAGCTGTCCAGCATTCCAGGGAAGTACAAAATATTTATTGCTCCCATTTTAGGGGCATGATCAGCATAGACAGCTGTTAGAGAAAGCTTTTGAGAATCAGAGGGATGAAAGGACAATGCCAAAGTCCACAGAAATAGGTAGAGACAGAAAAATATTCTCAATTGTTGTGTTCATTCTATGCAAGACCTAGCAATGGTTAAAAATGGCCTTGAACTTCCAGGGATCCAGGGGCTGTCACAGCTTCTCTGGGCAACCTGGGCCAGGGCCTCACCACCCTCACAGGGAACAATTTCTTCCTAATACTCAATGTAAACCTACTCTCAATTCAGTTTCATTCATAGTTTCAAATCTGGTGCAAGTCAATGTGATCTGGTTATTGGAGTCTTTCCTTAGCAGTCTCAGGTATTGTGCAGAAAATTAGCCAGTTTAAATTTTTTATCCATTGCTCTTCTGTTAGAAGATTCTGCTTCTTTTCTCCCCTCACTCCATTCTCTCCTTCCCAGTACTTTGTTCTTTGTGTCAGCCAAGCTGGGTGTGAAACTGCAGCAGGAATAATTATCTGCTGTTCTGTTTAGGCAGCAAGGGTTGGTAGGGTGGGTAGTTTCTTCCTTGTAAGAACTATTACTGTATCCATTTTAAAACTTCTTATTCTTCCCATCAGGAGTGAGAAAGCAGATGCTGCACTGCCATTGGTACCAGAGAGTAATGAGAAATCCCATACAGCAGCCCCTGTGATGCCAGATGAGGAGTCAGATGCTGAGCTTGACAGGTATGCGGCAATAAATAGAGAGGAAATGGAAAATAAATGTCAGTACCTGCATTTCCTGTCAGCTGTGATTTCTGACTTTGTTTGGCTGAGTGGTTTGCAGCAGAGCAGGGCTTTGCGTAGGAAATTACACTAGTCAATAAATTAGGCAAGGCCTGCATTGTGTGCAACCACTGTATTTGTTCCGTTTGACTTAGATATATATTTCCTGGAAATTGTTGATGTATTTACCCATTTTCCTACTGGACCTGCTTTATTCTGTCACTATATAAAGAAATATATCAATATATATGTGTTAATACGTATGTATGTGTGTATATATATATGTATGTGTATATATATGTAAGTATAAATATAAAAATCTATAATGAAATCTTGAGTCAGTTTCTAGGCTCTTAGTCAGCTAACTCCTTCCTGTACCTGGCCAGGAGATCCAGTTCCTGATCTGGTCACAGAACTGCTCTTTCCCTAGAACTCCCAAGGATCCCTCTCAGGCCAGGTTTCAGCAGTGCTACTGATACAGGAGTGACGTGGTTATGACAGTGTATGCGCTGGTTCTTTCTCTTCTTGTGGCTGTCTGGGGAAAGCAAGAACATCTGCACTCCATAAACTAACGCCTGCCTTTATTTCTCTTAGTGATGATGACCTCCTCCCTTATGACACGTCTGAGGATAAAGAGCTAAAAATTAAGGCTCCTGTGTATATCCGAGACTGTATTGAAGGTAGGAGATTTTGGGCTGAGTCTTTATCTCTTTCTTACTGAGCTTGGGAGAGTGAACTCTGTAGGTTTGTTTTTTCTGATCTAACTTGAAGAAGCTATAGATTTTTTGAGTAACTTTACTTCAGTTTCTGAGTTGGTCATGCTGAATGTCTGTACCAAGACAAATGATCGGCAGAAGGAATTTTGGGTATACAGCCAAACACAGCCATTCTGTTAATAACATTTGTTTGTCCTTTGATTACAGTTCTGACTGGATCAAGATCTGAAGATGTGGACAAATGGGAAGCTACAGTCAAGGCCCTTGAGAGCTTGGTTCGGAAGAATCCAGCAGCAACAAGAGAAGTGAAGTATTATGGTCTAGGTTACAAGAGGGTTGTAGTGTTAGAGGGCCAATCACTTTGGCACTTTGTTATGAGGAGACTAAACATGCCAGTGGAGCAGAAGGCCAGGCTAATGCGTAGCTGGGTTCAAGGTACACATTCACATGCTTTCAGCTTGGAAGTAGAAGGAAATAGTTGCCTTGAAGGTGAGGCTGTAGAGCACAGTGGAACAGAGAAGTAGCAAAAGTGCTGGAAGCACCCTGCCTTCTTGCAACTCCAGTGCTCAAAATGAAACGTCCTACAGGTAGTGCTTGCCAGTGTGAGGAAGCTCCATGTTTTGTACTGTGCTGGAAGAACACTAGAAATGCAGATTACAGAGAAGCCATTTTGGATTTTGAATTGAAATTCAATTTAATTGTTATTCCCCAACGAAAATGGGGGCAAAATCAAATGAACTTTCTCTATTTGCTTGTAGAAGCATAATGTCTTGTGGAAGGAGTAGTTGGATTGTACTGGTCAAGATGAAAAGCTCAGGGGAGAGGAACCTAAGACAAGGTCACTGTGCGCAGAGTGCTCACCACTACCTCCTAGTGAACAGTTGAAAGTGTAGAGACACCAGCTGAGAAAGAGAAGGGCTGTGCTTCTGTAGCCTTTAACCCATCCATTACAGTGACAATTCATTCTATGTCATGATGCTACCACTTCTCCAGAAAGCCCAAGTGAAATGTGGATAGAGAATTGGTAGATGGAGGATCTGTTCAGGGTTTTGAGAAATAAGTCTGATGGCATTTGCCATTTGTGTTTTCTCTGCCTCCTAAGGAATGGACATATTGCCTCCTTATCCTTAACAGAATACCTCCTTGTCTTTGTTTAAACATTAGAAGTGGTCCATAATTCCTATGAGGAAAAAACCCAAACACCATCAGGGTTTTGATTTCTTTTTTTGTATTTCGATCAGGTTAGTGTGGAGCTGGCAAAAATATTATTGCATCTGGAGGAGAAGACTTGCATTGAAGGCTTTGTGGAACTCCGTCAAAGAGCTCAAGTAGCTGTTTTAACCACAGACCCAATACCTGTGAGTTCCTCCAACTATTTTCCTTTTTCCATTTGAGGCCCAGGCAAAAATTGAAGCAGCTGAAGTCTCTTTCTCATTTGATAGAGGGAGCTGTCAGTGTGGTAGAACAGGTAGTTCAGGTCTAACAACATTTATGCTCCTGAAAAATCTGGAAGGAATGACTGAACCAATAGAAAAAAGAAAACTCTGTCAGACTGGAGGAACTGTTTGGAGGCTGTTGGTTTGAGTGTACCTGACAATGCAGATTAGATAAGGACTTGTTGTACCTAAGGGTTTCACATAGAGGGACGCTGAGGCACAGAGGGCTTCTACAGACCTGACTGGTGACTGTAATCAGGGAATCACAGACTGGTTTGGGTGGGAAACGATCTTTAAATTTTTTAATCCCATCTCATTCCAACCCCCTGCCGTAGACAGGGACACCTTCCACGGTGCTCCAAGCCCTGTCCATCCTGGCCTTGGATGCTTCCAGGGATCCAGGGACCGCCACAGCTTCTCTGGGCACCCTGTACCAGGGCCTCCCCACCCTCACAGGGAAGAATTTCTTCCTAATATCCATTCTAGATCTGTCCTCTGCCAGTTTAATACCTTTATCCTTCATGCTAGCCAGGCCCCAGTAAAAAGCCTCCCTCCATCTTTCCTATAACGCTCCTTAAGTTCTGAAAGGCCACAGGGAGGTCTCCTAGCTGCTGTGGTAGTTATTTGGGTACCTCTGCATAGGAAGGAGAGAAGAATGACACAGTCTCATCTGTCATTTAATTCTTTTGGGAGAATCTAAAAGTGGAAGTGTCCGAATTTCCTATTTACACTGTGTGTTTCTTCCCTTCTCTTGGAGGCTTGCTGTTACCTAACAGGAAGCAGAACCTGTGAAATTAAAAGCTTTTAGAGTTAGTGGGAAGGCTGTTTCTAGTCTGGGTCTGTGTTCATTGTACCCTGATTTTTCTGTACAGGTTGCAGAGTACTTGACTTCCCAGTTCTACTCTCTGAACTACAGTCTCCGTCAGCGCATGGACATCCTTGATGTGAGTGCTCTCACTTTCCACTTTCCTTCTGTCTGTTGCACCAATGCTGAGGTGCGACAGGATTACCTTTTATTCTTCATGGGAGAAGGCAGAGATATGGGAATCTCTTACATTACTGTTTGTGTCTGGCATTCCCCTCTTGTTCCTAACCCTGCCTCACTCCATTACACAGGGATCCCTCCCCACAGAATGCAGAGCATGCGTTGGACATTTGCCTGGGAGAAGCCACTGTTTACTTTTGCATCATCAATCTGTTTTATCTTCCCTTTGCGAAGGACAGTGATCTGTGACTCCTTCCACACCTGTGTCTGAAGAAGGAGCCACTGCTCTGTTTCAGGGCTAAGTGACCAAGTGCTTGGTCAGTACCTCAGAGCCAGGTGGCTGTTGGAGGTCAATTTCCTGCTGTTCTTCACTCTAAAACTGTTGTGCCTTTCTGCCTTGTTGCTCCTGTCAGTTTGGATGCAGGTGATGCTGTTGTGGTTCCCTAGGGATTACCTATTTTTAACTGGACCTCTCTCTATTTTATCTAGATATTGGTTTTGGCAGCTCAGGAACTGTCCTGTCCCAAATTCCATGGGAAGACCAAGCATTCTGGTGCCCAAAAGCCTTGTATCCAGCTCCCTCTGGGAAGTGACAGCTCTAAGGACTGGAGAAGAATTGTTGACGAGAGGATCAAAAGCAAGACTCGGAGATTTAATATGGTGAGACCAGAAACAAACTAATGTTAAATCCACCAAAAATAGGGACGCTTGGAGTTGCGGTAAGTTCTGGCTGGAAAGAGCAAAATACCTGTGGAAGTGGACCCAATCCAAAGGGAAGTCAGATAAATGCATATTTGAAGTTACGGAGTCAGAGTTTTTTGGTGCAGACTACCAACTCTCCCAGCAGGGAGAGGAAGATAAACCTGAAATTCCTTACCTGGCTTTGAGGGGTAATTGTTGTTCTGTGCTTGTTTTGAGCCTGTGTGGCCACTGCAGGGAGCTGTGACTGCACCTCACAGATCCCAGGGCCTCCATCAGACTAGCTGCCTCTGGACTACACTGTCTCAGCCTTTCTGTTTTCCAGGGAGATAAACTGATGCCAGTTTCCTAGTTTCCAGAATTCCCCTATGGTTCAGCCTGGAGAGTTTGCCTTCCAAAACTCTTTTATCTCTTGCATGTTCTTGTTCCTTATGTCTAACTGAGCAGTACTGAGGTATATTGTATGGAAATGTTTAGATGTGGAGAAGATCCGAAGTGGGAAGTGAGCAATCCAGTTGGGAAGCTGGTAGCCATAGGTGTACAAGCAGTGGTTGACAGTGGGCTGTGCAAGGAATGTGTAGTCTTGATAGTGTCCAGTGAAGTGGAAGAGCTGGGTGCCTAGACTTCATTTTTCTCTTGTGCAGGGTCAGTCTCATGTGGAACTGGCTTCCCGCCCAAACGAGTTCAGTTCTGTTGCTGGGTATTTCTTTTTCCCATTGATTCAGCACTTTGACAGGTGAGTGTGAACACCTTAGGATGTGGGACTGTAGGTATGGCAACTGCCAGAGTGAACCTTTCTGCTTGTCCTGCTTCCCTCAGAGCAGCAGGCTACACAGCCCAGGAGCTGTGCAGGAGCCCAGTGACATCACATTGACACTTGGGTCCTTCACAAAGCTTGGGAAGGAGAGGGTTGTGGTCTCTTGGATTTACCCTTTGAAGTCTTGTGTGGCAGGAATATGTAGGACCCTGCAGAAGTGAAGATCCATCATCAGGTACACAGGCAAGTAATTCTGGCAGTACCACACCAGTTGTCTTGGCTGAACCTCTACTGTGGGAGGTTCATGCAAACCACAGAGCTCAGACTGCAATCTTGAACCAAAGTTAACTGTCTCAAGTTGGGCTTATCACCTGCACTTACCACCTGATCTTTGAGGCCACAGTATAGGACCCAGGACACAGTTTATTGTCAGTCCCTTAAGTCTTTGTGAACCTAAGGAAGGCTGAGTAATCAGTTCCATGATAACAAAGATTATTGTAATACCAGTTGTAATGGTATGGCAGTGGGGGCAGTTTTTGCCTATAGGTCTTTCCAAGTAAAGACCGTTGGTAGAATGTGTGATACCTGTTGTATGAGTAGAGGATAGTGCTCTGGGAGATACTGGTCTGTGAGAAAAGATGAGAGCAAACAGCTCTGATCTCTATTAACCTGGTAGTGCCCATATAATGACTATTGTTGTAGGGATGCAGGCTTTTGGGGGCAATTTCCCCTGCATAACCTCCTGACTGTTCCAAAGAGGTACTGATCAGCCTTCTTACTGCTACACAACTCTGTGTCTTGCACTTGCAGGCCTTTAACAACATTTGATCTTCTGGGGGAAGATCACTTAGTCCTTGGAAGACTGGTCCACACTTTAGCAATCCTGATGTACTTGGCTGTCAACACTGTGGTAAGGAAGGGGCAGGGGTGACTTCCAGCCTGGGAACTTGAGGTGCCTTGAGGAACAGCCATGTGCTTCAGGGCCTGCTGCACTGAGACTCACAGCAGGTTGAAGTTGAGTAGGCTGAGAGGTTGTGAAATGGGCTGGGAAGAACTAGTCAGAAAAGAGACATGGGATTCAAGCCACCCCTGCACTATCTTTTGCTTCTTGTCAACTTTTTGGGGGGGTTGGGCACATTATTTCACTTTACTGCCAAAGTTTCCCCATCTGTAAAATAAATTCAATTGTAGCACTGATCTTAACAAAATCTTTGTTCGAGTATTTGGACAACACTCCCAGGTGCATGGTGGGATTGTTGGGGTGTCCTGTGCAGGACAAGTGTTGGATTAGTGACCCTTGTGGGTCCCTTCCAGCTCAGGACATACTGTGATTCGATGAGCAGTATGTCTCGAGGCCCAGCTCTACATGGCAGTGTGGATGGTGTTCAGTGATGCTGTCACAATCCTCTTTTGCAGGCAGTGACAGCAATGGGAAAGGCACTGCTGGAGTTTGTTTGGGCGCTGCGCTTCCACACGGACTCGTGAGTTACTGTAGTTGCATGCTCTCGTTTTTAAAGATCAGCTGTGAGCCAGCCTGCAGTCATGGCTTGTTTTTGTCCAAGATGAGCATCTGGCTCAGAGTGTCAGTGACTTAATGCACAATTTACACACAATGCACAGTGTGCACAACCGTGTGCACAATGCACTCAATTTACTTTGTGTTCTCCTCCAGCTGTGTGTTCTTATGACTGAGTTTAATGCCAGCCCAACATATGAACTTGGCTGGTGTCTTCTAGTGTGGCAGTACAGCCATTACCTGTAGAAAGGTTGACAAATTTCCTGAGCACCGTCCATGTCATAGTTTCATCTGTGTTTAACTCAGGGAGATCAGAAAACTTTAGATTAAATTCCAGCATTCAGTCTTGGAAAGGAATTAAGACATGTAGCCAAAAGTCTGTAGACATCCAGTTTCTGTTTTGCTCTGAGATATGTCCAGGACTAGACTCCTGGCTTACAGCTCAGCACCCTAGCCTCCTGTGCACAGCTTGGCAGGGGCTCTGTATGAGGGGCACACTGCAAGATTACACCCCTAAGCAGCAGGAATATGGCAAAAGTCATGCTATTTGAAACTGGAGAGCCCCTGAGGTGAGGAAATCAATGCAGAGCATAAAGCTGCAGGCTCTTAACCAGTGCAGTCCTTCTCCACAGGTACGTGCGTCAGGGCCTTTTGTCCTGTATCTCCTCCCTGCTCCTCAGTGTCCCAACAGAACAGATTCTGGCAGACATGGCAGAGGAGCTGTTGGAGACTCAGTCCTGGCTGGGAGGTAAGACATGGTGGCGTGCATCAGTGCTTTTCTGGTTGGTGGTGCAGTCTTTGTGCAGCATCTCTTTAATTGTGATGGCAGCAAGTGATGTCCTGGCATTGTGCACCAGAGATCTGCATGATCAGCAAGTAGAGCACCATGTGTGCTGTAGCATGCAGCACTGGGGTACCTGAGGCATACAGGCATTACAAACTGTGACTGTCCTCACAGGCCACCCAGAAAAATCCCCAAAGATAGTCTGTGCCCCCTTTCTCTGTCTGAGCAGCCAACCACCCACTTCAGGAAGCTGCAGGAAGTGTTGTCATGTTGCCTGTTACACCCAGGCAGTGACTTTGGCCAGCAGTAACACACAAAGCTTGTACAGCCTGTTTACACCATGCACTCATGAGGGGGCTATTGTCAGAGTTGAAAACAGGAGAAAGAGGAGCATGGCCTAGTCTCTAGTTTCCTATTGTTGATAGAAAGAAAAAGCTACAAAAGACAGCAAGTTACTTTGCTGTATCCAGCACACCTTATGTCAACACAAGCTGTGTCTGTGGGTTCTGGCAGGCTGGAGCTGCACAGATCAGTGCTCAGGTACTGCAGTGAGCTGGAGGGAAAAGAAGAACTAATGCTGAAGCCTTCAGTGTGTTCTGAGGGTGATTCTTGTGATTCCCTGGTCTGGTTTCCATCACCATTCTCACTCTTGGTGAGTTGCTTCCCAGAGGGAGCAAGCAGGAAGCAACACTGACCCAGCTGGGCTCTGATCCTGGCGGGCTGGGGTGCTCTGTGCCCTTTGAAAGGAAGGGAGCTGCCATGCGGGGCCGAAGACTTCACTTTTCCCATGACATGATGTGCTCTCAGGAATCTGCTTGTCTCTGCATTTAACACTGCTGTTACCAAGCCTTTCAGGAATGTATTTCCAGCATGAGAGTTTGCATAATCTGTTTTCAGTAAGTTATTTTGGGGAGGAGGAGGAGGATAACCAAGATAGTAGCATCTTCTCATGCATGTAGGTAGTGTAATAGCCCTGTCTTTTCATCTAGTGCTTTTGCATGAAAACTGCATGGTTATTCCTGGTGGAAATGAGAACAGGGTAAGATAACTCTTGTGAGTATTCCAGAGAAAGGAAAACTGCTGTAGGAGTTGTTCAGAAGCCTTGAAGAATTCAGCTTCACATATAGTCAGGTGCAATTTAAGTGCAATTTAAAGGGCTTCTAGCGCTGCTTTGTGAAACATACCAGCTTCTTGGGCTGTGCCTTAGCTATTTATTGTAAGGGGAAACAGTTGCACAGGGAGCTACTGGGCCCTCCCTGCTGCTCGGACAGGTCAAGTCTGATACTGGAGACCTGCTTCTGTGACTGAATCACAGGTCTGAGCTCATGGACTTGGCTGTTGCTTCATGACTCTTCCAGACAAGATTTGCAAGAGATGTCACATATTAGCTCTGCTGTAGCTGGGAATGACAAGCTGTCCTGCATGGGAACCTTGACTACTATGTCTTTTAGCCACTCTGGGTTTCAGCTTAAAGCATCTGTGTTTCTCCTGCCATGGCCAAAGCACAGTGATGAACAGTGGGATAGGAAATGTTATACATGAAGTGCTTAGTAGAAATCCACAGGCTTCTTTCAGTCTGTTGTTACATCACCTCTGCAAACTGCTGTAGTGTGTCCTATGACTGACCATTGGCTGGTCAGCCTGTTGGCTGCAGCCCTGGCACTGTCTCCTTACTGGATGCTTTGGGACATATCAGCTATGGAGAGAGGCGAGAATCTGCCTTGGACTTGTCCATCATTGCCTTTAGTTGTTATGCTGCACTTGCTGTTCAGCAACCTGATCCTTCCCGTGGGAGAGAGGGAATACGCTTCTAAACACTTCTAGGAAATGATCCCTTTGATTCATCAGCAGCTGCCTTTGAGGGAATTCCCCACCCCTTGCAAATGCTGTGCAGCTACGTCATGGGTAAATGTGGTTTATGTCAGGACCAACAGGACACTCTGATGCCTTGTGCCTCCCATGCAGTGCCAGCAGTGCTTGGTCCATGCTCATGGGACAGAAACAGCACCAACAGCACTCTGAGCTTTTGAACTTGTTCCAGTCTGCCTTGTAACCTCCCTTTTTGCCTTCTGCAGAGGGAGTATGGAAGCACCAGGGTGCAGCTCTCCCTGCATTATAAATAGCCTTGCTCTAGTGACATGAGTCATGTGTTTGGGCTGACAGTGCCAGGCTCCCAGCACTCTGCTTGTGCGTACAGGATATCCTCACACAGGCTCCCTGCTCTTCCAGGCTCCCCTGCTCAGACATCCTGCATGCATCCTGGTTGTTACTTTGCAGGCCCATTAAGGGCCCCTGGAATAATGGCTGCTGGGAACAGCCTCATGCTGCCCTTGCATGCTGTGGGAAGTGTGGAACTCGTTCATCAGAAGACTGGTCTCTCAGAGTGAAGAATATGCTGAACCTTGGGGCCTGTCTCCTTTCCCCATTGAAATGGCATCACGACCCCAAATTCAGGAAGGAGCACTGACCATTTTAGATTGCAAGAATGGCAGAGTGGAGACTTCAGACTTTGGAGAAAGTGGATTGCTAAGTGCACACTTGTAGCTCCGCTCTACAAAGCTTTTGTGTAGCTCAAGGTGACAAGTACAAATTCTGGCACAGATTATCGCCTGGGATCCAAGGTCAGACAGTTTCTATAGTGTTTCAGACCAACTGACTATTTGTTTCTCCTACAAAACTGGAGCACTACCCCATGTGGCAGTCAGGGCTTGGCTGAAGTCATGCTCCTTTATGTGATGAAGCTTGTGCATGTCCACCTTCTAGCCTAGTGCAGTTCCTGCAAGTGCTGATGTCCAGCCCAGCTGTAGGTGCAAACACTGTTGTTTAGTTCTGTGATTGTCAGTAAAACAGTGAGAAGTGTTAAGGGCACTTTTTCCCATTCTCCATTTAACAGTGACTGCTTCTTTTGCAGATGTGATGGAGAAAGACCCTGATGGGGACTGCAGAAGGCTGGCCCTGCAGAACTTGCTGCTAATGGAGAACCTGAAAAAGAAACTTGAATCTGTTCCTTCCTAGCTGAAGGGTAACAGAAATGACCTTCACTTTGTGCTCTGGCCAGCTGGATGTATTCGGGCACTGCTGGGGCCTCTTCAGCAGTCACCTGGCTGGAGGAGAGGAAGAAGGGGGAAGGGTGCTGAGCTGTGAGCCAGCGAGCCTGACTTGACATCTGGACTTTGTAGTGGAGGCCAACTGAGTGAGCTCTGGCTATCCGGTACAGCGTGTACAGATGCAGGAAGGTAGGCAAGCACTGCCATCCTCCCGCGCCCCCCCAGCCCCCACCCAGCTATTTATAACCTTGGCAGGTCTGAGCACTCGGCTAAAAATACAGGGAAGATCTCATAGAGCTTTCTTGTCAGAAAAACAGGAGGGCTGTGGAAGGCCACTTGCCACTATGACCTGCCCCTTATGAAGGTTCCCACATCCCAGAGCAGTGGGAGTTTGGGGGACCAGCTGTTGGTCTGCTGCTGGAAGGGGTGGCGTGGTGGAAGGAATGGCACTGCTGATGGGATGCAAGCATTGGATAGCTGTGCTGAAGTGCTGAAAGTGTGCCCGACTTTAAAGGCCTGAGCTAGAGCTGGGCTGTGGTTAGGAAAGAATAAGACAGGGAATTCTTTTTGTTTAATCTTAGTGCAGAAGTAAGTTTCTACTTAAGAATAAATAATGTTCAGATTTTGACCTTAAAATCTCCCCAAACCTTCTTCCCTGAAAGCAATTTAGAAACTTCATGTTCACTCTAAGTTTTGAAACAAGTCAAAACATGAAAAAGAAAAATAATTTTAATTCTAAGGGCTGGTTGGTAAGAAACGTGAGTGACCTAATAACTACCCCTTGGCAGGGCAGGGTGACAGGCAGAGAGGTGAGTAGAACCTTGTTTGTTACACTGAGCTTCACTTCTTTCAGTCCTGCTTGTGCCAGGGAAGAAATTTGCCTCCAAAAATCTGACTCGTACAGAGTGGCTTGATGTAACTGGCCTTTGGAGAAGGAGCTTCACAGTAAGAAAGAAGCTTCAATTGCTCAGAGTGACCCAGCTTGAGCAGAGGTTGGACCAAGGGGCATCCAGGATCCCTTCCAACCCAGGCATTCTGTGAGTCTGAAGTTTACCCCAGATGTCTGTAAGTTCTTGGTCTATCCCACGTGGCCCTCATATTTAAACACAGAAGCTTTTGTTGGGGAAACTTTGCCTTCAGCCTGCAGGGGTGTGTAGTTTGACTTTTAACCAAGCTCCTACCCAAATGGGATGGGGATTGTTTTCAGAAGGTCTCACTTCTAGGGAATCACTGATCTGCACCTTAGCAGAACAGAGTTGTACTTGAAAGGCATCTCACAGTTTCCACCTCAGTTATACAGCTCTTTGTACTGAGAAAAAAGTGAAGTTACAGTATGCAGTTGTTACTGGTTTTTTCTGCCTCAAATTTATTAAAATACTAAAACCAGCTTTGTAACAGGATGTACACATGAATCGCTGTGTGCTGTGCTTGAGAGAACATATTAACTCTAATACTGTTGCTTGTACAGTCAAGCAGGAAAAATAAATTTCTTGGTAATAACCAAAAAGCTGTGTCTCAAGAGCATGTGACTGATCTGGGCCCGCTAATGAGGATGGAATAAATGAACTGACAATGAAGTCAGCTTTGCATTTGCTAAGTGCTCATTGTCAGGGGTCCTCCACTTCATCAGCCACTTCTTCCTCCTCCCTGTTGTCCGTGCCACCATGGCCAGTGTGTGCTGGGGCCAGGGCTCGGCTCATGGGAATGCCAGCTCCTTGGTACACGGCCTCCATGGTCTGCGGGGACACATAGTACCTCAGGTTCGAGGCTGGAATTCTTTTCTGCATCTCTTCCAGGTAGCGATAAGCCTAAAGGAATGCAGAGATCACTGTCACAGGGTGCACTGCTACAGGGGCCCCAGTAAATTATTTCTTGTGCTTTGCACATTGGAAGTGAAGTTCATCAGCTGGAAGAACTTGTACTTGGCACCTGCATGTTTCATTGGAGCAGCAGGCACTGAACCTGTTCAAGGAGTGTGTGGTGCATCTGCTCTGAAGGAGTGAATCACTATTTCCTCAAAAAACTGCCATTTTACCGTTTCTTCTCTGGACAGGTGGCAAACAGTGTGGTGGCATTATTGCGGCACACATCCAGACAGACCCTCTGTTCTCATTTAATCACTGGGAATGCTTAAGAATCTACCACCATTTATGCTCTGTGTCCTGGGAGCGTTCCTTTTCACCTTTCCTCCCATAGAATGAAAAATATGCATAAAGTTCCTGAGCTGTGCCTCACCCTGCTGCACATTTAGGCTTCTACCATGGAACATCTTCCTGCATGAGAGCCATACTTCACCAAGCTCCACAGGTGGACAATATGGGTTCTGTAAGTTAGAAGAATTAAGACTTCACTTACAGTATGGAATTCCGCCACTTGTGCATAATGCTGAACCAAAAATCCCAGGACATCGCCATGCCGGATGGAGCTGTCAAAGTCATGTTCAGCCAGGAGCAGTTCACACTGCCTGACTGCTTCTTCAGTGTCTTCAGGGTAAACTCTAGGAAAGGGCAAAAGGGAAGTGCCACAGCCCAGGGAGAGCATTCAGCGTATCCAGCCAAGGACAGGGAAGAGTTTTTACTGTATTAGGTTTCATGACAGAAGCCCAAACAAAACCCAGAAACACCCCCCTTATCCTGGGGCTGATTGGCCAGCGGAGGCAGCAAGGGAGGGGGAGATTCTGCAGAGCTCTCTCTAGTTCTGGGGTCCCAGCACAGGCAAGACATGGAGCTGCTGGAGTGAGTCCAGAGGAGGCCATGAAGGTGTTCCAAGGGCTGGAGCCCGTCTGGACCCAGGCTGGGAGAGCTGGGGGTGTTCACCTGAAGAAGGCAGGGTTAGATGGGATGTTGGGAAGGAATTGTTCCCTGTGAGAGTGGGGAGGCCCTGGCAGAGGTTACCCAGACAAGCTGTGACAGCCCCTGGCTCCCTGGAAGTGTCCAAGGCCCAGTTGGATGGGACTTGGAACAACATGGGATAGTGGAAGGTGTCCCTGCCTGTGGCAGGCTTTTGGAACAAGATGGTCTTTAAGGTCCCTTCCCACCCAAATCAGTCTGTGATTCTGTGATTTTATGATAATCACCTTTCTGGCTACACCTCCCTTGGTCTATATCCTTCTCTTTCAGGTTACCTTTCCACCTTTCATGCAATGTTTTAAATGCACTTTTAAAAACGACATTATGGTTTGCCTGCTAGAAAAATGTACCAGCAGCTTTTTTTTTGCAGCAAGCTTCAAATTACTTATTAAACTTCAGGTGCTGTTACAACTTCTGTTCTGATATGATATTTCTGTCACTTTCTGTGCTCTCCATGCTGCAGCTCACCTCTGAGCATGGATGAACCGCTTCATCAGACTCATCCTGCTCTGCAGGTGGCCAAGTTTGCTTTCCTGTTCCAGGGGGCTTCTGGCCTTTGCTTTGGAAAGACACTTGTATGCTTCTGTCAGTGCTCTGTGGGCTTTCTCATAGTTCTGATACTCATCAATTTCTACCTGCAAGAGGAGAAAGGAGATGGTCTTGCTCCAGAGCCAATAAACCAAACACCTTCAGCAGTCATAGAAAGGGCAGTACCTGAGCACATGCATCATAGAAACCTGCCAGGAGGTCAAGGGCCCCTCCTTTGGTGTAGAAGCTGATAATATTCGCAATAATCTTTGCGTCCTTACGCCAATCCAGTGACTGCAGGTAGTTGGCTGCCATGATATAAATCTCTCTCTGTCTGGAAACTCCCGCAAAGAAGATAATTTTCTCAGTATCTCCAGATTTCAGCAATGCCCTCATAGCCTGGCAAGGGAAAGAGTGGCACAGAGGGAGAGAGGAAAAATATTGTGAATGCGAAAACACCATCAAGATGGCTCAGAAGTTTCATCTGGGTAGTTACTGTAGGAAGTCTTCTTCAAGGTTTACTTCCCAAAACACTCTTGTTTTGAGGCTATCCAGGCTGACCTTTAATTTGTTTCCTGCTTGTGTGTATTTCTTGGTGGCCACATGGTAGTTGCCTTGTCTCATGCAGCAGTCGGCAATTTGCTCCAGGAGCTCCCTCCGGGACTCTTCAGAGAGATCCTGGGACTCCTTGGAGACTGTCATCTTCTCAGCCAGCTCCTCTGTGATGGTCAGGTTCTGCTCCAGGCAAAGCTGCAGAGCTTCGTGGTACTGATGGGAGCAAGAGAACAATGAGATGTTGCAAACACTATCGTGATATCTCACATTTGCTTGTGGTGTAACCTACAGAAATCAGGTACAAACGCAAGCAGCTGAGGATGCTCTGTCTGGAACACAGTGCTGTAGTTACATGTCTCAACATCAGGCCCTGTTCAAGCATACACTGTCCCATTTTGTTTGCTAAGAAGAACATGTTTATTCTTCCATGACAGCATTGCTCTCACACAAGTATGCCACTAGAGATTCAGCCATTTTGACTCTGAACATGAGATTCTCAGACATACAAATCAGGTTTGTTAGGAATGATCAGTAATAACATTTTCAGCAAATACAAATAAATTGAAAGATTTTGTTAAATATTTTGGTACTTCCCATATAGGAATAAATTCTGAGTAGGCTATACAAAAGCTTGTAGTCCAGATAAGGACTACAGTACCCTTGCAAAATGTGGAAGCAAGCCAGCCATAGAAGCTTGTTAAAGAGTGAGCACAGGAGTGGTCTGGTAGCCAGTATTTTGTCAAGGCTGAGCTGCCAGTGCCCCTGAATCACTGGCTAAAGAGGAATCTTGAAACTTTACAAGTGTCTCTTGTATCTGTTTACCTGCACAGATGAATGGCTGTGGGCAGGTACATACCTGTTGTGCTCCTCTACCTGTGCACTGGGGACCAGAGGGCTCAGCTCACCTTCTTGGCCGTGAGCAGCAGCTCCATTGCCTTCTCATACTGAGCATGTTCAATGAAGAACCCAGAGCACCGGGCAAGCAGGGCCGGGTCGGACTTCTCATCCAGGTCCTCAGCAATGAGCTGTAGGGCCCCAAACTGCTGTGTGGCAAAGGCCAGCTCTAGGGCTTTGGAGAAGTGTCCTGCCTGCAAAATTAGGAATGAGGTTTCAAATACTAGAATGAGCATTACAGAGCCAGTTTACAGGATGCCATAGAGTGGCTTAATAAAGCAGTACTCACCATGAAAAAATCACTAATAAACAGGACATAGTAAGCACCACAGCTGATTTAACATTCCTCTGCTGTAGGAACTGCTTCGGTGTAAAGTTTGGGAGTTTTTACTAAAAAAACAGTTACCTTGTGGTATAACATAACAGCTCTGTCCATTTGATCCGCCCTTTCCTCATAATAGCTGGCTGCCTCTATCATGTCTTCTGGTGAGCTCAGGAGAGCCAGGTTCATCAGCTGATCGTCTAAATTATTCGCCTGTTCAAAAGTAAAGGTTTGGCTCTGGGTGTGCATGCACGAATTTCAGAATTCCAACTTCTGGCAAGCCTGTGGCTTTTTGCTGTCACATAGTATTAAACTCATACCCTTCTATGTAAAACCTCTACAACGCGTATGATTTTCAGCTTTGATTACGATTATTTCTTTCAGCGAGTTTCTGATGAGCCGTTCAAGAAAATGCATTTCCAAACCACCAAGGCTTTATTGATCCACCTTTGGTAGAAGAGGTGAGCAGAAACCAGGAGCAGCTTCATCATGGGCTGTCCATGAGCAGGCAATGTCTTATGGGAGAGAATGGTACAAACACCTTGTACCACCAAAGGGAGAACCCTGTGCTGGTGTGGGCACACTGTGCCTCTCTGCGTACCTTGCACAAGCGGATGGCGTTGTTGAACGCCTGGGCCCGGCTGTAGAAGTGCACGGCCTGCTTGATGTCCTCCTGACTCTCGTACTGGCGTGCCAGGTGATAGGAGGCTGCCCCATTCCCCGTTTCATTTGCTATTTCAGCAGCCTGCAGAGGGAATTGTGCAGCTTTACTTCATGTCCATGCTCCTCCCAAGAATGAGAATTCTGGAAGCAGGTGGAAGCAGGCCATCTTACCTTCCGAATGTTGCCTTGAAAGCAGTGGACACGGACTAGGGAAAAATAATCCTGAGCCAGTGCATAGTACTTTAATGCAGATTCCATGTCTGACTGGCTTTCCAAGTACTGTGCCCACCACTTCCACAGGCTCCTGGAAGAGCAACAATATTAACTGCAGCAATGAGAACTGCCAGATGCTGGTTTCCACTCCTAGAGAGCTTGAACTAAAAACTGAACACACTTTTTACAACATATGCTTCACCCCAACTGTTGGGGGTTAGGTTTGTTCCTTTTTAACTAAAGAATTTTTCCCCGTAAGTTACTAGGAGACTAAGTACTGGGTGCTTAAGGGTGCTTGACCAAAACAAAGAGGTGACCAAAAGTCGGGAGGGTGAGATAAGGACAGGGCTGGAAGCAGCTTCGCTCTCTCTCACTCCCTCTTGCTCCCAGCATCGCATCAGAGAGGACACGGCCAGGCTGCTGCTTGCTGCGGGAGGAGTTCGCTGTCCCAACCGGGTCTGGTCCTGAGAAAATCTACCACCATCTGCTCGTGGGCCCCGGAACACTGAGCTCGCCTCCTCCTGCCCTGTTGGACCGGCCCTGTCCCACCACTGCTGTTTCTTCGATACTGCCTTGAGGTTTTTTACTACTCTGTAGCCACGCACTGCCCTGCCGGGATGTCCCTGACGTTCCAGCAACCAATAGCAGAGTTTCTGATCATCCACCAGCCCAGGATTTTTCCACCGTTCCAGCTTGGTTGCTCTCAGAGTCCCAAGAGATGGGACTGCCCTGGGCTTTGTGAAACAAAGCCCCTCAAGGTTCCTGGTTCTGTTATTATTATTGCTGTAGCTGTTGTTGTTTGTTTGACTGTGTTATACATAGTAGTAAAGAACTGTTATTCCTATTCCGATACCTCTGCCTGCAACCCTCTTTAATTTTCTAAATTATAATAATTCAAAGGGAGGCCCTGCCCCTCCTTAGCAGATACCTGTCTTTCAAACCAAGACACCAACCCAAGTGTGACACTCCCAAGATCTGCACTATACAGGAAGTCAGCCTGGATAACCAATGTGGCAGTTCTTGAGCAAGTGCAGCATAAACCTGAAAAGCTGTTGGAGGGTCATAGTGGATAAGGCAGGGGTTGAGTGAGACTGAGAGGATTCGCACTCTGTCATCCTCGCTCTCATCACGAATTGTATGTCGGACCTGACAGCCCTGTGTAGAAAGAACAAGCATAGCACTGACTTGTCTTTCATCTTGTTGATGTAGTTCTCCAGGGCTTGTAAGTCTTCAGAGAGCATTCGAGGTATTTCGAACCGGTGTGTGTCTGACTTTTCATAGCTGTAGAGAAGAACATATTAGATGTGAAATGACAGCTCCCTTATTAGCTCTTCATGTGTAAAACATCCATTTAATCTTGTTTGCTAGCCATCCACTGACAACACTGGCAACAACTGCTTTAGCTGTATAAGCAAGTTCACTGTAAGATCAGTTGCAGTCCACCAGAACCATCAAAACTTAAAAGTTCAGTGGTACTGCCAAGCACTTGGAATGAGGGAGGTGTGATCTTCACAGCACAGGAAATACTTTAAAAGTGCCAGTGATGGCCCAAGTAAGTATTCCAGAAAGTTCCCCAAGCATCAAACACACCCAGCTGGACAGGTCACAAATGCCCCAGACTCCACATTGTACCACCCATTGCAACATCATTGCCACTGCTGGGAGGTCACTGCCCTTACCCCAGCACCCACCTCGCCTAACCCCACTGCCCACCATGGCCATCAGTGGGTCTGCCTGTGCACAACAGAGCTCTGCTTTGATTCTGAACAGAACTGACCTTACTGGATGATGGTGATGACAATTATGATGATGGGAACTTTCATATTGGAAAACTCATACAGAAACAGCATCTCAAACAAGGAATACAAGACATCAAAAATACCCTCCCCTAACTTCTCATGGGACTTGGCAGTCACAGGAGAGGATCAGGCACCAGAAGCAACCAAGTCAAACTAAATTCTGTCCAGCAGTTGTGCCTGGGACTCTGGGGAAAAGCAAATAATTGGTTTCATCATGGAAAAGGAAGGAAAATATGGCAGTGGTCTTCCAGAGACAAACACAGGACTGGATGTGAGGGAGGTTTAACTACTGGCTCTGACAGACTCTTGATCTTTTAAGACACTACACATTATATGCATGGCAGGGTGCTGGGAGGTTTCACTAGGAATATTTTCATTCTGTGAGATAGAAGGCACCAGAAACAGGAAAAGACTTTAATTTTTAGTAGTCATCATCAAACATCATCCTTCACCCATCTCCACAGGGGAAAGACGCTTCCACATCCCAGGTACGCCCAGCTGGTGCTTACTGGGTGAGCGCCAGGCTCTGCTGCCCGGTTGCCTCCAGGTGCTTCGCGTAGTTGTAGTGGGTGGTGCGCAGGTGAACCCGGTCATGAGCCTCGGCCGTTTCAATGGCTTTCTGCCACTGGTTGGAGGCCTGGTAGAACTTGTTCAAAAGGTCATACCGTTTGCAAGCCTTGTACAGCCGCTCTGCATCCTCCTGGGAGAGGAACACCCAAAATCCCTGTCAGCCCCAACCACACTGCATGTCAGTCGCACCAGGCAATGCACCTTGGAGCAGTTTATTAGTGCAGGCCATTGCAATTCAATTAAAGCAACAATCATTCAGGCAGGGGGTTTAACCAACTAACTATATGTGGCCTGGGATAGCATGTTATTGGGGAACAGGAGGGTATGTGAAAATAAGGAAAGCACTCAGATCCTGACATTTATTGTCCAGGATTGACTAGGAGGGAGGGGAATGACACAAGCAAGTCATCAATGATCAAATTCTGTCATCAGGAGTGTGAATCTCCAAAAATGAAGACATGCTTTGNCTGACTTGGAGCCTCTCACTTGGTTTGCTTTCAAACCACTACATGGGGGTACAGCCACTGACCATGCTACCCACCCAGGGGTGAGGCTTAGGAGAAGATCCTGGCACTTAGGGTTTGAGAATTAAGGTGCTGCAAGCCAGGGAACCCCTGTGACCTCCCAGCAGGTCTCAGAGGCAGCAATGCTGTTCATGGATAACTGAGCTACATTCCTGGGAATAAATGTTAATAATTTACTATGGAATTAGAACAGAAGGGTTTTGCCGATGCTGACGCAAGGGTGAGCAAATTTGGAACTATTATTTTTATTCTCTGAGAGGTACTAACTCCCGTGGAAGAAACATTTTCCTGCTCCACCCAACTGCTGTCCAGCTGAACACTATATTTAGTAAATTGATGTTATCTGTCCAAGACAGAAAAATGCTTTCTGTCTCTTATTGTTTCAAATTTTAAAAAGCACAGAAAGTGGAAAAGGAAGATGCCTGCCCTAGGACTCTGTATGAGATGGAAAAAAGTAGTAGAGCTGCATTTGTTTTGCTGTAGTTCCCTTCCACCTCTTCAAACAGATCTAAATATCCAAGAGAAAAAGCACTGACACTTTTCAGCCTCATAGCTTTCTTTGCCAGGAAGGTTTTACAAACATTTAGTTTGAATTTTCCTTTTTTCCTTACCTTTAACTCAGAATAGTTACTCTCTGTCTCTCTCTCTCTCTCTCTCTCTCTCTCTCTCTCTTATACTGATCAAACAACTATAGATTGCTAAATACCTTTTCAAGCCAAATTCTAATTATTTGGCCATTTTCAATACTTCCCTTTCTGTGAAATCTTTCCAAGAGCAGAGAAATTTGCACTGATTTTCTCTGAACCTTGTCCAGTTCATCAACTTTTTTTCTATAATGAGATACTTAAAGGCTGGAAGTCATCATTCCAGCTGTAGCTGCCTTGAATATACAGACAGGAGTTACCAAATCCAGGTCCAGAATGTGGTGTCTCCTCAAATATGGCCCCAAACTGATTTTTGCTGTCATAGCACCTTGCTATTTTTTATCTAATTCAGTATTTAATATATATTCAGTATATAGACTGTGGGTTATTTAATAAATTCTTTCCCAGTTTTCTCTCTGACAGATCATATGCCTGAATCTCTTACAGTTCCCAAACTAAAAATTTCTGGGCTTCTTATAGATCATTGCTGAAGATACTAAATTAGTGGAATATTAATTCCACTTTAACTAGCACCAATCAATTTTCAATCCATATGACAATGCTGGTCTCAGACCCAGCTTAGATCTCAGTTCTACTGGCAATCAATGGGAGTGAAGTCAGATACAAGACATGAAGTCCACTTTGGGGTGTATTTGCTGCTAGGTTGGGCATCCTGCTAGATGGAGGAATGAGAGACAATTGTTCCATACAGCAATTCTGAGGAACAGCCAGCTTCTCTGGCTGAGCTGGATCCAGTCAAGTTCCTGCTCACACAGTGGGAGAAGTCAGGATAGAAATCTGTGTGACTAGGCATCCCTGGGACAGCACAGGCAATGAATGTGACTGACCAGAGCCCTCCAGCTGCCCAGGAAAAGTCTCTTTTGCTTAAACTCCTTCAACAACTTCAGGTCAGCTCTCACTCTGTGACAGCACACAGCTCTAGCCTTTCACTCTAGAAACAAATAATTTCAAAATGGAACTTGTGTTCCATATCAGAGCTTAAATATTAGAGCTCCATATCACAACTTAAAACATGTTTGTTGAAACATTTTAACTACAATAAAATATAGCCTTTTTAAAATCCAGTGAAACCTAGAATGATTGCGCTTGGAAGAGGTTTATGCCTCAGGAAGGCAGGTTTTTGTTAAATATTTCACTCATAAAACAATCTTTAAAAGATGTTTCCTTCAGTCAGCAGTTTCTTTCACTGAATAATTTTTCAGAGTTTGATACAAACTCTTCACAACTTGGCTGTGGGATTTACCAGCATGCCCAGCTGTATGGCGAGCACAGCCACCCTGGCTTTCTGCTCTGGTTCTTGCTCAGCCTCCCGCAGTGCCTTGGCTCCTCTTGCGTGACCCATGTGCCCCAGGCAAATTTTGGCAACATCAAGCCTGTGAGTCTTCACACACATGCGAGCCATGTTCTCCCAGACAGCCTCACTGCAGGAAACGGGAAAGAAAAGGAGAGTTGTTATTGTGTCACCAGGACTCCAGGTGAGGTGTGAGGAGAGAGAGTGTGAAAGGGAAAACCATCAGTACTTTGGGAATGGGGTGACTGTCACAGAGACTCCAGCAGAGTGTGAAGACCAAAGAGGCTCACACACAAAGGTCAGTTCTTGAGCTAAATGACCCCAACCTTAAGGAAATATTGTGAGATTTGATTTACACCAATGTCTAAACAACAGCAGTTACACCTCTACTCTGGAGACAGGCTGAGAGAGCTGGGGATGTTTTACCTGGAGAACAGAAGACTCTGAGGAGAACTTAAGAGCACCTTCCAGTGCCTATAGGAAACTCCTAAAGGAGCTCCAGGAGAGCTAGAGAGGCACTTGGTACAAGTGATGGAGGGACAGGACAAGGGGGAATGCCTATAAATTGAAAAAGGGGAGATGCAAATTGGAAGAAATTCTTCCCTGTGAGGTTGGTGAGGCCCTGGCACAGGGTGCCCAGAGAAGCTGTGGCTGCCCCATCCCTGGAAGTGTTCAAGGCCAGGGTGGAGGGGGCTTGGAGCTACCTGGGAATAGTGGAAGGTGTCCCTGCCCAAAGCAGGGGTGGGTAGAACTACATGGTCTTTCAAGGTTCCTTCCAACTCAAACCAGTCTGTGATTCTATGTTTGCATGTATATAAACATTTATCATGTGCCCATGCTGCTGTAGCTGCAACCTATGGACAGTCACAACTCCCACACTGATGTTCAGAAATCAGAATTAAAGTTATGAGAAAAGTCTTAGCCTCACACTGGAAATCTCCTGCTGCAGTCTGGAGTAGTTTTAATACTGAACAACTATTGGGAGCCCAATTGTTATACTCAGTATTAGGGAATAATGTGTAGAAAAATTACCAAACAACCATGTTCTAATTTAAAACTTGCATAAAACAGGAAAAAGAAAAGCTTTGTGATGCTCAGAACAAGAACTCCTCAGGGCTATGAATTCGCAGTTAACACTGCAAAGTCCCCTGCCCAGGCAAGGCAGGATGGGCTGAGGACCATGCTTATGGCTGGAATGGCTGGCAGGATTGCTCAGCAGAAGGACCACGACAGAACTGACCATCACAGAGTGGGACAAGCAAAGCTTTTCACAGATTCTATTGACACTTGAGGCTCTTCAAAATTTCATGCAATATGTTTGACTAATAAAAACCATGAGCATTCAAAATAAAGTTTTTTTCAATGTCACCCTCAGCAGATGTATGGTTTGTATAGTTCTCAGGCACCAACACAGCACAAAGTACAGATCTAAATTTTAAAAGCACAGAAAAAAGAAGAAAATAATAGAATAGAATGACACTTTATGACCTGCCACCAAATTCCCTTCCAGTTTTCCTATGATTAAAATGTTTTTCTGTTTCCAGTGGCTGTGGGAAAGCCTTGCACAAACAGGAGAAAGTGACTAACTGGGAAGCAGTGGAACAAGTGAACCACAATGTGCACTTCAACACATACACTAAGAAAAGGCACAGGAAAAATTCTTTGCATAATTTGCTTTAGAATTAGAGCATCTTTTACTTGCAGTGCAACTCATATAAAGGTTTCAGGTAGTAATCAACATAAGTGATACAGACTTCACTGAGAACAAACGGTATAGAGGAAAAAAAAAGGAACAGAAGTGATAAATCAGGGACAAATTTCAGAAAGATCAGAAGTGTTTTTGGTTTAGAAAAGCAAAAATGCATGTCTGAGTGCCACCTTTCTTACAACTGAATGGTATTCAAACACAGCCTCCTCATGCTCTTTACCTACATGTCCAAGCTCCCCAGCTGAGAAGCCAAAAGGAACATTGAAATAAAGTATGAAATAAAGGTAATTTCAGACCTGGAAGAGCCTGACAGAAATCAGTGCTAAATCCTTCTGTGCACCACCCCTCAATACAGAAATGCTGCCTTGTGTCAGCAGATGTGACCTTCCTAATTTCTGAAAAGTTGGAACAGTTTTCTCTTTTATTCCAGACACTATCTGTATCTGGAATTGGGAAAAGTGGGAAAAACACCTTTAAACAACATTGACATAATCAACATGATGTTAGTTATGTTCACCTGGCTTTGACCAACACAGCCAGTTGAGTTCTGTCCTTAGCAAAAGTTGCTCAAGGCTGTGCCTTGGGCACAGCTGTGCTTCACAGCACTTGAGGAGAAGTACATTTTCCAAGCTCTGCATTGTGCCAGAAGAAGCTGCCAACAGCCACTTGGCTCTGGGTGAAGGAATGCACGTCTGTACTGGGCTTTGTCAAGCTGACTAACAGTGAGTTTCTGAAAGGAAATCAAAGTCTTTATTTTTCAGAGCTCTGACAGCTCTCAGCTCCCTCCATGCAGGAAGATGAGAGTTCATGGGCTCAAACAGGCAAGCGGATGAGATTCTTATTTAGACTACAGGGAGTGGAAACTTTTGAGAGGAAATAGACTACACCATGTATTTTAAAGTACAAAGTTAAAAGATAAGAGCATGCAGAGAGTCACAGCAGGATTTAGGAGATGTTGCTCATCATCTCTCAGCTGTGTTATGCTTTCCTGGATGGCAACAACTCCTGCCAATGTCAAAATTCAGCAGGAGCTGCTGCCCCTAGATCTCCTCTTTGGGAGCTCTTGCCCCCCCCATACCTGCCTGTGGGCCATGCGGGCACCCAGGTTCCTCTGCCCCGAGGAGCTGGAGTTCTGCCATCTCACCTCTTTCTCCTCCACTCCAAAACATTTGCAAAATGAAGCCGAGAGGCTTGAGCCATGGGTACACCGGGGGCAGCAACAAACGCAGAGGGAGAAACATCTGCAGTCGATGTGCTCTGCAGTTGGTTTTATGCTGGTAGTCACTGCCTTCTGCCATCCTGTCTGGGCAGAGGGTGAGCAGACCAGGCTCAAACTGCACCAAAGACACTAAATCTGGGAGTGCTCATGGCAGAGCACAGCTTGCATGGAGTCTGCCAGCACAGAGACCACAGCAAGAGATAAGAGGGGCACCAAAGAAAGGTGTCCCTGCCCATGGCAGAGAGTTGGTGCTAGATGGTTCTTAAGGTCTTTTCCAACCCAAACCATTCCATGATTCTAAGATTCTGAGAGACATCATCAGAGCAGTTCACCAGCACAAGAACCCATGGCAGGCGAGACCACTGACTCCCTCTGACCATCCCTTCTCCTGCTTCTCCCCTGCAGAAACACCTGAAGGAGTGTTTCACCTAAGGAACCTTGCTCTGGCCAGAGTAGTTCCCATACCCCACTGGGTTTGATTAGCAGCTGCACAGGGCAGAGCAACAGCCATGGTCCCCATGGAACTGCAGCAGAGACTGGTTTTTTCCAATGGACACATCCTTTACAAGACGGACAATGCTCTGATAAGATACATGGAGAGGAAAGGGTAGGGAAGGGGAGGGGATCCTGGGAGTACCCACAACCCACTTCCATTTCTCTCTGTGTTTCACGAAGACCAACCTCAGCCACAAGATGCACAACCTCCCTGGCAGGCACACCTCCAGCACCAGGGCAAGTTTTGCTGCCCCTCAGAAATGTGGGCAGATGGATGTGGGCCTGGTGAAGGAACAAGAAACAGGAGGTGCAGAACAGGTTCACTTAAATCCCAGGGAAAACAACAGTTTATCTCCCAGCAGCTGCCAGTGTAGTAAGAAAGCTGAATCTGTCCATGCATTCCTAAAAGGCAGCAGTGCTCCTTTCCAGGCCTGGCCCTGCTGTCCATATAAAATGCCAAGTAATATTTTTTCCTGCTCTCAACTCTAACTCTGAGAATTTCCTGTTCTTCCTCTCCTCCTCATTTCATCCCCCCTGGAAAGCCTCTCACATCTGTACTTCATCAGCCAAAGCTGGAAACTTAATGAAGCCCAGGCACAGCAGCAGTGGGAGCAGAGCCATGGGAAGGCATCCCAAGCAGCCTGGGAGCCCCAAGCCCCCCACCAGGCACAGGGATACACCATCCACTGCTGCACCCTGTACTCCCAGGCTCCAGGTCACATCCACAGTGGATTTGGAAAGCAAATGTTGACACCTCTGAAGGGTGGACAAAAATTTTGCCACATATGTGATGAAAGTTTCCTTGCTTTGTATCTGGCCTTTCATATCTGTTTTTCTGTGGAACTGTGTTTACAGCATCCACAGTCTGATCTCACAAACTCTTCTGTTTCCATATATTTTTCATTGCCTATTTAGCATGAAAGTTTAAAGAAAAAAAATGGAATATTATTTAGAAGTGCTGGAGATTTATATGTCTGAAGCATCTCACAGAAAAACCTTTTCTCCCTGTATTTAATGGGCTATATTTGGAAAATGAACATTGATCAGGATCAGGGTTAAAAAAAAATTACTCTTCAATTCGGGCCCCACTTTGTTGAACTGGACCCTATAATATACACACTATATATAACAAATTAATATTGCATCCTATAATTTATATATATATAGATATATATTAAAAAAAAATCAAAGAACCACACAATAGTTTGGGTAGGAAGGGACATTAAAAACCATCTTGTTCCAAACCCCTGGCAAGGGCAAGGATACCTTCCACTAGACTGGAAAACTTTAGGGACTTGAGAAAATTAGGTTTTATCTGATGTAGCTAAATTAGGTTTGATGCTTTTAAAATGCATTGATGGGATTCTGGTTATATCTTTCCGTGGGACTAAAAGACAACAAGGAACTAAGTAATAGATGAAAAGTTGTAACAGTTCAATGAGACTCTTGATAGTGTTAATGATATTCTATGAGCTACTCTAAGAAAGGTCAGGCACTTTTCATGTATGATCCATACACTGAAAGCTGATGAGGCTACTCCTAAAAACCCTTCCCTGGCAGAAACAGATCATTTGCTAAAACAGCTTCACAGAATGTATCTAAAATATCCCATTGAATACACAGCTTTCTTCCAAACTTACCCTCATAAAACCAACACCAAGAGATTACTCCATGTGGGTTGTATAACACAAACCCCTGTGCCCCACAGAATGCAATGAGTACTGCAAAATGCACATCCTGCTGCCTGTTTGTCAGCAAAGAAGCATTCACAAAGGTAGTTTTTTGTTAAGGATCAAGATTCCCATACTGTTTAAACTGGATATTAGGGAAAATTTCTTCATGGAAAGAGTCAGGCACTGGCACAGCTGCCCAAGGCAGTTGTGGAGTCACCATCCCTGGAAGGATTTAAAAACTGTGTGGATGTAGCACTTGGGGACATGGGTCTGTGGCTGGGGCAATGGTTGGACTTGATCTTTTCCAACCTTTAAGAAGATTCTATGACTATACTGATGTGTTCAGTCTTCGTAAAATATAATTACTATTGTTTTTAGTGTTACATGAGAAGGAAGCTTGGGCCCTGATGAAAATACATACTCAAACTTCATCAAATCACAAAAATCAATTGCGGGGAGGCAGAAGCAGGTGTGTGACATTTCCCTAAAGGTAAATCTCTCCTGGCGTTATCTAAATATAAACATCATCTGCCTTGCTGCTGAATCCCTGGATTACAATAAACACAGAATCATAATAACAAATAATCCAAGGGGATTAAAACATGCAAAGACCGTCACTGCTGGTAGGAAATTTCTTTGAAGAATGGCAGACACTGGTGATTTTATAGTGGAAGTTATAAAACCAGCAATGCCCAGAAACATGTCAAATCACAGGAAAAAGAAGAAACCAAAGATCCTACAGTGCTCTCAAGGAATGAAGATGCTCAAAGTACTTAAAGCTTAATTTGTTTAAAGAATAAAAATTATCAGAGCACATGGAGGAGGGTTGAGTTCATAGCCACGTTAGTACATTCAGCTTCACTGGCTGAAAACTAATTATAGGAGTATATCAGCTTTATTGGATTTTCCCCCCATTTCTCTGACCAAAAAGTCTTGAAAATAAAATGCTGCCTTGCAAAAAAATTCATACCAGTTTCCTTCTGTGTATTGGGTCAGGGCAGGTCAGCTGGTTAGAGGCAAAGCCTCTTGCCTAGTAAAACAGGCTATAAAATTAAATCAGTTTCTAATCTAATTTATTGATTACAGGGATGTGAACTCCTGTGCCAGCCCCTCAGGCGTGGTGGTGCCTGGCAAGGCAGGTCTGTACCAGGTCTCCTCAGTGCTGAGCAGAGATGTTGTGCCTTCAGTTCAGTGTGTACAAGGCAATGTTACACTCATGCACTTTGTGCAGCCTGAAGAACTGTGCCAGGCTCACCTCAGGAGGGGCATAATCCCAGGGCCAGGCAGTGCCCACCAGAATCTCTGTCTTCGTTCAAGTGCTGCTAAGGCAGCTGATGGGAACAGCAAAGAGCCGTTTGGAGTGCCAGTCTGGGCAAGACCGCTCTGGAAACACCCAGGTTCAAGGACAGTTTGGAATGCCCTCAACTCTCTTTAACCAGTTTATCAGAAAAGCACCTGCCTTGCCCTGTGGCAGTCTATTCCATACCCGCTGTCAGCAGGGACATGCCATCAAGCACATGACAGCTGTTTCCACCTCCTGGGCACCGAGGAGGGTGGGCAGCTTCTCTCGAGGCGCTGCGGAGCAGCCAGCGCGCCCAGCACGCCGGGACTCGGGCTGTGCCAGCCCCGCACCGGCGCCGTGCGGAGACTCTCAACCTCACACCCCAACACTTGCCCCTGTCTTTGCAGACACTCACAAACCGGTTTGCGATCGGTTTGAGAATCTCGAGATTTTATACTTCTTATTTATCTGCCACAGTCCCTCCTATGGTGCAGAGAGGACGCGGACATCAGGGCACCCCCGCAGCGCTTTCGTCGCGCTGTCCAGCAGCGAACCCCAATATTGTTTTGCTTTTATTAAAAGGTATTTCAAAATCCTTCTCCTCGATCCGCTTCCACAGAGCTGATGCCCCGAGGGTTGAAGCCGGGNTGAGGCAGGGAGGGGGCTCTCAGAGGGGAGGAGGAAAAACTTTAGAAGTCTCCATAGTCTTTTCCTTTCAGGAAACACATCCTGTTAATGTTTGACTGCCGTGGCAGTGACTTTTTTTTTTGCAGTCGACTACGCCCGAGGCTCACCAAAACGAGTCACAAAAGCAGCCATTTCCTCTTGGTGGGGAGGTGGGGGGGCCTTTTCCTCACTGCAGTGGCTGTTCTCGTCCCGGCACTCACAGCTCGAGTCTTTGGAGAGGGAGAGGGACAGGGCAGAGCAACCTCCTCGAGATACTCCAGACTTGCAGATCGCCTTTGGGATGACCGCATTCTCCTCTGGCTCGGCTTGGCTTTGAGAGGATGACATCTGTCACCGTTGGCAGGATATTCTGAAATTTGCACCCAAACCCAGGCTTTTGGAGTAGCACTGGTTGGCTTGGAGGACCCAGTGCTCGGCAGGCTACAGCGAGCATCCCATCCCACTTCTGCCCCACCTCAGCTCAGGCTCTCTTGCCCCAAGACTGGATTCTGTCTGGATTCACCCCGTCCAACACGGAATGGACCTCCCTGTCATCCAGTCCACCACGGGACTGGCATTACTTATCAAAGTGCAAGAAGGTGGATAAGTCAATGCTGGGAAGGACCTAACAAAGCTTCTTTGTGTTCTTATTTTATGGAATTCTCCTATCTACCTCACAAAATTCTCATTTCCTTGGTCAGAAATCCCTCTGGAGTTGATTTCAAGAATGAACGGTGATGTCCTCTAGCACCCCGTAACATCCCAGCACAGCGGCCTGTTCCCAGCCCAATTTCAATGTGCTGCAGCTGACTGGGACCTTGTGTCGTCTGCAATTAGAGACTGGCAGCAAGCTGACAGTCAGATATGACTGTCCAGAAACTGGTAGCCACAGCTGTGTTGGTAGCCCTGGTCTCACTCATCCTTAACAACGCGGCTGCCTTTACCCCCAACTGGGTGTACCAAACGCTGGAGGACGGGCGCAAGCGCAGTGTGGGGCTCTGGAAGATATGCTGGCTGGCAGAGCGGAGCAGAGGGAGTGCAAGCACCAGTGCCAGGCACGGGCAAGGGGAGGAGCAGGAGTGTGAAGCCCTGGGCTGGGGTTCAGAGTCAGCCGGGTTCCAGGAGTCACGCAGCACTGTCAAACGTAAGTGCAGCCTCTTATCTTCTCTGCAGACATGATTAATAGGGTGCACCTGGTCCCCAGGAGTTCAATGGCCAACCCTGAAATCATGTTATCTGTCTTAGTCTAAGTATCTCTTCACATTCATTCCCAAATTAATTAATTTCAGAAAATAAGAAGCATGATGTCCACCAGTGATGAACTAAACTCCTCCTCCCTCATCAAAACCAGTGATCTGCATGGTGCTGCCTGGTTTATATAGCCCAGGAATGAATCTGCTTTGAAAAAATTATCTAAGAAGTGTAAGCCTGAAGTTCAGAGACATCTTGGGCTCACTTCTCCCTCCTGGGTTCCTGCCATAAGATATCCCCTCCTCCTCAGTACAACAGCAACCACAGTTGCTCTGAATACCCTAAAACTAAAAAAAACAACAACCCAAACCCAAAATGGTATTGCAACGAATGACATGTTATTTCTCACTTTTGTTTGCTTTTGTTGGAAATGCAAGGAGCAGAAAAGACAGAAATAGTTGTAGTAAAAACATGTAAAATTGAGAAAGGTCTTAATATGTGTAACCACTCTTCTTGGTGAAAAAATACAATTAATATACAACTTGGTGACTACCAAAATCATTACCTATGGTGCATTTTTCATTTTGCACTTTCACAGATTGTGGGATCTGAAGCATGCAATTAGCTTACACCGAGCTAGGGAAAATTACTGGATTACCTGAGAATTACAGAACTGATTAATAAATAATAAACCTTACATATCACATTCATAGCATTAATGGTGCAACCCTGCTCTCCCAGATCAGAATTGTGCTGTAACAGGATCACAGAAAGGCTTGGGTTGGAAGGGATCTTAAAGACACTGTCCAAAATACTTGCAGACACCATGGCTGGGACCACAACTACCCTGGTGCCAAGAGGTTTCTCCCCTAAACCCCCTCCACTCCCAACAGCCAGGCTGTGAGCAGCCATTCAAAGGAGAATCCGTGCTTCCACTGCACCCTTCAAGGCATGAAATTTAACAGAACAAATGGCAATAAAGTCCATGCCTTGACAGACCACAGGATTCTCCCAAGATTTCAAGGATGCTCATAAACAGCTCTGGCACCTCTGAGAGATGGTGGGCAGCATCTGTAAAATCCATGATTTCAAACCAGGTTTTTTTCATGGTTTGAAATGTGGAGAAAGAGAAATTGGTCCTTGGAGTTCCTTAGATCCCTCTGGAGAGAAATCAAAGAAATATTAGAGGAATTTCTTTTAAAAATACAGACCCGTTCCAGATAATATTTTCCAACAAAATTATATAGAAACATTTTTTGCACATTTCCTAATACTGAGTTTGCATAAATCATAAACAGAAAATTTCTCAAATGTTTTAAAGTCCTTACCCTTTCAATATTTTTTTAACTGAAAGAACTTTTATAACAATAAATAGTTATAAGAAGGATTAGACTATGGGAGAAGTTACTTGATGTGTTTTTGCAGCTTCATCTCTGGAATCACTTTCCCAATTAATACTGATAAGCCATATTCTAACTTGAAGAACATGTGTACCATCCACAAATAATAAAAGTACATGTTATGTACTGAACACTGGAACGAGCTTCTGCACAGAGAATTTGGCTTCTGCAGCATTTTTAACACACAAGCTTGTACTTCTTGCTGTGTGCAGGGCAGGAGGTGTGTGGTACCTAAAGATGAGAGGTATTAGTTTCGTGGCAGAACCGTCTGGGCAGCAGTTTCTGATGTCAAATAGAAGAACAATGTGACAGAAAATTTGAAAATTTCCAAGTAATAATTATAGCATGATGAAGTCCTCAGAAGAATTATCTGACAACCACTGTTAAAAATTCTAATTTAAAGGAGGCTTTTCAAGCCCAGGAACTTGATCTGTACAGGAGTAAAGCATCCATTCCCTATTTAATCTGGAAGCAAATAGTAGGCAAAGGCCAATTCTGAATCTTGATAAACCATCTAAAGGAAAAGCCTCCCTCTGCAGTTGTGTCATGACAAACTCAGTAGGAAACACAACTGTGGCATTTATTTTTAAGACAATTTTGTTTCCATGGAGGTACACATGGTCAGTATGGGCCTGATTTTGCATCCATGGATTTGTCATCCTAAAGAACTTCTCCAGTAAGAAATCACACATTTATTTTAGTAATACCTATGGCAATCCTCATCTGTCAGTTGTAGATAAATCACAGACATGCAGGGGTGTATGCATATGCATACATACATCTAAAAATAACTTTATGAAGGAAAAAAACACCTTCCTCAATACTGAGTTACCACAAAGTATTTTGGATGCCATTTGTAAAACAATATAGAAAAGCTGTTCTGCCAATAGCAATGCGAAAGAGGCCACAGTCTGGCTCATATGAAACAATGTATTTATACACATACAGACATACATATTTCAGAGGCAAGCTATTTATCTCACAGTTCAACAGAAAAGCTGTAAACTCTTTGGGAATTTGCTTGTCCATATACTAAAGACTCTTGTACATGCAGTACGTAACAGCCAACTATAGGCACTACCATAAGCTGGATTCCTCCCTGGCAGAGAGAAGTACGTTCTTAGAACCTGCTTTTCACTGACTTTCTCTGCCTGCTGTTTCCTCCCATTGAAATCACAGAATCATGGAATGGTTTGGGTTGGAAAGAACCTTCAAGCCCACTGCATCCCAAACCCCTGCCATGGGAAGGGACACCTTCCACTATCCCAGATTGCTCCAAGCTCTGTCCAACCTGGCCTTGGACACTTCAGGGATGGGGCCGCCACAGCTTCTCTGGACAACCTGTGCCAGGGTCTTACCAACCCCACACCGAAGGATTTCTTCTTAAAAATGTCAAAAAAACCAATAAGAAATCCAGGGACGGGAGTAAATTATGTTAAAAATACAGAGAAATGAAGCGTTGCAATGTGAACTACTTCTGCAAGGCACAGTATCAGAAGTGCAGGCAACTGATTCCATAGGAAAACACTTCAACTCTGTCCTTCAAACCTCACTGCTCCTGGAAGTGGAGATCTCATGCCCTTTCACTTGTCTTTATCTCCCTTTCTCTTTCTCACCCTCTTGCTGTGCAGCCCTGCACCTCTCATTCAACCCCCTATGCTGCTGAAAAGCTTCTGTGATGGTTCAGGTGACTAACAGCAAAAGAATCTCCAGGTTAGGGTGGAAGTTTTGGACATGGGGTGGGATGGTTTTTTGGTGGATAGTTTTCCATTGGATGAAGCAGTGGTATCAGAGTCCAACAAGTCCTGCTGCTAATACTAAGAGATAAAGGTGCAAAGGAGAAGTGAGATGGCTCCTTTTTTAGTGGTAATAACTCTCAGATCTGAAACCTTCACCTATGTTGAGAATCACCCCAGCTGTGATGACATCAATCTAAGCTTTTATAACTTGAACAAACCATGGAATGATACAAACTTAAATGGTTCACTGAGAACTCAGATTGTATAGCCCCTCTTCAAACACTTTAAGGAAACCTAGCCAGGTACTCTAACTCTCCTGTCACCTGAGTGTAGGCAAAGACATTTGACAAAGATTATGGAGCTGTAGTTTCAGAGCTGTTGAAAAAATTTGGAAGATTATTCTCTTGCCTGCATCTCTTAAATGCTTCAGAAAAAGCCCAGAGATAGTAGCCTCACAGCCTCAGTAAGAGCTGGGGTAAGACAGCATGTCATGAGTAGTCAACACTGAACTTTGTGCCCATGTCAGATGTGAGCAAGGGCAGCACACCCAGCAATGTGGCCCCACACAGGGACATGTGAGCTACCTTGAGTGGCGAGAACACTACACCACCAGTGATGCCTCTCAGAGCCAACCCTTCTCAAAGCCACCTAAGTCCTGGCCCAGTACCATGCCACGAATACTGCACAAACACATCAGATTACTAGGAATCAACTTAGATATTTTTAACCACACTGCAGGGTACAAATATGCCCTTAAGTTCTGCTGTGCTCTGAGGCTATCTCTGGATGGGCACAGGGAGATGATTTATTCATCAGCCGAGGTGACAATTTGTCCCTCTTTGTCTAAAGAACATTAGAAACAATGTAGAAATGCAGGAACAGGGAAGAGTTTAAAAGATACAAAACCTCACTGGGTTCTTCAGGGCTGCAGGAGACATAAGGAAAATTGCAACAGCAGGATGCATGTTCCAACTTCTGATGCTCAGAGCTGGATTGCTTGTGGGAATTGCAGTTCTAACATGGAGTGCAATTTATGCCAGGAAGAAGCACAGCATCAGGAGCAGCTACATGACTGCCACAGGGACTCCAGGTAAATACCTGTCCAGCCTGGATGGATGATTGTGGCAGACACATGGACACTGGGACATGTGGTGGCTGAGGCGGGATGCTGCTCAGGGTGGGACAGAGGAGCTGAGGTTTGCTAGCTGTTCACCTTCATGCCCATGTCCACTGCATTTACACAAAGTTCCAATGTCTCCAAAATTTCCAATTTCTCTGAAATTTGGCTGGCTGGAAGCCAGGCTGAGTCAAGCAGCTGAGTGTGCTCTAGATGTGTTACTTGTCTACATATATGTATTTCCATATATGGAAACCCAGAAAGGAGGCCAAGCGCATCTGGAAAACACAGGAACTACCATCAGGTTTAAAAAAGCCCCAAACCTTATTATACACATACTGCCTGACAGACTGCTCAGGCTGTTCCAAAGAGATAAGGCAGCACGGGCAGCTGACAGCTCAGGATTTGTGATTTCCCATCGAGCAACATTTAAGTAAGTGACACTACTAATTTAATGACGGAGGCCAGTAGAGATGAATTCTGAGAGACATGACTTTTCAGCTTAGAGTGAATGCTCATTTTAATGTCGGGGTGCAATTCCATGTACTCATTTTGGAAAAAGTGCAAAACTCCTTGCAATTCAGGACAGGAAAATGAACCCAATACATGTTTCAATGCAGTACATACACAAGTGTTGCACAGAAATACTGTCAGAGCAATCACAGTTTGTTTACTCTTGCCATCAAAACTTTGAAATCAATTAAAGCATTATGAGTGAAAATGGCTCTGGAGCTTTTGAAAATTTCAGATTAATGCATTTATCAAAGCCACCAATACAGAATATCCTGCTGAGTTTTACAGAGGCAAATCATGATATCTAGACAACTCATATCTCATCAGAAATAGCTGTGTCTATTAAAACTAATTATTGTATTGAAGACTCTCAATTTTGGGTTTGCAAGGGCCCATCACTTAACCATAAGCACTTGTTTATGTTGAAAATAGTTAATGGAGCCATGTCTTCACTCCAAAAGTAACAACTGAAGCTGTTATAAAAAACACTCACCAACCACACTCTGCTCTCCCCAACAAGATCTGTCTGCCGTTCAAAATAAATACTCAAATGTGAAGTTTCACACTTAGATGAGCAGAATGGTTAAGTTCCAAAATACCTAAAGGGTTGGAAGATTCCACCGGTTTGTCACATCAGAACATTATTGTAATTGTGCCAAAACAGATTGGGTTTTCCCTGCTTCCTTCCTCTTCCTTAAATTACTATTTTTGAGCAAAAAAAGCATAAATTGTATACTTCAGAAAGCCTCCCAGGAGGTGAAAAAAGCAAAATAATTTTTAAGGTATTAATTCAGCAACAGAATGTACTGAGGAGACTTGTTGCTGAAAGCTCTATGGCTACTTACAAATATCTTTTAAAAAGAGCAGAAGAGACTTCCCTTTTCAAGACAAAGTCAGTAAGACCTGCAAACAACATAATCATGTGGAATGGGTACAAGGCACAAAAGAAATTCAGATCTGTTTCACTCTTAAAAAATTAGTGACTATTCAGACCATCAAAATACATTTGCATCACATAAGCACCTCTTTAAACCTTCCCATGGTCTCAGTGACACAGTCACAGAAAGGTGCACTGAGATACTACCAGCATTTGGCTCAGTTTGTTTCACAAGTACTTCTAAAGTGTTTCCATATATTTCCTAATTCATACTCAAAGAGGCTAGCAATATAAATACCACAAGTTTAAACTGACAGAAGAAATTAAATGTCAAAGACTTTATAAAGAGAGCACAGGTTTGGGAGGTATAGCATGATACTGATAATTACAGTGGTTCTATTTATTGTCCCTATTACTCAGAACTGTTTTAACAGTAAGTGCTGACCTCCTATGCCCATGTTATAAAATGAAGCACACTTGTACTTTGCACTTTCATAGTGCTCTTGGTATCCAAAGGCACAGCTTCAGCTGATTTCCATGCCAGCTGCAGAGACCGCTCAGCACTTCTCACCTTTGCTGACAATGCTGACATCCAAAACAAAAGAAACACATGATTCATTCCCAAAAGTTTGACTGAAGTGATTTTGTTTTTAATTCTAAGGAAGGGTTTCTTCTAAAATTATTTATCAATACTGAATCCAGCTCTCCAGGCTGGAACTCAAGTTTATGAACAGCAGGACCATAAGTAAGAGTCAGCAAGACAGAAGCCTTACTTCTTCTGACTCTTGCCTTTTATCCATTTAGATTCAAGCATACTATTCTGGCTTTTCCTAATTTTGGTACTTGGTTTGCATTTCTGAAGTGTCTATAATGTAGATTTTAAAAATTAATCCAAAAGGCTGAAAAGTATGACGCATTCTTCATCTCAGGATAACAGCACAGCAAAACATCAAGTTCTGGAGGAAAACAGCATGCTCAGTTAGAATCTCTGCTTATATTAGAGAAAACCTAATTACTTATCTAGTTAGATTTTTATCAAAAGATTATGATCTCAATCTGCAGACATTCAGCCCAAGATGATGAAGTCTAGCACAGTTACATAAAATTGAAAATGGGTTCTAACAAAAGTAAGTGAAGCAACTTAAATGTAAGGAGCATTACCAGTTTCATCTATAATCAATTAGAAATCTCTTTTCAGAAACAAACCATTTATTTTCCTTTCCAGAATAAAGTCATGTATGAACATGAAGCACTTAAAAGGACAATCAGGTATATGTCAGAATGTGTCCTCAATAATTCACCAAGTGATTAATAAATAAACCCAAGAACCAGAGGAAACAGCATCAACGGAATTTTTTTTAAATTCCTTTCATTACAAAACCAAGAAGCAACATACCTCAGGAGATTTAAAGAATAGATGTAATCATAGATGCAATCAGCTTCACAGCGAGCTATGGTGGCACCATCCTTAGTTATGCTGAGCATAACCCATCCTGCATTATTAAGAGTTTAAGAGCTAATTAAGAATTTAAGTACCATTTTTGGGATGCAACAGACTTAGTGTCCCACAGTGGACAGGGGTAACAGCACACTCCCAGTCAGCTTCTGCAGCTCAGATGCCAGCAGGAGATTGTGAAGGCACACAGAGATGCTGGGAGTCAGCACTGTTCCCAGGTACTGAATAAATCTTTGGTCATTAGATTCTTCCCAGGGCTGGATACTTAATAACTTACTCACAGAAGCTGGATTAAAGTTTGCACTAAAATTTTTGTTTATCAAGAGGGGTCTTTCTCAGGGGGAGTTTTAGACTGCTATGAAAATATATTGAGCCATTTTGCTTAATCATTAAAAAGCTAGAATTCACACTAAACTGGTTTTTTTCCTCTCTATGCAGACAGAAAAGAAATGCTCACATTTTAAGCAATTAACATAATGTGATTTTCCAGTGAGATCATCCTTCCTCATTATCCCAAAACATTGTAAATTAAATTACTCCTCAGTATGACTAACCTACTTCTGCAAACAGTCCTGGGGCCATCCTGGAACATAACACCAACAGTTCTGGGGCTATCATGGATCAAAAAAACAAAATTGCTACTTGTAAGTAAGAAAATCAAATTAACAATCCAGATGGATACAGATGGTTTAGCAAGTGAGCAAAACAACAAAGAATCTGACTTGGTCTCATCCCTAGAGTTTGGGTTTGACTCTTGATTGATCCCTGTTTTAAACAAAGCAGAATTCATTAAGACAGTACCCTGGCTGTACGAGAGTCCCAGCTGGATGCCCTGTCCAGGAATTAACTGCTTCTCTGAGAAAATGGGGCCCACAATGGGCTTCCAGAAGGAAAAAAAGCAGACTAGCACTGTATGCTGATGAACAGCAGATACTTAGAGCAGAGTTTTTGGAGCCATTCAGCTCCAACCTCTTCCAGCTCTCAACAGCCAAGCTGCATCTTAAGGGAGGTGCATAAAGGTATGTATGGAGGGTTTGTCCTCCCTCTTTCACCTGTCAGATGCACACAAAGGAATGAACACCTTCTGCAGTGTCTAAGTCTGTTCTGCTGGAAGTATTTACTTCTAGCTACATGGAACATCCACCTCTGGCCACAGGGAACTCCATCGCTGTTAAATTTCAAGGGATGAGTGACATTAACAATAATGAGGTCAAAACAAAAAAAATACCAAATACCTATGTCATGACAGTATTAGGCAATAGATTCTAGAAGTGAGGGGTTAACACAAATGCCACCAGTAACTATGCAGACACTAAACCCACTGTGACCATCTAGTTTGACATATTGTCATTAACAAACAAAATGCAAAAGTTGATGAAGTCTGCAGTGGCCACAAAAAGTGGCACTGGAAACATGACTACTATAAATGAAGCTGAAATGGTTGAACAGCTGATCCTTAATTTATACTAAATATCAAATGTATAGAAAACTCATCAGAATAGACTAAAGCTGGCTATTGAGGCATTTTTACTGCACAAATAATTTAAAACAGAGTAAAAGAGCACAAAGGTAAATACTAAATTTCACAGCTTTTACAAAAACTGTATTGCAGTCAGTTTTATAAGAGATTAGAAATATTTATTCCTGGATTGAGCAGTCATTCAAGCAGGAGAAGAGCTTTATGTCCTGGCCTTCTTCAACATGATTTCCCTCTTCAATGGCTTTGGGCTGAGCTCTGAAGAAATACTTTGACATTGCACACTCAATTCCCTTTCTTGATCCATACTGTCCATTGGTTGTCGTCACTAAAAAGAAGCCAGAGATGCTGGTGCAGAAGCTTAGCTTAGGGTTGTGTATGTACAAAATAAAATTACAATGTGCTGAGCTGACCGCACGCAAAGTCACAATGGCTGTGAGTAAGGAAGCACAGTTACCTCGCACTTTCAGGCTGAATACAATTAACAAGCTCTACTGCAAGAAGAATGGACTTTATATATTATTGTAAGAGTTATACATTATTGATGGGCTCCCCAGGGTAGGGGGTGGAGTCCCCATTGCTGGAGGGATTTACAACATGTGTAGATGTGGCACCTGGGGACATGGTTAGTGGGGGTCTTGGCAGTGCTGAGGGAGCAGTTTGACTTGATGATCTCAGGGCTCATTTTCAGGCTAAATGATTCTATGATTCTAAGGTTGCTTTTTTCCCCCAAGAGGAATCATTACAATTTTAGAACAAAATCAAAAGATGACAGATCATACATTAAACCTGTTAGAATAAACCAACATCTCTCATATGAGAGATAGGAAGGTACTCAGGTTGTAATACTTCACTCCATAAAAATAATTGTCTTCACATGTAATGAAATCATACCAGCTACTTCCTCCTTATTCTACCAGTTATCAGCCTGCTGCAGCTCCGTGGACCATATGCAACCTTCTTTTTGGTTAACAGGAGCAGCTATGCAAAATACCCATTGCATTTCCACATCTTTCTGAACAGGGTAGTGTATTAGGCCAATAAACATCCCTAAGTGTGGAGTTCTTACAAACAGCACCAAAGATTGTGCTACCCATTGAATGCACTTCCAGCTGCAGGAGAGGACAATAATCAAAGAACCATTTTGTAAAGATTAAATTGTTGCAAATTTGCCTGAAGTTCAACTGAGTCACAGTCAGAAACTTACTATTTTTAGTATACTTTATGTAACACAATCTGTGGCCAAGCTTAAAGTCTGTAATACAGTCAAGTGTTTTAAAAAGTCACTAATAGCAGCAAAAGCAAAAATTTGGTGTTAATTTCGGTGTCAGGGGCCAGTATGTATTTCTGGCATAAACTTCAGACTTCTAATGGATATTTCTATACAGAGGTGCGTTTTTTCTTTTTTTTTTTTGAGCTCATGCATACTATATGCAGACAATGCAAGAGAATCCCAAGAGAATCCATTATGGCAACAATATTTTAATTTGACACTACAGATAGTTCTGTCACCAAATGAAAGTACTAATAATGGCTGCAAGCCTGCTCTTACTTTGGGCATTTCTTCTTTGATAGTCATTACTATCTCTTCAGCAAGCACTGGTTCAAAGTATTACAGAAGTCCATCTGAGTGGAAAAACAGAACACTCTGAATGTTCAAAGTTTACTGGTGTTCACAAAGCTCAGACATCCAACTGTGATTCCATTATCCAGTGTGCTCCATGACTTGTGAGTATTCAACATGACAAGAGCTAGAAATGCTGCCAATGCTAAAAGGGGAACTTTGGAAGTTGAACATAAAATCTTTGAACAAATTTTTTGAGTAAGTGGTCAGAAGTTAACTCACTAGGAGAAGCTAAAAATACTTAGTATATTACCTTCTTAACATTTTATTCAGTGGAAGAAGTTTAATGGGCTATGGTTCTTAACTAACTCTTCAGATACAATACTGTGTTTTATTAAATTTTAATTAAATCATGAGTTGATACTTAGAACACGGGAAGCTGAAGACAGCCTGTGAGGGGAAAATAAAGGGTAAACACAAAAGTAGATCAGACTTAATGATTAGCACAATTAAATTAACTCTTGTTTATATCACATTTTGTTTTCTGCACTTCCTAGCAGTCTCCCTGGAAGATCAGGAACCAAATTCTGGTGGTCAGTGCATGACCAAACTTAAAGCCTGTTAAAGCACTTCTAAAAACTCTGCTCCAGAGTCTGCCTTTCTCTAGTATATGCCAACTTACATATGGTGCTAGTTCTATTTCAGAATAGCAGTGACATATTAGCAAGCGATGTGAAACAATGGTATTTGTAACTCCCACTTTTGCCAGAGAAGAAGGAAAAGGATAAAAACAGGACATCCATCCAACAGGAAAAGCAGGAAAAAGAGTCTGACTAAAAGTACCCAGCTTTGCAGTTAATATATGCCATTCAGCAGCCAGCTGGGAGACACATTTTAATCAGGTTTCTGGCCAAGACTGCAGATGGCCATGTCTGTAGTCATTGCTGCATTTGCTCTTTAATAAGAGAATCATAGATTATCTCAGGTTGGAAGGGCCCTACAAGGATCATTGTGTTCAGCTCCCTGTTCCTTGCAGGACTACCTTAAACTGAAACATATCACTAAGAGCATCCTAAACAAACCACAACTCTGGCAGCCTTAGTGCAATGACCACTGCCCTGGGGAGCTTATTCCAGTGCTCAACCACCCTCTGGGGGAAGAACCTTTTCCTAATAATGAACATAACCCTCCCCTGACACAGCTCCAGCCATTCCCTCAGGTCCTGGCACCAGACAGCAGAGATCAGCACCTCCCCAGTGTGAGGAAGGTGCAGAATATGATGGGTCACCTGTCAGCCTTCTCTTCTCCTAGCTGAACTGGCCAAGTGATCTCAGCCACTCCTTGTGCGTCTTACCCTGGAGGCCTTTCATCATCCTGGTCACCCTGCCATGGGCATACTGCCATCATTCAGTGTAGTTTTTGAGTTTGTCATCCTCCCTGTCATGGTGTTCCAGTACGGACTCTGGCCTGTACACTTTCCTTTTCAGTTCAAGAAGATCCCTGCTCAGCCAGGCCCTCCTTCTTCCCTGCTTGCATGATTCCCCATGCTTTAGAATTGCTGACTCCTGTGCTTTTAAGAGGTTCCCACTTTGCCCACAAGTCTCTCTTTACAAATTGCACATCTCAGAGGACACCTTTTCTAGTTGGCCCTTCAGTCCCTGCACTAGAAGTTACTTTCAATATGTGTAGCCCTGGTTCTATGCCCAAGGTGTTTTGGTTTTCTGAAATTCTTTTCCCAGGGAATTCTCTGTAAACAGGAGAAATGTTTTTGTAACTGTACCTATGTTATTCATTCCTTTTCCTGGGAGGGACTTCTTCTTGATGTCCCTCTGGTCTGATCAATGTGATTGAAGAGGTCTGCCTTTGTTTCACTAATCAAATTGGTCTGTGTAAAATAGTATAACAGGGAGACACATCCCAAAAATAAAGGAGTAATTTTCAGCCTTCTAAATCTCGGAGTCTGTGTTGTAGTGTAAAACAGTGTCAAACATGCTTCAGAAATTTCCTGGATCTGTCTGAGTCTGTTGTACGACATTCCTAGTTGATGTCTGGAAACTTAAAATCATCCTTAAGATCCAGGGGAGCTGATCAAGAGACATCCCTTAATTCCTTGTACTATAATTCATCAGTATCATTGTCTTGGTCAAGTGGTCAATAGTAGACTCCCACAACATACTCCCACAAATTCACTGTTTGATATGTATGAACAACATAACCCTCCCCTGACACAGCTCACACACACACACACAATTTTTTAAAAGGTAGCTTTCTACCTGTACATGCAGATTATGCCCCAACACCTCATTCAGAACTGCCAAGCCTTGACATCTTCATTATAACCATTTCCCTCATTACACAGATGGAAAAATAAGAGTCTTTGCAGTGTATCCCAAAGATTAATAAATGGTAAAAGAGGAAAAGTTTAAGAATTCTCTATACAAAGAGAATTGGTTCTATAAATCAGTAAGACCTGAGCATTAACATCCACAGGATTTTTTTTAGGACAACACAGATGGAATAAGGGAAAAAGAAATTCAGGGTGTTACTGGTTTGTCTTAGCGATGACTATTATTGTAGGGCCTTGAAAAACTATTTACGGTTCCTTTTCACTCTGTGCCACACAAATAGAAAGCAAACATCAATCCTGCCCCAAAAAATTCTGGCTATGGATTATAGGTAGAATCTTCAGTGAAGGGAATTCCAGCATCTCCAGTGGGAGATTAGCTGCTTGTTTCATGGACTGAAGCAATACTTACGGGATGCTGTGCAACTAAAGGAAAGAATCAATATATATCCTGAAGAAAATCCTTTCTTACTCAGACTGCAGGGAAGGCAGTTAGAACAAGGGACTGCTGGGAGAAGGGACTGCTGTCTGAGAATTGTTTTCTGTGGTCTGATAAACTTTATATTCCTGCTCAGTCAGGATTTTCTTTTTCACAATTTTGTATTATTGTAACTTTATGCTGCTTCTGTTTCTGTAGTGCAGTTCGATATGATGCGTGCCTGCAACCTCATCGCCACGGTGGCTCTGACTGTCGGCCAGCTCCTCTTTGTCCTGGGGCTGATGGAGCTCCCCATCATCTCTCAGGATACCCAGTGGTGGGAGGAGGCCATAGCTGCTGTGTTCCAACTTGCCAGTAAGTCCACTTCTTTCTACTGATGGAAAAGTCCTCAGTCTCTATTAAATCCAGGTGGAAAAGTGTTTCTTACTTTACAAATCTTTCAAGTGACAAAGAATAGCAAAAAGGCTTGTATCTAAAAGCAAGTTCATTATCTCCAACAAGCTCTTCCCATGAGATTCTGCAGTACATGAATAAAAGCTTTTATCTGGAATATATCATAATGAGGCTTCTGCCAACCAAAAAAACCCCCAAGCCTTTATTATTTCCTATGAAACCAGGAAGGCAAACGTAAGAGAAACAAACTGGATACATCATAATCCCACAATTTAGCAGGGCAAAATACACTAAAGGAACTGTGAGAAAGCAGAGCAGAAAGGCTGAGCAAATTTTTGAAGCCTTGTTGAAACATGATTATTTTATTTTAGCTAACTGACATTTACTCAATGACCACCAGCTGGATTTTGACAAACAGATACATCTGCAATCCAGCAAAGAAAGCCGAAGTCAATTCATACCACTGACTGCTATAAATAAAATTCCCACAGCAAATCTCATGGACTGTATACAGAGCTGCATGAGGAAAAGAGGAAATGGGTTTATCACAATTCCATTTGGACAGCAGTGGCAACAAAGTGTAAACATTCTGCAATAATACCTTTCATTATTACATAAAGTAAGTAACGTCAGTATTCATTACAGTAAGAGTCCAGTCCTATATGATATCCATGTAGGAAACTGTCATTAATAAAGTAACATTCAAGCTGCTTACAAGGTCAGATTAAAAATACAACTTTTTTATATATATATATATACATATATACACATATACATTATTAATGTAAAGAACAGGTTATAATAAAGCAACAGCATTTTATTTGAAGTTTTAATTTCAACTTAACAACTCAGAAGATTAAGAAGGACATAAAACAACTGAGACTTCATGTTTTCATCAATGCAAGATCAGAATCTGGCTTAGGTCATTTAAGTACGGTGTCACAGTCTCACAGCAATAAAATGGCTAGGTTTTTTTAGGTCCTCTAAGGATGAGGAACCTGAAATTCAGATGAGAGGAGGAGACTGCAGAGGTTCTGTAACCCTCAGAGCACCTGATCCATCTTCCAGGTGCAGCAAGAGCCTCAAGCACCAGGCAGTGCTTCCGAAAGACAGATATACAGCCTTGCCATAAAAGCCCTCCCTACAGCCCCTTCGTTTCTGTGTAACTGTGGATACCTTCTGGATAGTTCTCCCTGACTATCAGCGTGATGCCTGCTGAACTCTCCCATCCTCTCCAAATTCGACCTGTTTTTCCAGAGCGGAAATGCATTCTGGCCCTGTTTGGATGTGTTGTTTCATTGACAAACAGCACAGGGGACAGCCATGGGCCTTTCTTCCACCATGTCTGCTAATTTTAGACTGGGCTTTTTTTTTTTTTTTCCTGTGCTGGAGTCTGTTTTAAACACAGTCAGAGAGAGACTGAAGGGCGCCAGGATATCCCGATGCAGGAGGAGGAAATGCCTGCTATTACCTGTTATGCAAGCTGAACCTTGAAATCCCCAGTGCTGGGAGAGGACACGGCAGAAAAGCCACAGTCAGAATGATAACAAAACGCTAATGAGAATGGCTGAAGAAGCTTTTGGATCAAGGAGCAAGCCTATGTCCATCTGCCTGCCTATGTTCAAAAGGTGTGAAGGGACGGATCTGGCAGCCTGTGACAATATGAAGACAGACATTGTGTTGTGTGAATCTGCAGAAATAACACAGTGACTACCCCTGCCCCATTCCCCATCCCCCTTTGCAGTTATGCTTCACTCTCCTTTACCATCATCAGATGGTTTTCTGCCCTGAAGTCATGATATTCATTTTACATCTCATTATCTTAATGTAACTTCATGTTTAAACAGGTTCCTTCCTGATATCCAAGTCACCTGAAGTCTTCTAGAATGCATGCTTTTGAAAGAAGTGGGAAGAACGCATTGTATCTGCATTAACCCAATATCAAATAAGACTTCTTGGAGACCTCCTTAGTTTTCCAGAAAAGTGGTACATCAACTGCTGATTCCTTGGGACTTCAGGGGTCTGTACTCACTAAACTCCCTGGATTGGGCTCAGGCAACAGCATTTTAGACATTATAGAAGTGCTTTTGATATCAGACAAAACCCACATGCAGTGAGAAAGCCCAGCATTTCCACTGCTCTGATGAAGGGCTACTGCTCCATCTGGAGACTGAGAGTTCTATATTGAAGGGGAAGACAGTAGCCACTACACATCCTATGAGCCACAGGTGATATTCAGTCTCTGAGTCTCCACTCTGAGACAGTAACCTCTCAGTCACCCTCAAAGAAAAGGAGCAATATGGAGTAAAACATCAGAACAGTGAATATGACACTTGTATTTAAAAGCATTTGTCCCATGCAAACAATCCAAGAGAAACCCCTGCAGGGCTCTCTCCTGCTTAATTTGAAGAGTTAAAGCCAAGGTACTTTAGGTCAGACAGATCATTTGTGTGAGAAGGGCAGGTAATGTTTACGAATGAACAAACTTAGATCTTTTTAAACATTTCTAAAGTACTGGCTGGGTAATTTCTGTTTATTATACTTTTAAATGAAAGAACACCAGCACCAACCTTCTGTTTTTCAAAATCCAAATGATCTGAAGAATTTTTCTGCAATTCCGCATCCTTTCAGTAATTTCAGAAATTATCTTGAATCATATTCCCTCTAATTCCAACTTCTCCTTTATCTCTACCTTTCATCCTGGAATATGCCAACAAGTGCTGAAGAGAATCACAGTGGTCCCTGGTAGACTGAAATCTCGTATTATGAGGGAGGGCTCAACCCATAATTTTCTTATTTTTACTCAATTGTAACTGTGTGGATTTCATCATATTTTCCCATGGCCTGAACAAAAGTCCTTTCTGGCTTAGAAAACTAAGTGTGCTAAGTATTATCTCCAAAGTCTATCACAAGCTCAAATCAATGATCTTAAATCCACTGGAGCTTGCAGTGGCTCCAGACCCCACCACTTCCTCACTCCTGCCACCTGCACAAGCATTTGACAGCCATTCAAAAAGGATGGACCTCTGACAGAAAATCAAGCCCCAGGAAGCAAAGAGGAAGCAAAGAAGAGAGGAAACAGCAATGTTGTTTGGGACAGCAATGGGATTCACACAGCTCCAAAACTTCCCAGCCTCACACCTCCCCATTAACAGGAAAGTGAGCTGTTTGCTTTGGAAAAGACTCCTAGTGAAAATGGAACCAGCGTTGTACATGGAATTTTGTGTCAATGCTCAGAAATTTTCCTCTAGAGGGTTTTGGGGTTTCTGTTTTTTTCCAAGGACCTGTTACAAACTCTATGTGCTGAATATAGGATGTTTAACAGCTGACAGAAGAGCTGTTGGAAAGGGAAATCCATACTAACAGCACAGGGAAGAAAGAGCACTTCAGAGGATATTGAAGTACTACAAACATTAACCTGCCAGACAGGATCAGGCCTTGAGGGGCTCCAGCCAAGTCTTGATCTTGTCCAGTGATGATTATCACACATTTCAGAGAGAAATATTAGAAACTTAATTGGGAAAATCTGGAACAGAAAATCCTTTACATTAGATCTCATCCCGGTTTCTGAATGTCCAAGACTGCAATACACCTAAACCATGGTTAGTATTTTGCCAGTCCGCTTTCAGCATTAAATAACTTTAATACATAACATCTTGAAGATTGAAAAGTTTCATGTTCCTACTGAGCCTGTCATTTACAGCCAAACAAATCAGTCTCACTTTTCTTAAATTTCAAGCATTGCATTCCAGCTTTGCCCAACATGTTTTTCTGATGAAAATCTTTCACTCCAGACCCCTAATGCATCACAGGAAAGCTGAGCTCATGCATACTCTAATTTCTGTGCTCTTAAAATTGAATCAGACAATTTTTGAATCATCTTCTCCAACCACTTTTGATCAGTTGATATCCAGAAAATCTCAATGTATAAAAGAACAGCACAGCAGCCATCAGAAGACATGGCTGAAGATATTCCTGATAGCAAAGTGATCCTGAGTTCCGTACTACTTCCTTCCATCTTTTTGCTTCGTAACACCCTCAAACCAGATCTGTTCTAAGATGAAGCTTATGGAACTGTAAACCTAAAACTTCCTGGAAAGGAAGCAAGTAAATGAGATGCTCTAAGTAACCTAAAAATCATAGCAAAAATAGAGCATCTGACTGCTTGATTTGTCCTAAATGTTTTCATTATTTGTCAATTTTATTTCACACTCAGTGCCAAACTTCCCCATTCTTTATGCGGACCACAAATGTCACAGTAAAGTAATTTTGTTTTCACACATTTCCAAAAGGAACCATATTTGCAAAGATCCTAAAATATGCATGTCTGTCTCATTTATTTTGCTGGAAATGGTTCTCAAGAGCAGCTGAACCAGTAAACTGGAAAGGATGGTGGCTCACAAGAAGTGTGGTGAACTCCTCATCTGGCATAGCTGCAGCAGGAAGAAGATCTGCCTGTATTCTTTAAAGCTAAACTCTTATAATAGCAGTAGGCAGGTTGTTGCAGCATCTCAATGTCAAGAGTATGTATTCTTATCAGAAATACAGTAAAAAATCTGTTAACAGATAAATATAATTTGGATATGCAAGCATAAGAAGCATGTAATGCAGAGAAAAGTGTGTGAGCTGGAAAGTATCTCAACTCAAATATTCGCTTTATTGCTTATGAACATGTGCATTATATGTACATGGAGGTGTCTCCTAAAACTGTTTCAAGCCCAGTTGCCTTGTTGGATCCAATTATGCAGCTCTTACCCTCTGATGTATCCAGAGATGAACAGAACACTTGAACAATAAAAGCAGAAGATGACACTGAAACGTCCAGGAAGATCACCTGTCAATGACTGCTTCTCTCTGCACAGGCTATTTTTCCTCAGGCAAAAGCAGCCAGGTGTGGGATCCTCAGCATAAAACAGACAAGGACCTATTAGAGTGGATCCAGGGGAAGCCATACAGATGCTCCAAGGGTTGGAGCACCTCTGCTATGGACCGGGAGAGCTGGGGGTGTTCAACCTGGAGAAGAGAAGGTTCTGGGGAAAACTTATTGTGGCTTTTCAGCACATAAAGGGTGCTTAACAAAAGATAGAGAGTGACTTTTTATATGGACAGACAACAATAGGACAAGGGGAATGGATTTAAGCTGGAAAAGAGAAACTAGATTAAATGCTAGCAAGAAAGTCCTTCTTGTGAGGGTAGGGAGGCCCTGGCACAGGGTGCCCAAAGAAGCTGTGGCTGCCCCTGGATCCCTGGAAGTGTCCAAGGCCAGGTTGAGTGGGGCTTGGAGCTACCTGGGATAGTGGAAGGTGTCCCTGCCCATGGCAAGAGGGTTGGAAAGAGATGGTTTTGGAAGATTCCGTTCCACCCAAAACAGTCCACAGTTCTGATTCCAGACAGGAGCCCATTGCTCTGCCTGATATGAGGCCTACAAGGATTAGAGTTGAGTTTTAATTGGTTCCAGCTGCCTCAGAATCCAAGAGGCCAAGCAATGCTAATAGTTGACATCAAGTGTGAGTATCTGCACATTTCTCCTTATTTAGATAGTTGCCCAAGGGGAATTCTGCCTAGTTCACTGGGAATGCTTTTCAAGATTCCATTCAAAGGCTGCCATAATTTCTAAGGAAACCTCCAAAAGGTAACCAACAAAAGCAATTTACTGTCAATAGACCTCAACTGGTTAATGATTTCCAACATAAGGTAAGATTCACTGCCTTACACTAACTAAATCTCCCATCAGGTTAAAGCCAAGGACTGAAAACCTCAAAGAACACAAGTGGAAAGCCCTTGTAATTCAGAAAAGTGAGCAACAAAAGGGTCTTATCACCCCTGAGAAGCTGTTCTACTCACATATTTAATTCTAAGATGTTACATGCTACCAAAATCCTTGGAAGGAAATTTTAAATTAGAACTACACAAAACAAAAAACCAAAAAAATCCAACCCCAAACAAATTATTGTACTTAACTATGCACAATTGAAACCTCAAAGGTCACTTGACTCTAATGGTCACACTCTAATTCCCTGTGGCATTAGAAACCAAAGCATCATCCAGCCTGGTGCTACAATGAAGAGCATGTGACTATTACAGAGGCGCCATATTTGCCTTCAACTGTAACTTCTTTTGTGCCAAGCTGATACAAGGAAAGGTATTTATTAATAAATAATTTGTGTACGTCCTATAAGAATCACTTTGTGAATCTGTCTCATGCTGATAAATACAGCTGAGCTCCTACAAACAGCCCATTCAGGCATGTGACTCATCATAGCTACATCATTCCCTGTGAAACTTGGTGCGGTATGCAGAAGAGGAGTGCAATATTTCCCTTCCCTGTTTGCAGTTCTGCACAAGCGTGGGTGGTGTATTCTCCACGCTCTGGCTGCTCTATTTTCCTCCTTCTTCCTTTTCTTGACAGCAAAAGTCATCCTCTGGGACAAGCTGTAAAGAGGAGGATTATAAGTCCCAATATAGACCTTCTGGTAAACTAGAAAAATCTATGTGGATTTCTTCAAATGCACTATCAGTACACTAATAAAAAGGAAGAATGAGAATCGAGGGGTGCCTGGAAAAGGACAACAAACTATCACAGAAATAAAAAAGTGACTATTAGAGTTCTTTTAAAATGCTAAAATTCTGTAGTTGGCTTGCAGCCAGCCTCAGTCAAACAGGAAATCCAGCATACAGGTCTGAAATACAAATTCAAAAAGTAACATTCTCCCAACCCACCCCCACTACCACAGTCAATACTGTTCCAACCAGAAGTCTTCTAAGTGACTTCGTTATCTGTTTCCTTCCCCAGCGGAAAAGCCACCCCCTCCCGGCTTGTTTTGCTGCAGATGGGAAACAACTAGAGATAAACAGCAGTTCTATGGGAAAAAAAAGCACTTCAAGTAATCTCATCAGGATTTTTAGTGAAGCTGTGGCCTCTGTGCAGTCTTGAGATAATATACAATAAAATTATCTGAAATTAATTTATGTACTTCATTAAATTAATTCAGGGAAATTGAGCCATGCGTCTCAAAGTCTTGTCATCACTACAAAACAGAAAAGAAACTAGATAAAAATGTTCAATATTTTCATAAATAAAGAAATATGTCCCTTCTACACCTGTTGTCAACCTGTATTCTACACCATGAGCTCAAGAATCCTGATAGCAAAGACAGCAATTTTCTGGTTATTTTTAGTGGAATCATTTATGGGAAATAGTCTGGGAAGCCAACTGTCTTCCTCTAGGTATTTTACTGAAATACTGAAACTGAATTCAGACCTTTTTACAAATATCTATCTAAAAAGGGAAAAGTCACCACAGTCAGCTCTGGAGACTATTCTTATAACAAGGTCAATTTTTATAGGGATACTTCTAACTATTATATGGCACAAATACATGAACTGCATGTTTTTGCCCAGTCATTTAGAGAACAGACTAAATGTTCCACCCCAGTTCTTGGCTAGAGTACAACAAGACTCCTCTAAGGGCAAGGAAAACATATGTAGCACATTGGAACACTTTGCTTCAAGTCCAAGTTTGATTAAGCTGTTACTGACAAAATCTATCCAAGCAAACTTTGGGGTTTTCACACATTATCATCTTCACAAAAGTAGCATTCATCAAAATTTAAAACTCACCATCCTATGCAAACTCAGTCTTCTTGGATCATAATGATTTCTTCACCTTTTGCTCTGGAGTTCCTACGTTTATATTTCCCATGTCAAGCCATACTAATATGAAATAAGAATGGGTAAACTCTACAGTAACGTGCTTCCACCTCTGCTGCCTCTGTCATGTGTTTGCTCTTAATGTCAGTTCCTGTATAAACTGCAGCAAAGGATCCTAAACAGAATGCACATTTTCATTCAACAGCTCTGGCAATTGGCTCCTGCAATCTATGAGTTCGGGGAGCTCTCAAACCCAGTCCCTCTACTCCACTCAGCCATTGGCACAGAACTGCAAAAGGAGATAAAGCCTCCTGCGTGACTGGGTACTCATCTGAGCAGGGTTCAGGCAAAGGGCTTGTGAAGGAAAATAGTCCTTCTAGCAAAAATAGCTTTATTTGGGGACCTATAAGGAAACCTTAGTGCTTTTCCCTGGTAGATAATTGTTACATCAAATAGAACATGGGGATGTTATGCCATTTAGGATAGTAATTGGCTATAAGTAATACAAATGCAAGAAAGACAAAGCTAAGTAATTTCATTAAAAGCTGGGCATTTGAAAAGCTTTTAAATATTGAAAACATTCCTACAGTGGGAATTAAGCTGCAAGACACAACATAGCATCAGGGTTACTCTGTGTAACTGGTATTCCTGAACCCATGTCCCTCTGCCAAGAGAGCCTCAAAAAAATCTGCAAGATAGTGACTGTTGATAATATTTATAACTGTCCCTTAGAGGTACCTGTGAGTGGTCACTGGTCCAAACATCACCTGCTCAAAATTCCTCCTGCTTAAGGTTTTATGATTTTCTTCACACTTTAAAAGAAAATATTTAACACTTTATGGATTCCCTGTGTAAGTGTGTATGAATTGAGTTCTGAAAGGAAAACTGAAAAAGAAAACTGATTACACAAAGCCTTCTCATGTGCCAGACTAAGTAAGATGGGTCTCTTGATTTATATCAATACCCTATTTCCTGCCAATTTTAAACCATAATGAGATGAAGCAGGTCAACTCAGCTGCAGGAGGTGCAAGAATCTCCTTTCCTCTTGATTTCCTACCTTCATAAGAAAATGGCTATCATCCTTTGAATAGTGGACTGCAAAGTAGTCTCACTTTTATAAAACCCTTATAAGACCTAAATGAAGATGTAGACATCCAAATTCTTTATAAACATATCACAACTAGCATGCTCTGCTCCCAGTGCTCTGAAATACAAAATAAACACAGGAAGTTGTATCATCCTGGTTCCATAGATGTGCAACCAAGCCATCTCAGAGGAAAGATTAAAAAACCTGACATCTCTCACAAAACAGAACCTAACCTCCCCCTCCCTTCTCTACCATGTGTCTCAGTACAAACTGAACTTGGAGACTGACACTGAAAATGAGGGGAAAATATTTTATTTGCACCAGCAAACCATTAACGTATGAATCAGTGATTTCTACAACTCAATGTGCTCCACATGGCCACATTCTCTCCAAATGAAACTTGTTTATTTACAACTAAGCTGAAACATAAAATAACTATCAGACTTCCTGACAAAACTAAGGAGTTACTGTGTCCTTACAATTGTGTCAACAACCTAAAACCTAAATACTAGGCTGTTTTTAACATCAGAGTGGGGAAAGAGCTACCTCTTCCATAAGAACCTATTTTCTCTTTATTTGTCCTCAGACAGAGAAGTGCCTCACTCCAAACCCTCTCTGGACATGTCAGCTGTAGGACAGTGCCACCTCAGGAGGAGAAGGTGCAGCAAGCAACTGTTACAAAGCACCTTCTAGGTAGACACAAAAGAGCCAGGAATGCCAGACATCTCCTGAAGGAATATTCATGCAGTGTTTGTATTATGAGGAGGTGGATTCAGCCTTCATTTTACTGACTCTCAGAATAGTACAAGTGTCACACCTTTAAATAATGATTCATTTTTTTGCTCCTACTTGTATGTCATTTCCCTCCACTGTATTTTCTATCCGTATGTAACCTGTGTCTTTTCCATCTTCACTGCACTACGATGACTCTTTTAAGAAAAAAACTTGATACAATGCACATTGAGGATGTGCTCTTTCATGGAAAATCAAGGACAGGGGTCACAGCATTGCCATGGATCCATGGGGACCATGGTCACAGGCACTGTGGCTAGCTGAGAAAACAGCATGCAGCAACTGGGACTTGCTCTTGACTTCTCCTTGCCCATGAACTTAGGATGATGGTATCCAGACATATTCTGGCAGCTCATAGATTTATATTTATTTATTCCAGTCTTCCCTTATGAAGGAGTCATTTCAGCAATGACATTCCTTTGTTATGGTGGTGAAGGAAGTGTGTAGGATAATAAAGACAAAATCTTTTTTTGGTTAATGAGGCATATTTACCTTTTTGTGATTGAAACAATCTAATTAGATCCATCAGTTTCTTTTAAAAAGCTGAAAAATAGTTTTGTTTGACAATAGGTGCAGGAAGAGATTAGGCTGGAGCCCCTCTGCTCTGGAGCCAGGCTGAGAGTGCTGGGTGGGTTCACCTGGAGAAGAGAAGGCTCCAGGGAGATCTCAGAGCCCCTTCCAGGGCCTGAAGGGGCTCCAGGAGAGCTGCAGAGGGACTTGGGACAAGGGATGGAGGAACAGAACAAGGGGGAATGGCTTCCCACTGCCAGAGGGCAGGGTTAGATGGGATAAGGGGAAGGAGTTGTTCCCTGTGAGGGTGGGGAGGCCCTGGCACAGGGTGCCCAGAGATGTTGTGGCTACCCCATCTCTGGAGGTGTCCAAGGCCAGGTTGGATGAGGCTTGGAGCAATCTGGTCTAGTGGGAGGTGTCCCTGCCTGTGGCAGGGGGGAGAATGCAATGACCTTTAAGGTTCCTTCCAACCCAAACGATCCTGGGATTGTATGGTTCTCTGGTAATACAGTAAATAGAGGGCAGAAAAGTAATCATGTGGTTATCAATGCATTCTTCAGGGAATGGACAGGTGTCAGTAACATAAAAAAGGAGGGTAAAGGAATATAGATTAATCTAACATGGGTCTCCTGCATGACTAGAACACTCGACTTACCTCACTTCTGAAATAACATTACTATTATGCATCAGTAACGTGACCACCAAAGAGAATGAGAAATTTTCTTTTTTTTTCAGTTTTTTTGCAAAGCACATGGTGACACCTGAATGGAAATGCTAGACGAGTGCACTGTTATTACTCTAATATTCCCTACCTTTTAGGGAACTCAGTACTGTGCTTAAGGTTATAAGGACAATAGAAACTTTGCCTTCAGTAGCTTCTGGAGGCATGACATTACTTCTGCCTCATAACGCTTTTTTCCACCAAGAAAAACTAGGACCACAAAGTTCCATTTATTTCACCTTCCCTTTTTTTTAAAAAGTTTCTGTACATTGCTTTTTATTATTTCTGTTAGATATTTAGCTATTTTTTGCAGTTTACATAGTGGTCAACTTAATAAACAATTTAAAATTTCAGCGTAAGTATACATACTGTGAATGGAATATTTTTAAATTATTATTATCATCATTAATACAGCTGTTTTCTCATGGCAATGGGAGTAAGAAAAAAGACATCTGTGTAAGTCATTCGAATGCATGGAGGAACAAACCCAACGTGAAATACAGCTCCGTGGGTGTAAGAAATTTAAATCAGAGTGAACAGATTTAAACTTAATACTGAGCTTCTGTTTAAGGCACTCTTTGCATGTATCATGAGGCCCAAATACACGTTCAAAAACATATCCAGCATATCATAAAAGGGATGGAAAGGCACTACAGACATGAACAGTGAGTCTGTAAACGTTGAGATGCCTATGGCATTTTGCCACTACAGAATTTCAAGAGAAGAATTCATTAAAAATAACTCTGCCATTCTGTTTGCAGGTTTTGTTCTGGTTATCGGACTGGTGACGTTCTACCGTATCGGACCATACACCAATCTCTCATGGTCCTGCTACCTGAACATCGGGGCCTGTCTTTTGGCCACACTGGCAGCTGCCATTCTAATCTGGAACATCCTCCACAGGCGTGAGGACTGCATGGCACCCCGGGTCATCGTCATCAGCCGCACCCTGACCGCTCGCTTTCGCCGGGGCTTGGAAAATGACTATGTTGAGTCGCCATGCTGAAAGGGCACACTTGAAAGGGGAATGATCTCCAAGGAGATCTGCACTGGAGTTATTTTCTATAAATATATGCTATAATTTAAGGGTTGAAAGACATCACAATGTTCACTTGTGTGGGCAGAGGCCCTCAATTATTATTTGGATGGGCTCCATCTATATACATATGTATAAACCATAATTTTTTATATATATATATATAAATATAATTATATTGCCCTCTCCTTTTGCTGTACAGCACAGAATTCTTGGGTCAGTTGCATGGCAGCAGGGTCAGCTGGAGAAGATACTAAGTGTGTGCAATGAGAATGAGAATACAAGAAAGAGGGAACCAAACACATTTTCTTTAGTCTGCATCAAGTCCTCCTGCTCCCTAAAAACAAAACAAAAAGCTATAGGAGACCAGTGACAATAGCTTGGGAGTTCACAGGCAATCTGAGAAAGCAGAAAACTCACTGAAGATTAAGTGATGGGTTTAAAAGTGTAAATTTCATGACTTTCTAGTGCTTCTGTTTACCTCTCTACAAAGAATGGATTCTCATTAGCTGCAACACCTGTTCCCAGCCCCAGGACAGACCACAGAGTAAAAACCAAAAGCAACTCTAACTATTCTTATGTAAAGAAAAGGATTGCAGAAGAATTAAGGTGCAATTTTTTTCAGACTTTTTTTTTTGTATTCTGAGACACAGGCTTGCTAATGTCCTATGGGTAAACAGACATTAAAAATGAGAAGGGTACGCAGCTAGAAACAGGCCACACATGCTGCTGAAAAAATGTTTTGATGTTACATTGAGAGCAAATGTCCACGTGAGGCTACCTGAACTCCCTAATAATCAGATATATGATTAAATTTCACTGCTGGGAACTATTATAAGTAAGAAATATTCCAGCCCAAATTGGTTTATTTTCTCTCCAGCTAGTTAGAGCATTTGCTGTGACTTCAGAATGCTGTGGCAGGACACCAGCTCTGCCCAGAGCCACATAACGCAGGAATATCGGAGAATAGAGCTGTCACTCAAGCATCCAGACTGGAGAATAAGACAAATATACAGGACTCCAGGATTTTGAGATTTAGAAACAACCTGTCTGATAACTTAATATGATAATTAAGTGAAAAATTAGTGCCTTTAGAATTAAATATAACATTTATAAGCCTTACCCTGAGAAGCATATGGCTTTACAAAAGTCATATGCATATAAGTTTCAGAAAGAAAAACAACACATCAAAAACTATTATGCAGGAATACGTGGGATACAGGAACCTGAGGCAATGACACGTATGCAAGTGCACTCAGAATGCTGCTCTGAGCACAGTTAGTGATAGGTTTGAGGGACCATGAGCTGTGAATGTTACAAATTCCTTAGGACTGTTGTGTTGCTCCCAGCTGAGTACACTGCTTTGCTTCTTTATCACTATTTCCACACTTTGTTAAAATGTAATCATCAAGCTGGCTCTTGAGTTCTGTTCTGCACTCAGTTTGGATGTGATAAGAAACTCAACCCCGACTGCTGCTTTGCACCACGTTCCAAATGAGCAACACTCCACAGAGACTGATGCTCTAGAACAACTGCACTGCTCTAGACTGTCAGGGGAAATACTGTAAAGCTGACAAAGAGTTTCTTCCAGCAGTAGGTTTGTAAAAACCAAGATTAGTATTCATCTGCCTGCATTAATTTTCTGGAAAAAAAAATTTCCAGAAACAATATGTCACGATTAAATGAAGCAGTTTTTAAAATAAAATATTAGAGTATTTAAGAGACATTATATAATTTCCTCTAATATTGCAATATCCATATTATAATAATGTACATGTGAATTTAAAAATCAGCTATGTGGTCCGTAAATCTGTAACACTCAGTATTGCTGTGATTATTTTAGATGTATAAATAAAATTGTGAATGTTCATTTTCTGCTAGTGACGACATTTTTGCCATTCAGACACAGGATAAGGTTGCAGGTTATCAGTAATTCTCTTTTAGTGAAAAAGAATCCACAATGTATTCTAGACAAAGAATGAGCAGAGAATGCATTAAAATGTCTGTGAGAAAGATGTTTCATCTGGTTAAAAATGAAAGGGAGAATGAAATCAGAGGGGGAAAAAGTAAGGAGAATCTAGGAGGATCTACACTTCATACAAACTTTTAACAAAAATAAACTGCACCCACGAAGAAATACATACAAATAGTTATGATACCTTTTTATCAGCTTGATGGATTTGAAGGCCTCATCCATGTCTCCAGCAGTCAGATAGTAGCTGAAGTTCAGCATGGCATCCTGCGTGGTCTTATCACAATCTCCCAATCCAATGAAATCTCTCATGGGTCTTCTTGCAACCATCTGAGAGACTGTTCCTGAGCCAGACTCTGATGCTCCCTTCTCAGCCTCTCCCAGCTAAAAGGAGAAGGTTGTCATATAGGTATCAAGCAGGTTGAAACTTACCCCTTTGTACACTTAATTAATTATATTATTCCCACCACAGTCCAAGTTTTTTATATCTGCAGGACCATGATCAATGGCGACAATAGTTGCGAAGTTTCAGAACTTCCTAGAAAATGCAACAAAATATGGAATGTCATAGAAGAGATTAGCATATTGCAGTGAACAATCACAGCATGTCAGTGATCACTGGAGATTGATAAAATACCACAGAAATGTAACCTCCTTTTATTACAATCATTATTATTTTATATATATGTATTATAATAGTACTACTGTTACAATAACAACTGCTAAATTCCCAGATTTCTGAAGATTTCAGATAAGCATCTCTCCAAGTTTAGTCTCTTCTCAAATATTAGTCTGCTGTTCTGAAAGTTAACTATACAGACCAAATTCTTTTATCCTTGCCTTCATGTTAATCTTATGAATACTGAAGCTCAGGTTCAAACCCTTCCCTTTACAACTGGCAGTTCTAAAGCTTCAGGGACACTTCTACCACTCACTGAAAGGCAACTCAAAGCAATTCAATCATTATGCAGAAAAATGATAAAGTCTCAATCCTCAATATCAAATGATCTGTCTGGAGTGTAACAAGGAAATTTTCCCAAGCCAGGCACAGAGGAAGATCATCTGAGTCACAAAGGATGCCAATCATATAGTTACATAAGATAACTAAATTTTATGGCATACAGAAGCCAATAAAAATTGTATTATATTATAATAAAATGGAAGTCCTGGGTACAGTAAAAGACAGAAATCAAAAGTGCAAATCTGTTTGACTAGAACTTGAGGAATTTCTGAAACCAGGACAGTAAAGACATAGTGAATAAGGAGAAACCCTGGAATGAAACTTGGTCAACAGGGCCAAGTTGATTTGCTGTATTTAAAGCAGACTCTGTTCTTATACTAAATTAGGCTTCCCAAATGAATGCAAGTGACGTAAAAAGTGACTTCGTCATAAAGAGACAACCACCTTCCAAGAAAAGGAAAACAAGAGAGGAGCAGAGGATGAAGGAAGAGGATCAAAGCAATGCAGATACTTACAGGTTTATAAACACATCCCCTCCGAAAACACAACTAATGGCAGCAATAATCCATACAGAGTAAAAAAAAAAAAAAAAAAGAAAAGAAACAATATCAAAGTAAAATAGCATGAGATGATGGAGAAGTGTTAAAAAGAAAGATTGCAAAATGCAGCACACATTTAACCTTTCAGTTTATGGGAAAAAGAAAAGCAAACATAGTACAACACTAAAAGCTCAGTCTGCACAGGAAGACTGACAACAGGCAGTGGTTTGAAGGGGATGAATTGCAAAGTGCTGCTCTGAATCTGAACATAATAAGTAGATACGATCTCCCTGTCTAATATTGGTGCCATACTACATGAGGATTAGAAGTCTCATTAATACTAATTTCCTGTAGATTTTACAAAACTAAATACATTAGTATAGTAAATGGGCTCTGTTACATTCCCTCTACAGGACAGGAACAGAGCAAGTCATCACCCTAAGAAGCACTAGGAAACTCAGGTCAGAACTTCACCAGAAACCAATCTGTAGGCGAAAGGCTGCAGCTCGCCCAAAATGCATGGAATTATATAGGGTATTAGTTACTTGAGATGCAAACAGTTTTGGATCGAAATTCATGTTTTAAAAGTTAGAGCCTGTGTTCTTGGCATTTACACCACACAGGCACTTGTTGATGGTGCAAGATGACTATTCTTGCTCTCTCAGGTATTCTTGGAGATTAAGCTTCATTCCAGTAAGGAAGGGGGATGCTTCTGCCAAAGCCAGTATGAAATGTCCTGTCTTACCGCCTACATAAATCTCACACGCATTCCCCCCTTGTACTTGCAATAGGCACAGTGACTAGATAAAGCAGAGTTTTTTTCACATCCCTTTTTCAATTGCATTACCCTGTTTCTCCTACACTTGTACGTCACATTCAGTTTACAATACCCATAAAAAGCCATTTCACTATGAATTCCACAATTCTGCCAGATTCATCTGAATCATCTTTATGTCATTTCTACATGTGATGCATCCCCTGCCATTGGAGTTGCTCTACCTACCCCAGACTCAATTTGGTTAAATTTCATCCCTATACAGTGCAAAGACAGTGCAAACTCTGGGAAGGGAAGGAATTCTTAGAGATTACCTCACCTTTTTTGCAAAGTAATAATGTGGGACCTCTATGCCCAGAAGAACCTGGTAGGATGAGGACAATGGAAAGCTGTCCTGCAGCAAAAGGCCATGTTCTTCAGTGCTGAAGAATGATATAATCCAAACATCCATCTGGAAAAGGAAGCAAAGCACTGTTGTGTTTTTATGCTGCAATATCCTTCTTTCTTTTTATTTTCCATAGTCACTTGGCAGAAGCTTCTCTTGACAACAGTATGATCTATACATTCAGACACAGCTGCTGGGAGGGTAGAGCCACACGCTTCCTCCCTATAGCGAGCAGCTAGCACCTCATTCTGCATTCCAGACTGGTCCTCCTGCATAGGGACCACCACCTCTGCATCACCAACCAGCTTCACCCACCATAAACAGAGAAGCCCCTGGTCACAGATGACTGCCTCAGGCATCTCTCTGAGAAGATCTGGCTCAGGGCAAAGAAATAGAATCACAGAATGGTTTGGGTTGGAAGTGGCCTTAAAAACCTATCTAGTTCCAAACCCCTGCCAGGGCAGGGACACCTTCCACTAGACCAGGTTGCTCCAAGTCCTGTCCATCCTGCCTTTGAACACTTCCAGAGATGAGGCAGCCACATCTATTTTCACCATTTTTTGAAAAACATTATATTGTTCCTATTGTAAGTTCATAGCTCACTGACTGCTTTGAGTTCCCAGGAAATATATCATCCAAAAAATATCATTCAAAAATAGTTCCTCTAGCAGTATAAGTATTGATCTGACACAAGTTAAAATATTTTATTTCCAGTAGAAGTTAATCAAACTTCTCATTTGCTAAAGCATAAACAGAGAGTAAAGAGTTCTGCTGAATAAGGGACAAAAAGTAAGTTGCATTCCTTTTATTTTTTTTTTTCAATTTTATTTAGAAGCCAAGCATTTTTAAGTTTTTTACTTGAGGAATATTAGGTTAGATTGTTCTTCTCTTTGCTGGAAGATCCTAGCCAGGCCTTTCGAGACATCCCTATCCCATTTCTCCTTTTTACTTTGATCTTCACACAGTTCTTCTAAGGTCATTTTAACCAACAAAATACACAAAGATCTTCCTGCCTCTAATTTTATGAGATTTAGTTAAAATAAGGCACAAATACGAAAACTTGAGATTATAATGGATGTTTCAAATCAACGGAATGTTTATGCAGGATAGGCAGTTCTGTACAAAGTGGCAAGGAGCAGTACAAACACAATAGCAGGGGAAGAGGGGAAGAATTGTTTGTGTGATAAAAGACTGTTGATTAGATCATTTCTGATCAATAAAAATGAAATCTTTTTTCTAATGTAAAAAAGACCATAACAGATAATCTGTGAAGTCCCATAAAAATGTACAATGTCTCTCCAGAAAAGCAGAAGATGGGAGGGACTGGGTGGAAGAGCATATTTCTCTGTTCACCTTAACAGTAGCGTCCCTGTTATTCTATCAAGTTAATTCTTGCTGCTAAAAGTGGACTCAAGATATAAAATCAGCAATTTTTTAAATTACAAACTTCTAGATTACAAATCTAGATTGTCCTGAAAAACTGTAGTCCAGACACAAGCTTGCATTATGGTCATTCCCAAAATTCTATCACAGCTAAAGAAATCCCCTCTTTTTCTTCTTCACTGTACGCAAGCTCGGCCCAAACCAGAGAGTTGCCATAGAGGGACTGCCTGAAGCACAGACACCAAACATAGGGTTCACAACTCATTTTTGCACGTAGTAAAGTGTACTACCCACTCCTACATCCTTAATGAAGCACAAAGGATTTATTACTTGGACAGGAAGAACTCCATGTAAAACAAGATAAAACAAATAAAAAAGACCATACCGTGCCCTCAGTCTGGTTTTTCTTTTGGTCTGGAAGTTGGAGGCTGGTTTCAGGAATTGCTTCACATACAAAAAGTCTTGGTTCACTCTGGTCCCAGAAATGGCAAGCAGGGATGTGACTGTGCAACTCTGGATACTCCACTACAGACCTACCAAGAGACAAGAAAAAATGTAGAAAGGAAAACAAAGTAATTCCAGCCCATTCAGTGCAAGAGTGTAAATAAAGCTTTAGCCAAGGGATCATTTGCAGTTATTTATACTCTGTATTAGAACATTACCAGATACATTTTCCTGACTCCTAACATTTTACACATGGCAGTGACACTTCTAGTTTGGTCTGTTACACTGGCAGTGGTGACAGAACATAAAGCATTTTGGTAAAAAAAATGTTGGTACTGCCTATAGAAATCAATACTTAAAATCTAGATTTTAAGATCCCCTGAAATTGCAGATCCTACAGAAATGCTTGAACATCCTTCAAACTATATACCTCAGTGCCTGCTGCTGTAACACAGGGGTTACCTCAGCTCTGTCTTCAGACCATGGAATCATTAAGATTGGAAGAGCCCTCTAAAACCACCAAGTTCAATCGTGCACCCAGCACCACCACCACATTTGCCACTAAACCATGGCCCAGAGTGCCACATCCACACATTTTTTCCTTCCACTTCCCCACATGGTGATTTCACCACTGCTGTGGCCAGCCCGTTCCAATACCTGACAATTCTACCTCAAGAAATTTTCCCTAACACCCAATCTAAATCTTTACTGGAACAACTTGAGGTCATTTCCTCTCATCCTATTCATTTTAACCTGGGAGAAGAGATCAACTATCACCCGGCTATTGTATGTCAACAACTCTGAGGCACTTTGGAAGGACACATTAAACACAAGGACTTCCCCTGCAGCCTTGGGAAAGCCAGCCTCGGACGGCCGTTTAAATAATAACATCTTACTGCCTCCTTTGGGTATTTCAATACTATTTCAGTTCCAGCCAGGACAAGACTCCAGACATACAGAATCACATTATTTTAGTAATGGCTTAGTATTCATTCTTCTGAAAAAATGTCAGATTATTTAAAGAAACCAAAGACAATATTAAAGTATTTTTCCACTTGCTGTCACCACTGAAGGGTGGAATTTGTGGGGAGGATTGGAGTAGGGCTAGAGGACAAATTGAAAGACACATTCAAAGAGGTGCAGACACATCCTAACTCCTCTCCCTCCCATGGAATTCAAAATCGGTAAATTGCAACCTGCAAAACAGAATTTGTGTAAAAAACCTGGGAGTGTTTAGATTTTGCCTCAGGAGAAGGGAAAGAGAAGCAGAAGAGGTGTAGATTATTATCACTTTCTGCTTCATTTACTCATTCTAGTCTGAAGATCATTGAAAAGAAAGAACAGACAAATGGATTATTCACGCAGACTATCCTACAATCAAGCAGTGAAACAGCATTCCTGGCTTGGTTTGGCCTCTGTTGGGCTACACAAGACACTGCACTTGGAAACAATTTCCTCACTTACACTTGACTACACTACCACATAAACAGGATGTAAGACCCCAGATTTGCATTGGCCTTAGTTTTTGATGAGCTGGGTAGTTTCTTCTGGCTTTCAGTGGTAAGCAGAGTAATTCCCTCTTTTTTGTTTGTAATACTCATAGCAGATAGCTGCTAAAAAAGCAATCCACCTGTTCCAATGCTGGTTTTTCTTAAGAAAAATACAGTCAGAAAAATTATTGTAAAATGAGATGGAAATTTGTACTCTAATATTGCACCATACTTTCACAAGCATTTCTACTTCACTGTGTTGTGCTGCTAGGATTTCTAATGCACTTCCTACAGCACAGTCTGCATGAAGTGAAAGGCATCAATCCTCAATAGAATTCCATTCTATTCTAACTCTCCCTGTATTTCTCTTCTATGAATTTGTCCAATATCTCCATGAGCCCTTCCTTCATCTTCTCTGCTTCTTTTGCAAGGAGCTCCTGGGCTCAGCTGCATGTTGTATTATGAGCTTGCTTCCTGGATGTGTTGATTTGGCATAGCCTGGTGTTTGGTCACAGTGGGATGGGGAGGGGTGTGCCACAAGGGTTTCTGTATGAAGCTGCTAGAAGCTTCCACCATGTCCAACAGAGCCAACCTCTGATGGCTCTGAAGATAGACATGCTGCTGGTAACACCTCTGTGATGATCTATTTAAGAAAAAATATCAGAACAGCGCACACACAGTATTCCCCCAGGAGTGGGGAGGTGCCATGGTCACTACCATGCTGACACAGCCTGCAGCAAGCCTTGCCTGCCTGGCCACCCCAAGCCAGCTGAGCTGTGGGCAGAAGGGCAATGGCAGTGGTGGCTATCCCCTCCCTGTGCCCCACATGAAGAGTGGTGATAAATAGCACAAGAGCCATGGTGACCGCCCCTGCAATGGTGGCGGGGCTGCCTGGCTAGCAGTGAAAGCATGATAAGCAATTCCCTGACACGCAATCTAGACAAGATCAATGTCTCCGTGCTGCGGGATCTTGCAAGAATCTTTGAATTAGTGGAACTTGTTGACAATGGTATCTACAAGCAGCAGTTTTTTTCTAGTCAGAGAAGAGGATGAAGTGAGGACATGAGGGAGAACAACAGGGCACCACCAAGGTCAGTGGAAAAAAAAAGGGGAGGAAGTGCTCCAAAGCACCAGAGCTGAGATTCCTCTGCAGGCCATGGTGAGGACTACAGTGAAACAAACTGTCCCGTTCTAATGCATGAAGTCCACAGCGGATCCAAAAGTCCACTCACAGCCCATGAGAAAAGTGCTCCCACCACAGCAGTCGGATGCTAGAGAAAGCTGTGGTTTAGTAGAAGACCTGAATAGAGAGACAGAGCCCTTGCTTCCGAACTTCCTATCCTTCACAGACTGCACCCGATCAACAAGTGACCCATACCACAACAGTTTTGGGAAGACTGTTTACCTGTGGGAGGGACCCCATGGCATAGCAGAAGAAAGACTCTTCTCCCTGAGCGAGCCGAAGAGATCTTGAGTGACAAACTGACCAAAATTCCCATGCCCTATCTCCCTGCATTGTCAGTAGGAAGGAGGGAAGGGCTGGCAGGAAAAGAGGTGTTTTAAGGCTTATTTTACTTCTCATTATCCTCCTCAGACTCTGTTAATTATAAATATACTTTATACCTTTAAATTTAAACCCATTTTGCCCTTAGAGTGTTTTTCTCCCAGTCCTTATCTCAACTCATGAACCCTTTGTTAATTCTGGGGTTTTTTTTAGTTCCCTCCTCTCTGCCCAGCTGTAAAGACGAGGGTAAGCGAACAACTCTTGTGAGTGCCTAGCATTTGGCCAATGCCAAACCACAACACCAGGACCTTCATTTGACACTCCCTAGCTCGCATTACTGGAATAGACAGGGATACAGCTTTGATGGACATACTGTCCTAGGGTGATATTATGTTGCTTGTATCCCCAGTCATCTGTTCTGTGTGTGCTGTATGTTGTGTTCTGTACCTTTAAGACTGGTTCTGAGAGCGAAGCAGGGAAAGAAGAAGCACAGTTTGTTTGAGAAAACAGCGTTCACTCCTACACATTCCTCTCTCTGGACTCTGCTGTGTTCATCAGAGGTACGGACAGTGGACGGAGAGAGAACCTTTTTTCTGCTTTTAGTTAGTTTAGATAGCTGAGGCAAAGAAGCTCCCGGACTGTTTTTTCTGTCCTTTTCTTGGGACTGTTTAAACCTGTTCTGGACTGTAAAAAACCCAGAGGAGCACTGGGCAGCTGGCACTTGCAGCCCACCGGGGCCTGGACCTCAGCATTTTCCAGCACTGAAGGGACTGGGACTGATAAGAGATTGAGAAAGCTGACCTAACTCACTGCAAAGACTTCTCTCAGTTTCGGCATCTCTCTTCAGAGCGGCAAGAGGTTTTATTGTTTCATATTATTCATTCTTTATGCTTGTGGGCATTTTATTTGTTAAATAAATAGCTTTTTCTACTTTTCTCCAAAGAAGCTCTTTTCCGAGACTGGCTGGGGGGAGGGGCTGTTTAGGTTTGCTCTCCAGAGGAACACCATTCGAAGCTTTCCTCCCAAATTTGCCCTAAACCAGGACACATACAATTCACCAGTGTTAATTAGCTCTTTAGAAATAAATAATTAAATTCATACAAGCTCCTTCCCAAGACAGTATCAAGATGTGCTTTTCTTCACAGGGCAGATTGCCATCTTAAATCCACCATTAATACCTCTTGAAATAAAAGCTCCTTACTTGCCAATGCCTTGTCCAGGAGAAGGGTCCTCTCTACTACCTCTCTGTTCAGCCTTGAAATCAAAGAGCGTAACTTGGTCCATTTCAACATCATAGAAACAGATCTTGGAATCGATGTTCCCATCTGCCTACAAGAAAGGAAAAAAAAGAATGCAGTCAAAAAGAAGAATAGATACGTCCACCCCATCTGCTTCATGCCCTCAGCTTTCTTCACTGGTCATCACATAAGGTCATTCTTACTAAGAAATACAAGAAAATTCCTGGCTGTTTTTCTATACCAACAAGTCAGTCTTGGATTTCTTTGAAATGCTCCAAAGCAGCTTTTGTAACTAAAATCTTCCTTTTCCGAATTGTCCCCAAAACAGTACAAACCCTTAAGAGACCTTAATTAATGCCGGGACATGACATTTCATTACACGACTCACTACAGTGCCTGGACCAGGTATGTTTAGTTCTGAGAAGTGATTCTTGCATCCTCAGTAATCTTGACCCACACCAGTCTATGAACCAATGAACAAGTCCCAGACAGTGAGTGAAGAGCTGTGCCTCACCCTGTTGACAAGGATGCTGACTTTGCTGCCATTAGCATTGCACTTCACAGACACAATGTCTCCACAGCCAGGGAGTAGCTTGGATAAACTCTTGCTGTTGCAGTGCACTTTTGCCTCTCTGTGGGAAGGAATAAACTTCAATTATATGGTGGCAAGCAGCTAGCAATATGCATCAGCCAAAACATTTAGCAAATTATGGGTAAGACTTTTAAAAGCAAACTATTTTGACTGTATGACAGCACTGACCCAGATTCCTGCTTCCTCTCCAGAGGATTGTTGCCACTGCATTTCTTTCAGGAATAAGTTAACAGACACACTTTCCTCAATGAAATAGCAAGAATAAACATCAGGGCTTCCACAGGATTCCCAAAACATGGCTATACAGCAAGAACATCTGACCATAATTCTGAATTCAGAGGCCTGGTTTTCCTACAGAAGTAAGTTGAACAGTACCACGGATGTTGAATAGAGCCCATCACATAAAAGTTCTGTGTATGGAAGGCACACTGTGAAACAGGAGTAAAGAAATGGCATTTGGGGGGCATATTTACATATTTTATGGTCTCAAAATAATCTTATTGCTGGTATAGATACAAACCCAGTAAGCAGCAACAAAGAGGACAAATCTCATGAACAAAAGAATGCAGCAATTTGAAGAATGCAGTAATTTGAAGAGACAACAATTTAGAGCTATAATATAATGTCATGAAAACACAAATCTTCTATAAAAATAACATTTGTGCTAAGCCAACTATAGTGCCCTGAAACAAAACTGTCATAATTTGAGAAGGGGTATTTTTCAGTACCAAACACAAAAAATTATCATAGTATGCATGAGTGAAACTATTTTTTTTCCACTATCATACATCATAATTCAATATTTATGCTAGTTACAACCTGCCCAAATCTAATAACCTTCAAACTGTCCCAGGTGGAATGTGTGTGATCCCAACCCAAATCATTTCCAGAGGGCCAACTAACTAGACTTTAGCATTCCTCTGATGACAGCATGCAAAGAAGAATAGAATCTGTTTCACTCAAGTTTTTCAGCTTTTCAAAATTACATTTGTCATCAGTAGCTAAATTTTCAAAATTAACGTCACGTCAGTATCTTTTTCGTATTTGTCAGTATGAGAGTACAGCAACGTTTGAACGAAGTCAGGTAAACTTCTTAACCTAAACAGGAGGAAGAACAGTCTCCACAGTTCTATGTTCACTTTCCACAGATTCATTGAAACAAGATTGCTGACTTATGAAAAGATACAAGACCTGGTTTTATTACAGCTCTTTTGAGATTCAAGTCCTGCTCAAGTTACCAAAAGAAACATAGAACACCCTTGGCTGGATCTTCGATAAATTCTCCACACACTTTTAAATGCACTCAAATATCCCTCATAGTATCCTCTTTTTATAATAATAATAATCACCATCATCAATCCATGACTTGCCTAATTACTCCATGGCTTCTCCCTTGCTTTGGAAATATGCCACCAGTTCACATAGCTGCATGCATTGGCTCAAGATTCAAATGGACTGTTGCTTTTCATCAAATCAAAACCAGCTTAAGATTCCCCACAAAACACATGCTTAACTACAAACAGATTATTTTAAAAGCCTTAATACCTGCGTGAGAGATCAAAGATTTTCAAGTGAGCCAGATCAGTTCCCACAGCCAGGAAATTCCCACAGACATCCAGGAGGCACGGATTCCCCTCTGCTTCAGAGAACACCAGCAGCTGTTTAACTGTGCCCTGGGAAGAAATGTGTAACATCAGGTTTGTGTGGCCACAGCCTCACTAGAATGTACTTATTTTGTCACCAAGCTGAGTCAGGAATTGCTGAATTTCTGTATTAGATGAGTCATTCCACGCAAATTGGAGAAACATACACACACACGAATGCCATCTGGGTTTCAGGTATGTATATAATCTCAAAAAAAGTCTAAATTTAAAGGCATCCTTCTGCAATAATTTCCTCTTTAGTAACACAACCTTTACCATGTGAAAGATACACAGAAATATCAAGTCCCTGAAGGTCCTTAAATATGTAGCTGTAAAAAAAATGCATTATACTTACATGATGAATCACAGCGATGCTAAAATAAAGTATTTACTTTGTAAATAAAATTATGTATAATAGAACTCTGATAATTAGATTTTTCTTTTTGGTTCTCACAGACTAACAGAGGCTGCAAAGGTTCACACAAAATGTGCAAGTAGTATTTTTCTTTATCTTGTAAGAATATTCAGTATGATCATCTTCCTGAAATATGTATTTCAACCTGCATGCAATTTAAATCCTCTTCAAGTCTGTAAATACTAGTTACACCACAGTGTTCAGAGTGGCAGACTTTTTAAAGAACACAAAACGTCAAAGATCTTTCTGCTGAAATACTCAAAATATTTTTTGAGTATTGTATTATGACAAGGTAGAATTAATAGATTTAGAAAGATCATGCACTTTACTTTTAAGCTCTAACACCAATCTTTGAAAACAACAAGGCCTATTTTTCCCTTCATGGTTTTCTCAGTCTTTACCTGCCAGGTGCGGACCTGGATCCGATACGGCTCCACTGTGTACAGATTTTCTCCATGAACAGACAGAACTGGAGAGTCACAAAGGAAAGAGCCTGGAACAATCACAACAAAGCCATCATTACATTAAATATGTTCTGTAAAAAGAAAAAAATGTAACTTATAGCAAACAATTTCCACTCTCTTGCATCAAATCCCTTTTCCAATCTGTCAGTCACTATGGAATTCCAACTTCTTGGTGTTTTAGCCTTCTTCCATACTGCCACTACATTTAAAAGCTGGAGCTCCCATTGTAAACAGGTGTAAACTCTGTCCATGGAAACAAGTGAGAGAGGAAGGGCAAAGAGTTGATACAGGGAGTGAAAGAAAAAAAAAAAAGCGCAGTGTGAGGTGCTGGTAAGATAATTAATTTACTTTTCCCTTCAGTGAACAGCTACTGAAGAGGAATAACAATCTCCGTCAGAACAGTGGCTCTGCAATAACTTCAGAAGTGGTGTAGATTGTTAGGACTTTAGTGGTAATAAAGCAATGATTCAGCATGGAAAAGTTATAAAATATATCAGTAAATACAGACAAGCAGAAAACATCTAATGAGTCTTAGAAAACAAATCCCAAGATTTAGGATGGAATTGATGGAATTCTACATCACTTATTTCTCAAGGCAGAAATATTTAGGGAGAATTTATCATTTAAAAAGCTAATTTACTCTACTTGACACTATATACAGCAATTTATGGGACAACTTCTCCTGAGAGCTGGGACAAAAAGCCTCCTTCCCAGTTCTGTGTGAGTGCTATGTAACCTTGCTTGCACTTTCTCAAAGCATTCAATAGCCACTACCATGTCTTATCTGTAAAAGGCAAAAGGAGCCACAGCTACAAAAGCAGAAAAAAATTGCTCTTCTTGATCAACATCAATGGTGTACTTAAAAAAATATAAAAACAAGTAGTTCTAGCCTCACACGATGTTTTATGCAAGGCCCTGTATAATGTAATTTAGCTACATCAGCTTTCTCAATCCCTAAGGGTTTTTTCCAGTATAGAAGAAGGTATCTCTGCCCATGGCAGGGGAGTTGTAATAAGATGCGTTTTAAAGTCCCTTCCAACCCAAACTGTTCTGTGATTCTATTGTTACAGTGCATCAGCTACCATGAATGAATATATAACTTTGGAAGAAAAGAAGCATTCCGACTCTGACCAACGTTTTAAGTCCTACCTGCACTTCTAAAGGTACCTCCTGAGCACTCAAAGACAGCCACTTGCTTCCCATTCCAGAATACTACAGCATTCTAAAGCAAACAAACAGAACACCAAATAAATACATACATTTCATTCCTTTTGGAAACATGCAGGAATTCATGCAATAGCATAGCAAGAACTCCCCTAAAATAGCCACCAGTTATTAGTTCCTCAAGACATTGGGTTTGAAGGCTTTTAGCAGTCCAGAGGTTCTCTGGGTTCTGGTGAGCACCCTAGAGAATTCCTGAGTCCCTGTTCTATCTTAAAAAAAAGCAGCTCCACCACAGTACCATTGCTACTGTCACAACAATACCTTCATAATATACTACATTGAATATTAAAAAAAGTTTTGTCTCTATAAACCTAACTAGGCAACTGATTAGGCAAATAAATGGAAAGTAAGACCCAAACAGATTAACCTTAGTAGCAAAGACTCCATTAGCATTCATATCAACACGAAGGCTGTGAGTGGCTCCGGTGCTGAAGATCGTCACATTGAAGAGGCTGGGAGACACCTGTACCACAGCCACCTGCTGATGAAAATGTGCCAACATGGCCTGCTCACTGAGGATCACCACAGAGCTGATGTTGTTCACTGCCAGCAGGTTTCTTCGGGACCCCCACTGTACATAATGTGAAAAGAAAAACCGCACAATTTCATCTCTGGTCTTGAACTGTCACAGCAATGTCCCAAGAGAAATAACATGGGGAAAGACAGAATAAATATTTTTATACATACACGAAGTCCTACTATCTAAATACAAACTACAGGGAATGACTGGGAAATATTACTGATTCAAATTATTACGCTTGTTATCCAGTGTCCTGGTTTAAAAGACGTATCTGCTAAGGAAGGCAGGAACCTTCCTGGAATAGAAAGGTGGCCCCCTGCCTCCAAACTATTATAATGTCAAACATACAGGGCTTCCAGGAAAAAAAAGGGAAAAGGAATAAGAATTCTTTACTAGAAAAAAAAAAATAAAACAGAACAAACAAAAAACAACAACAAAGAAAAAACCCCTAAGTTTTCAAACCCATCAAACGATTTCCCCTTTGGTGTAGTTATGGCCACAACCAGCAGGCGGCGCCATTGGGCGAGGCAGAGGGGCAGCAGTGGGCCCCAGGGGATACTTCGATGTGAGCCCTGAGCCTCCTCAGGGGTTAATTGTGGCCTCAGGAAGACAACAAATGGGAAGCAATTACTTGGAGAAAACTCCCAACATTATCCATCCCAATTTTTTTTTTCCCATACCAACATGTTACATGGAACTTACACTTTTTAACTACAGACATACATGCATTATCCTAACTATATACAAATATACATGCAGATATGGATACAGGCACAATGTCATAGACTGTTCACCCCAAAATAAGGTCCCATTGAGGTATATGTTATGTTTCTCTGTCTTTCTGCATCACCCACCAAGTGCAACCATGTCCCTGAGCAAAGACAACCAACAAATGGGCTTGTCTTTGCTCAAGGCAGAACTCATAGTCTTTCCTAACATACCTCTCACACACCCCACCGAAATCTTATTGCCATCTGTGGTACACAGGGGTTCAGATTGGGAAGGGCCAGCTTGCTTAGTGGAACCTCTGTATTAACTAACCCTGCAGCCCTTGCTAAATGCAGATCCCACTGCTTGAAGGTCCTACCTCCCATTGCCTTCAATGTTGTTTTTAACAGTCCATTGCACTGCTCAACTTCCCCAGCAGCTGGTGCAGAGTAAGCAATGTGGTATGCCCACTAAATACCATGTTCTCTTGCCCAGGTGTTTATAAGGCTATTCTTGAAACTAGTCCCATTGTCAGACTCAATTTTCAGGGGTGCCATCCTTCCACAGGACCTGCTTCTCAAGGCCCAGGATGGTGGTCCAGGCACCAGTATGAGGCACAGGGTAGATCTCCAACCACCCAGTGGTGGCTTCTACCATTGTGCGCATGTGGCCCTTGTCTTGGCAGGTTTGGGGCAGTGTGATGTAATCAATCTGCTAGGCCTCCCCATACTTATATTGGACCACTGCCCACCATACCATAGAGGCTTCACCCGCTTGGCCTGTTTGATTGCAGCACACATTTCACAATAATGGATAACCTGGGAGATGCTGTCCACAGTTAGATCCATCCCTCGGTCTCCCCTTATAGGTGGCCCTTCTGCCCTGATGGCCTGAGGCATCATGGGCCCACTGAGCTAGGAACAACTCTCCCTTGTGTTGCAAGTCCAAATCTATCTGCGACACCTCGATTTTTGCAGCATGATCCACTTGTTCATTTTTGGTGGTCATCAGCCTGACTCCTGGGGACACAGGCACCCACATGACAGACTTTCACAGGTAGCTTCTCTACTAAGGGGCAATGCCTTGTCATTCTTCAGCAGTCCAGACTGGTTTTCCCTCTACACTGCCAATTAGCATTTTTCCATCTTTCCAACCACCCCCACGGACCATTTGCCACCACCCAAGAGTCAGTGTAGAAGTAAATCTTTGGCCACTTCACTCACTCAGCAATGTCCAGGGCCAAGTGGACGGCTTTGAGTTGCACAAACTGGCTTGACCCACATTCTCCTTTGATAGCTTCTGAAACTTGTCATGTGGGGCTCTACTTGGCTGCTTTCCATTTTCAGTTCATTCCTACAATGTGACAGGAATCATTAGTGAAAAGTGCATAGCATGTTTCTTAGTTGGAAGTTGATTGTATGGTGGAGTTTCCACAGCTCACATTACCTGTTCTTGCTCTTCATCTGTCAGAAAAGTCCTCACCTTCAGGCCAATTCAAAATTATTTCCATGATCCCAGTGTGATTTGGGTTTCCAATACAGGTGTGCCGTGTAATCAAGACAATCCACTTATTCCATGTAGCATCAGTGGTGTGATAGGTAGAGGAACCTTCCCTTTAAACATCCACCTCAGCACTGGCAGTCAGAGTGCCAGGAGAAGTTGTGCCTCTGTGTCAATCACATCTGAGGCAGTCTGAACTCCTTCATAGGCTGCCAGGATCTCCTCTCTTGGGATGTAGTTGGCTTCAGATCCTCTGTAACTTCAGCTCCAGAATCTCAGTGGCTGGCCCAGAGTCTCACCAGACAACTTCTACCAGAGACTCCAAGAAAGACTATTGTTCCCAGCTGCAGAGCAGAGCACGTTCTTCACCTCTGGTCCTGTCCTAACTCAGCCAAATGCTACCGCATGAGCAGTCCCCTGCTTGATCTGGACAAAGGCTTGCTGCTGTTTAGGGTTCCAGTGGAAATTGTTCTTCTTGCAAGTTACCAGGTAGAGAGGGTTCACAATTTGGCTGCACTCAGGAATGTGCCTTCTGCAGAAACTATGGCACCTAGGAAAGCTTGCATTTCCTTCTTGCTGGTGAGTGGAGACATTGCTGTGACCTTATTGACAACCCCAGTGGGTATCTGGCACTGTCCATCTTGCCACTTTACCCCCAGGAACTGGATCTCTCAAGCAGGTCCTCTGACCTTACCCTCTTGGATGACAAAACCAGCTTTCAGGAGAATCTGGATGATCTTTTCGCCTTTCTCAAAGACTTCTGCTGTCTTGTTCCTCCACATAATTATGTCATCAATGTACTGCAGATGTTCAGGAGTCTCATCCTTCTCCAGTGCAGCCTGGATCAGTCCATGGCAGATGGTGGGGCTGTGCTTCCACCCCTGGAGCAGGTGGTTCCAGGTGTACTGCACACCCCTCCAGGTGAAAGCAAACTGAGATCTGCACTCTGCAGCCAGAGGAATGGAGAAAAATGCGTTAGCAATGTCAGTAGTGGCACCACCTTGCTGCTTTGGACTCCAGTTCATAATGGAGTTTCAACATGTCCGGCACAGCAGCGATCAGTGATGGTGTAACTTCATTCAAGCCACAATAGTCCACTGTCAGTCTCTATTCTCCATCAGACTTGTGCACAGGCCAAATGGGGCTAAAGGGCAAGTGGGCCTTGCTGAACACTCCTTGGCTCTCCAGCTCATGGATCATCTTGTAAATGGAGACCGTGGCATCTTGATTTGTTTGGTACTGCTGGTGATGCACTGTTGAGGTGGCAATTGGTACTTGCTGTTCTTCTACCTTTAAAAGTCCTAACCACAGAAGGATTTTCTGAGAATCCAGGCAAGGTATTTAGCTGCTTAATTCTTTCTGTCTCCACAGCAGCAATTCCAAAAGCCCATCAATGTCCTCTTTGAAGTATCCGTTCTTAAGATAGTCAATGCCCAGAAAACATGGGGCATCTGGGCCAGTTACAATGGGGTGCTTCTGCCAGTCCTTCCCAGTCAAGCTCACTTCAGCTTCCAACACCCTCAGCTCTTGAGAACACCCTGTCATCCCAGAAATGGTGACCCCACACATCCCAGTGGCTTTAACACACATTGAGCATCAGTGTCAACTAAAGCCTTGTGTTCTTGTGGGTTTGATATGCCAGGCCGTCGGATCCCTATGGTCCAGTAGACATGGACACCTGGTTAGAGGCAGGATCCCTCTAATACTAGTTCTTGTGAATACATATGGGAGGTATCTTCCAGTTGGTCAGATCCTTACCCATGAGAAACTGGCACTGCACTCACTCTCACTGACTTCCCTTTTCCTTTCTCCTTCAGTTCTTGTATTCAGGCTGCCAGGACACAAGTAGGTTTCCTGTCCCACTGTCTCATGTTTTCTCCGCAGTTGAGTAGGAAATATCACAAGTCAGTTTGTGGGGCATACCTACTCTCTCTCTCTGGGGGGCATCCGGCTCTGACTTCAAGGGCTCTGGTTTGCATTGGTGCCACATCTGCTAAACATCTCTCCCTGAGTGTATTTCCTCTCAATGCCCTTGGGTCCAAAATTGGTCACCAGTTAAGGTCCTGGTTTAAAAGGCATGTGCCTGCCACGGAAGGCAGGAACCTTCCTGGAATAGAAAGATGGCCCCTTCCCTCCAAATTACTATAATTTCAAAAATACAGGGCTTCCAGGAAAAAAATGGGAAACAGGAATAACAGTTCTTTACTAGAAAAAAAAAAATATAACAGAACAAACAACAACAAAAAACCCCAATGACCAATTTTCCCGTTGGTGTAGTTATTGCCACAAGTGGCAGGGGGCGCTGTTGGGCAAGGCAGAGGGGCAGAGTTATTTCTGGACAGGGCTCCATATCCCGTTAACTGAAAAAGGCTTGAAAGGAAAAGCTGACACAGTCACCTGTATCTATTAGCATATGTATGAGATACTTATGGCACACATTATTTCCTATATCCTGGACCTTTTGTTATTGAAGCTTGTTAATAAAACACTTGGATTCTCCATTTTCACAGCACTTCAGTTTTGTGCAAGTAGGGTAGTGTTACAGAACCTCACTCTACACCAACACAGAACAAGCAAATGCCATTGCTTTCTAAATACTTTCCACTCCTATAAGAAAACAGAATAATAGCAAATATAAAATTACATTCTCTTTAAAGTCACCAGATGTATTTGATTTTCTTTCCTTATTAAAAAAAATGGGGATTGTTCTCACATATTGTGAAAAACGAGGTCTAAAACAACTCTTAGAAGTTAAAAGCAAAAAGTTAAAAGTTGCTAGCTACAGAATTGTAAAAGTTAAAGTTAGTAATAATCTTAGTTACTAGAAACTCCCTGTACTCATGTTGTAATATATCTTCCTAAACGCCAGGCTGTCAAGATAAGAATGTCATTTCCATGGTAACGTAAGACTCCTACCCTCCTCCACCTTCCGGAGTCCCCGTCTTTCAAAGACCCTATTCTTCCCCTCCCCCAACATACCCATATGTTAATTTAAGATCCC
>VXBB01014188.1:557653-627419 GCA_013399915.1 Illadopsis cleaveri | reverse complement strand
GACCGCGTGGATGCCCACGGTAGGCGGGGGGACGGGCTGGACCCTGCTCTGTGGCGCCCAGGACGCGCACCGGAGCTTGGTGGCGCCTGAGGCGCAGCCGCCCGGCCGCAAGGTCGCGGTGCCGCCGGGCCCTGGCAGCGCTCAGAGGGCGAAGGGCCGCGGGGCTCGGGCCGAATGGCGGCCCCGCGGGTTCTCTCTTTCCTCCTCCCTGGGACGGCGGCGGGAAGGGGCTGTGGGGGCCGTTACTCGAGCGGGCCGGGCCGGGCCGGGCCTGGCCGGGCCGGAGGGGCGCCGCGCCATCCCTCGGAGCGGCCTGCGGAGAGGTCGCGCCGTAGAGGTCACAGCAGCTGCAGGACCACCGCGGCTGCGGGCAGCTCCCGGTGCGCGGGTGGCAGACGGCACAGCCTGGAAATACCATTCCCGTAAGGAGCCCGCGGTACCGGGCACTGCAGAGCCGGCTGGGGAGAACTGCTACCGGTCTCTGGCTGGCGGCTTTCTGGCCCCCACACCTGTCCTCTGGGATTTACACCGCTGAACGATTCTGAAACATAGGCCTTATCCCGGGACTCTCACGGAGATGCTGGGTTTTTGCCTTGAGTAAATGAAATTTCTTTTGTACATTTAAATAATAGCCTGCTAGAGGCAAATTCGTTGAGGCCACCCCATTTAACCTATCTGCTAAAATAAGGAAGAACTGTCAAGGGCTAATCACGACACGTGACTTTAAGGTCAGAATGGATCAGTTTTCCTTGGGTGGATTCTTTGTTTGTGTTACCAACGTTGAACTTCAGTATAACATACTAGGCCCATGATTTCTGACTAGACAGACTGTGTCCTTTCCAGGGCTACTCTGGAATGTGAATCCTGATTCTATATGTAGGAACTGTATTGTGAGAACACTTGCGCTCTACAGTCAACTTCACGTTTTCATTTGACTGCTCTCCCTTCATCCTCAACCATATGGCCTGCTTTGGTAAACACTGCTTGCCTGTTGCAGTGACCTTGTACATCTCATGTGGAGCTACAAGTAAAAATAGATCTAGCTTAGATTACTTCTCCCCCAGCGTTCATTACAATATGCATGAGAATTATGTTGTTTCTAGTTATTTCTGTTGGTGCCAACGTAGTTTATTCCGTTTGCCATACAATATTCTGTCAGTAAAGAAATAACAAATACAAGTGGGACAGAAGAGGAATACGAATTGTCAAAGTCATTTCTAACCTGATTGCTGCAGACAGCCTGTATATGTGAGTATGGCAGAATTGAAGTAGTGTAAGTGTCTACAGTTAGAAGTCTTCTGGCTCTTTAGTCTCAGAGGCACCAATAGTCCTAGAGAGGAGGTTAAGATTAGGAGGCTGTGATTTTCCTGCGGATTAGGGATTTTGTCCATGGTGCTCAGCTGGGCAAGAGCCCAAGCTTAGGTACCATGCCAGTTTTGAAGCTTAATGCCAGTTCAGAATACTCAGAAAATGTAATTCTTTGACTGTGATATGTAGACTTGTTGCTATGGTGAATTTTGTCTTTAATGTGCATTTCAGTTCCACTTTTAAATAACCGTCAGGCATGCAGAAGGCAACAGTACAACACCTACAGGTATAAAAGGTAGAAGAACAAAATTCACCACAGTTTGAATGAAAGAAGTGACAGTAATGTAAAGTAGTTTTGGAAACATCACCTAAAATGCGTAAAGATACTGTCCAACCAACTGCTACCAATGAAGTGTTTGATTTTTCACTTTGCTTTCCACATGTCTTCATCCTTAGCATGTCATGTATTTAGTTAGAGTTCCTGCAGCCTTGCTTCCAAAATGATGTGTGTGAGGGCTCCAGGTGGGGTGCAGTGGCCCCCAGGCAGGACAGGAGTGTGGGGCAAAGCGCTGCTGTCCTGGGCTCACCTTGTGCTAAGAATACCCACAAGGCGCTGCTGCTTCTGAGTGCTAGACTGCAACTTGGCGAAGCACTGGGTACTCTGGTTTCATTTGGATTTTTATACTACTTTGAGATAGGAGATTTAAAGCAATGTGACTTTAAAAAGCAGATTTGCTGCAATATTGCTAAACTTGTAAAATCCTATTTGTGCAGTAAAAGAGCACCTTTTTGTTTTTGATTTTTGCAGGTTTCTCGGTTGCTGGGTGCTTTCAAAACCCAAAAAAAGGTGACCAGAAGTTTTGGTAATGCTGTGAGTATAATAGTCCCATTTTTTTCTTTTAAGAAGTTTCTCAATAAGCAGGTTTGGAAATTTATAAGATCACTGTTGTTATTCTTACGTTCCCAAAAAATAAGGGCCAAACAAGTGAGCGTGCATGCTCTTAATGCCATCCTGGATTTATATCAGTTAATCACTGTCATTGGCAATTGCATATCAGTGTGAGAGTACAAAAGGCTCTAGCAAAACATAGAAGTGGTGTGGAAAGTTTTCACAAAATACAGGTGTAAGCCAGTCTTCTGGAATTCATCTGGGAATGCGCAAATAAATATTGGGCAAAGTAGAAAGATTGTTGAGAAGCTTCTCATTTTCTTTCTTTTGCAGACTTCCCTCTAAGCACTAGATTTACTTTACTGCTGCTTTTAGAATTCCTTGCATCTAAAATTCTGTCTTTTTAAGGTCGTCTTTAAACAAGTTGTGTATTTCCCTGTAGATGTTTTACCTTCCTTATGTGTATGTGTTTGAAGTGCCCATGGGCCTTCTTTTCAATGAAGGCAGAAATGAGCAGGGCTCAGCACCCCTAAACAGGACTTAAAGAGGAACTGTGGCTTTTCATGATAAGTTTTGTAGAACAGCAGGTACAACAGTTAAAAAAGAAATTGAAGGGTCACTTACACAGTATAAAAATCAGAAGGTGAGGCACCCCTGGTTTTATTGAAAACACAACAGTTTCAGGCTCAGGTGGCATCCTGCAGTGCTGTCAGACAGCACAACACTACTCTCGAGGCATTTCATCAGTGACAGCTTGCTCAGCAGCAGTGTTCTTTTAACTGAAACTCTGGTTTTTTGTTGTTCACAGTGAATTTCTTTGACTCAAAAGTTAAAAAATCAGTCAATATATATTGAAATTCTGCCTTGTGAGTTGATTCTTTTGGGGGTTTTTTGAATAATGTAGGTGAGCTGCCTTTTTTGTAGGTAAAAATGAGCCCATGAAAGCTGTTGGATATCTTTAAATAAAACAAAATGAGCTGGAGCATGTACCCTTAGAACAGTGATCATAATTTATTTTTTTCTTCAAAGCAGAATACATTCTTCTGTTATTTGTTAAGCCTGGGCAGTGCATTTTTTTTACTTGTTTGATGATGATAAAAGAAACAAGACTGAGGACATTATGAGCGGAAAATAAGTTGGTATTGTTAAAAATGGGTCTGAGATTTTTAGGTCACTGGAGAAGTTTGGCTTGGCATGACTTTTTTTTTAAGGTGAATGTAGCTTTTCATACACGTAATCATTTCTATCATGTGTCAGTATTATGCAGCATGTTGATAATATTGTAGACTATGTGGAACAGAGTTATAACTAGGTAATATAACTTGCTCTCCTGATTTCCAGAGGAAAGCATGCTACATTCATTAATTTCAAGGAGTACAGAGCACAAATCTGCCTTTCACATTCAGCCTCTGTTTTGAAATAGGAATAGGTAGTAGGCAAATTTTTAAACAATTCCCTCAAAACATTGGCATGCTCCCTTGGAAAGAAAGCCAGTCCTTCTCACTTCTGTCCAGGACTGCTGTTCTTCCTAGTGAGTATTTGGTAAAGGAAAATTTATTTTGTTTTCTAATAGTTACTTGGTTCCTACAACACATGAAGATGTTTTCTATGTAGAAAACAAACATTCATTTGTTGTACTACTGGTATTTCTTTACCTAGGTACAAACAGTAACTTTAATCCCAGGAGATGGCATAGGACCCGAGATTTCTGCTGCTGTCATGAAGATCTTTGATGCTGCCAAAGTAAGTCGTATTTGTCTTGCTATAAGCATTGCAAATTTAACTACAACAACAAATATTAATTAGGCAAATTTTAAAAAACTTAAAATCTCTTTTAAGAGATTAAGTCATATTTAAGCTATTAAAACTTTTTTCCAGTAGAAAGAGTTTGACACTTTAGCTAATAAAAGACAGGAACGTGGTATCAAGGCACGGCTTGAAACTGTTAGCTGACAGAAGAGTAGAGACTTGAGAGCAAATGCTGTGTTTAATTTTTGGAAATACAAACTCAATGTCATGCGAAATCACCTTGTTGATGTAGTAATCTTGAGCAACTGACAGAGGTTGTTCTTTCATTTATTATGACTTCAAGTGCAGGTCAAAAGTGTGCGTGAAAGGACTGGCTCATTTTAGCAATCTAACTGCTGTGCTGCCAAACCTGCCAATTTCAGTGTTATGGAAACTGACTGTATCCAAGAGCTGTTCTCTTACCTATCTGAGAAACTTCACCAGAACTTGTCAAGTTTCCTAGAAAGGAAGCTCTTGCTTGCTCTTCAGGCAAGATGCCTGTTAAATTGTTCCACATTAGTAACAGAACCTAGGCATATTCCCTTTTTATCACAACTATCCAATGTGGATTTGAAAATGTGAAGTTTCTTTAATTATGTTGTATCTTTTCCTTTGTGATCCTTCCTGATGAAATGAATGGGTGGCAGCCTGTCTCCACTTACAGTCCTGTGGTAAATACAAATTCAGAAAGCATTGTGGAACATGTGCAGATTTTCAGTGTGATAATAGATACACATCTATGTCATACACAGTCGGTGGGGATGGCAAGTTCTCAATGAATTCACCTTTAAAATGTTGTCTCTTGTATACAAGGAACTCAACAGCTCTAAAACGGTTAAAGAAATAGCACTTGTGTGTATATGACATCTAGGGTGGCATTGTGGTATTTACATTTATGATGATTTGGTGCTCACACTATTTCATTTCCACTTAATTAATTTTTCAAAAATTACTTTAGTGCAAACATCTCATGCTTATCCCCACTCACCAGAGAAAATACTTAGAGAAAATTGTTTAGAAAGGCCTGGAGAAAATTCCTTTCACACTTTGTGAAAGTTAAAACTTGAAGCAAAGTCATGACATTAAACTTGACGTAGAGTGTGTGTGTTTAGGCACCTATTCAGTGGGAAGAGAGGAATGTTACGGCTATCCAAGGACCAGGAGGAAAGTGGATGATACCCCCAGAAGCCAAAGAATCCATGGATAAAAACAAAATGGGATTAAAAGGTATTTTACACAGATATTAAATACTGTTCTGTTTATCATGAGTTTTATGTAAAGCCAAAGTTCTTCTTCTGTAGCACAGTAAAATGGGCAATTACAGGGGACAGCCTGTCAGGTAGTTGTCTGTAATCTTGGAACAGTCCTTCATTTCCAAGCTGTAAATTTGATAGTTATTGTAGTTGAAGGTGGGTACATACCAACCTTTGGACTCTCTGCAGAAGGCATTTCAAAGATACACAATAGTATGCAATAACTACATTACTAATGAGCAGTATCTTTATATGTTTTAATGAATACATTTTGTAAAATCTGTTCCATGTAAGGCTTGCAATTTGGCCTTTACCCAGCTGATTAATGTGCCTGTGCAGTAGCTGACAGAACAGAGAATTCTTATAGCATTCCAGCATAAGGGTTAAACAAGAATTTGGAAATCCTTTGTAGGAGTCCCACTTGACCTAGAGTTTCAGCTCTCAGATCCATGGAGGGGTTTATTTTCTCGTTCATCCTTGTGTATCTTTTTTTTTCTGTAGGGCCTCTGAAGACCCCAATTGCTGCAGGGCACCCATCGATGAATCTGCTGCTGCGTAAAACCTTTGACCTTTATGCCAACGTGCGTCCGTGCGTGTCCATCGAGGGCTACAAAACCCCCTACACGGACGTGAACATCGTCACCATCCGCGAGAACACCGAGGGCGAGTACAGCGGCATTGAGCATGTGGTGGGTGCCTCAGCTCTGCCTTCTGCTGCCTTTCTGCTTCAGCACTGCTAACTCTGCCCATCTCTCTGGGGTTCAGTGGGATTCTTTACGTTTGGCACCCATAAAAAACTTCCTGTTGTGAAATGCGTTCTGCCTCACTCAGAATTCTGCTGCTTGGTTCCAAATGGGCAGAATGAACTTGCACTACTGATGCACTTCCTGTCTTTCAGATTGTTGATGGCGTTGTGCAAAGCATCAAGCTGATCACAGAGGAAGCCAGCAAGCGCATTGCAGAGTTTGCTTTTGAATATGCCAGAAACAATCAGAGAAGCCACGTGACTGCCGTGCACAAGGCAAATATTATGTATGTTGACACTTCTTTTGAGAAAAACAAAACAAAAAAAAATCCCCAAACATTTAATTATAAATAACTGCTTAGGTCTTATTCAAATGGGAAACTTCTGTTGATGGCACTGGGAGTCAGTAAAATGGGCAATACTGACCCAGTATTGACAGGGCTGAGATAATTGTGTGCCAATGTTCTTATTAGCAAGTTTGTAGTAATCCTTCCTTCCAAAGCTTTTATTTTAGAAACTTTTAAACAAGGAAGAGGAGTTTAAAAACTGAGGATGAAGGCAACTAGTGAATTTTGCAGTTTCCACACCACTATATACTGAACTAAGTCACAATGTGTTATATTATGTGACATTACCTTCACAAATTCACTAACCTTTTCATAAATGAATGGAAGTCTTTCTGAGAATTAATGTATGCTGTTTAAACTGATACAGAAATATTTTAGGAGGGATGAATAGTCACAAATTAAGTTTCTGATTTCTAATTAACCCCGTGTTGCATGCAGTTTTCTTTATCTCCAGTACTGCTTCCTTACAATAACTGCAATATTCTCTTGCTTATCTAATTGCAGGAGAATGTCTGATGGGCTTTTCTTGAGAAAATGCAGGGAGGCAGCAGAAAACTGTAAAGATATTAAATTTAATGAAATGTATCTGGATACTGTATGTCTGAACGTGAGTATGTTCTAGTTGTAGTTACTTTTTTTTCGTTTAAATTCTTAACCTTAATGAAAATATACTTCCTTCTAGATGGTTCAAGATCCATCTCAATTTGATGTGCTCGTTATGCCAAACTTGTACGGTGACATCCTCAGGTATGGAGATTTTCATTTAAACTCTCAACATGTAAAATACTGATACTTTTCCAACAGTCATTGAGGCCACATGCAAGCCAGATGCGTGATCATCTTATGCACTCAGACTTCTTAATAGACATTAACTGCTTCAATTATTAATATATTGATGGGAGGGGCTATATGATGACAATGTACTTTTTATTTAAAAAAAAAAATCTGTTTCTGCTTATGGAGGCTATGAATATTGTTCAGGTGGGACAGAGAAAAATTTCTCCAAATGTGTGAAGAATATAATGGCTTACATTGTAATAGAGAATGCATGCCTGGTTAGATATTAGAGAAAAACTTTCTCATCCTCAGTAATAAAACAGATTGTGTAGGGTGACTGTGGGACCATGATGTACACTGGGAGCTCATCCTACAGTTAAATCAGTCTGCATAGTCACTGAAGAACTAAATGTGTGGCCTCTTAACATTCTGCCAGCTCTTGGTTTATGTATTACTTTTCCTTACCTTCAAATTAAATTTTATATTTGAATAACATTAATACTAGAGCTTCTCTGTATCTTGAAGGCAAAACCCATCAGCACACATTTTCTGTTCTGTACAATTATTAGATAGAGTGTAAATTCCATTAAACACCTATAAAATGAAGTGTTTTAATCTGAGCTATTAAGTGTATCATGTAACATAGTTTCTTCTCACACCTCTAAGGAGAGACTGAGAAAGGAGCCTGAACTGGAATTTTTATTTATATGTTCCACTATTTTCATCTTAGAATCCATCTCCTGTTTTTGTACAGATAATAAATTTAAAGGTAACTTATAGATAAAAAGAATGGTTCTTAAGCTTCTCTTAAAACAGCATTCTCTCTGTGATAAGGCTGTCCACACTAAGAAAAATCAGATTCTAACTAATGCTTCTTGCTTTAAGAATTGGTGAAGGCATGCACAGGGCCCTCACAGCAGCTCTTACACTGTTAACTGAGAGAGATCAAATCAGAGGAGTCTCATCATCAGTACCATTTCACAGAGTTCATTATCACCCATTTTAAAGTTCTCATAGAAATGCCATAAAAAATTTCATTATTCTAAAACTTTTCAATAAATTTGAGTCTGTTCTTGAAGAGGGCATTGTCACCACTGGGTGAGGTCTCACCTGCTGCTCTAGAAGTATGAACCAAATGCCAAGCAAGTTCCTTAGACTGAACAGGTCTGAAGAGGCAGAAGACAATCTCTTCTCTTTAAGCATTACTTAGAGTGACAAATGCAGGCTGTATTCAGTTTTTCCCCAGGCTCTATGCACCTTAAGATAAATGGTTGATTTTAGCCTAAAATATTGCTCTGCAAAGTCATCCAAACTCTTCTCCTTGTTAGTCCTAAGCTAAGGACTAACTTAGCTTAATATGAGCCAAGCTGTAGGCAATAATTACCTATAGATGTGAAAATAACAGATTTTTAAGAGCTCTGTTCATCAGTGTGCTCAGCTCGGAGGGTAAAGTATGATGACAACAGGCACAGTTGGTTGGTCCTTCCCCATGTTAATTTTGGTGGAAATCAAATTCAATTTGCTTATATCTGATGATCTGCTAATGTCAGACTTGTGACCTGCAGGCTGTTGAGTAAAGAGAGGGGGAAAGCTAGTCTGGTGTCCCTTGGAAAATGTTCCTTAAGCTGCACACAATACACTACAAAACCACCAGTAACTCACCTACCTGAGCAAAATTCCTCCACATTTTTTAGAAGGAATTTACATGTGAAAAGTAGTTGTGGGCCCCTTCAGAGGAAGTAAGATTTTTGTAGTTACAGCGAACTGTACACAACAATTAGTTTTTGAGACTTCTACACATATTTTGTGCTTCTAGTACTTCTCGTTGTGCCTGTGTCTTACCAGCTTTATTCTAGTATTTGGAATTTCCTTTTAATTTTCCTTTATTACAATGTCTTCTGCTAATAGTTCTAAGAATGTTCCAATGTTCTGATGGGGTACAGGTGGCTAACAGTATCTGTTCTTTCTCTGTATTATTCTCAGACTGTGCAGGTGTATAAGATAAACAAAAATATGTAAATAACTTACAGAGAGGCAACTGTATATAGAAAAACTCGTGGATTGTTTAATTTGGTGGTTGGGTTTTTTTCAGTGACTTGTGTGCTGGACTCATCGGGGGTCTTGGAGTAACACCCAGTGGAAACATTGGTGCCAATGGCGTGGCCATTTTTGAATCGGTAAGTCTTGTTACACAAGGCAGAGCAGTAATAACTTTGTCTCAACTTGAAAATCTAAACTTTTCTATGCCATACAATGTGGCTGACATTTATCTAACAAAGTTCTTTGTAGAACTCTTTTTTACTGTGAAGATGCTCAAGCTTTACCCTGAGAGACTATTAAAGTAAATATTTCATGGAAGTTTTTCACACATCATTTTTTTGACCGATGCTTAATTTTTCCACTTTTTCATATGATAAATACCCCCTATGAAATAGAGCTTGATGGGCGCAATTTAAAGATACTAGATGACCTAGTTTTCCCTTTCTGATGTCTTTGAACTGAATTGTTTTGGTCTTTGGTATCTCCTTTCCATTGACTGTATCACAGCAAATTAAGTCCTGTTTTAACATGAAGACCTGTGGCTCAGGTTGCTTGCACAACTGCCTAGGACATTTTAATCAGCCTAATGACATTATAACAGATAGGTTTACTCTCATTTCTAGGTTCATGGAACAGCACCAGACATTGCAGGAAAAGACATGGCAAATCCAACTGCCCTCCTTCTGAGTGCTGTGATGATGCTGCGCCACATGGGAATGCACAAACATGCCACAAAGATTGAGTCAGCTTGCTTCGATACAATTAAAGATGGAAAGGTAACCTGAGGGTGTGCAAATAAATGCAGTGAATTAAAATCATATCGTATCAAAGCAAGAATTAACTTGGAAGATTCACACCACAGCGAGGGATGGCCTGTTGCATGAGCAGTGCCACTGTCCTTCTCTGACAGTAATTATATTATCTTTGGTGATATTAAATCTGCCCAGCACAGTAATAAGGGGACAGGCTGTAGCATTCCTTTTGTCTCATCAATGCTTATCTTACATTTCCACAGCTTTATGAACTCCAGAATAGTGAACTGGATGGCTGTTTTTCAGGAAAGGAATCAGAGTTTTATGTAACTCTTAGCATTTCACTTATGAAGTTTATGAAACATACAAAGCATGTATATTGAAATCTGGATCCTGAAGTGAAGGACATTCATTTGCCTTTCACAGGCTTCATCATCCACTTTGTTTATAGAATTTCAGTCCTGACTGTAATACTTTTGTTTCTGTTTTTTCAGCTCAATTATTTTCTTTTTTCATTCTTACTGCTTTCACTCATTTTTGACTACAAAAAAAACAGGTTTTATCCAGTATTAACTTTTTTCTCTGAGGATGTTATATGTTTCTCTTTGGAAGTGAGTGTCTTCAGATTCATGACTCGGGATACTGGGGAGAGAGGGGGCTGATGCTCTGAAACTTGACAAATTTGTGGTCTTACCATTATTGGTTCATTCTACATTGATGACCATCCCTTGAAAACATAGTTAGAAAGATCTTGAAGATTGCAGTTAAAGAGGATTAGCAGCTAGTCATGCAGGTTCATTTATCTTAGACAGGACCATGAGAAGCTGCTTGTAATTAAAAACAACAAGAATGCTGAAACCAAAAGTTGTCATCATTTTCCAAGTTTGCAGCTATTTTGCTATGTGTAGGAGCCACTTAAAAAAAAAAAATCTAAACTTACAACTGAATAAAGAGGTGCTCCTGTAAAGTTCCCATTTACTGCTCTGGAAATGAAATCATCCATCTGCAGGTCAGTAATTCCATGGAAGATAACAGTGCAAGTTTCGTGACATGGCTACTTGTTTACTTGTTACTTATAATGTTACGATTATATGCTCACAATGGAGTGTCTTTTTAATTGAAAAATGCCACAATGCAATTTAAATTACAAAAGCCTAAAATAGTAACCACGATTCTGTGCTTCTCTTGCTTGTTATTCCTCCCTTCCCCTCAACCAGTTAATTAAGATATGTGTGCATGTGCCATTGAGGAGGAAACTAATAATTTTAATTATCTCCTAGACTGCTTTAATGTGCTTGTCCTTGGTTGGGCAAGCAATGTTGCCCACTTTTTAATTTTTATTTTACTGTCTTCATGATGTCAGACAGGAATTGTACTTGATGAAAGAAATTTTTAACTCTGTTATTTCCTATCTCTTAAGTAAACTAAGAAAACATGGAGAATCGTTAACATGCAGCATTAAGAGTTATGTGTGCTTGTTCTGTGTGGGTTTCCTTAAAAAAAAGACCCAATCTTTCTGAATTGCTCTCAATTAGTTGTCCCTGTGCTGAGCCTTCATATATGAATTTTACTTCCAAAGGACAAACTTCTTACTGAAGATGCAAATACTTAACCATTAATTACACCATTAAAGGACTTTGTAGAGCTTTGACCACACACACTTCCTTCATGTAGTTAGGATAAAATCATGTTCAAATCTGATAACATTATAAATACTTCATGTATACTCGGGTTTTCTCTCCCTGCACAGTCCTTATTGATGAAGTCTCTGTGGGATGCAGAACTCAAAGTTGATGTATTCCTGCTGACCTTATTTACTATCCATACACAAGACATCATGAGAACCTCCAGAACTGTTCAGAGACAAGACTGGCCCCATAACACATTTAAGTAATATTATTTTTTCTTTCTTTCTTTCAGATCTTGACAAAAGACTTGGGAGGCAATGCCAAGTGTTCGGAATTCACAGATGAGATCTGCCGCCGAGTACGGGACAAAGACTAAACCTCCTTCTCCTGCTGCTGATGACTCTGGAAGGACATGTCACAGAGTACAATATATGTAACCTGATATCCACGTGCATAGAGTTTGCTTATCTCTTGAGAGCAAACTTTTTAGCTGAGGCCTCTCCATTAATAAATCTAGTCCAAATGGCTACAAATGATGCTTGTGCCTGCTTTCGGTGGACTTTTCCAAGTGCTTTGTCTTATTTATTTTTTTCTATCTGGTGAACATTTTTATGTAAGTGCATTCTTTTACTGGCACTGTAACTGTCTAATATATTCCTTTTCAATTAGAGGGTTTTTACTTTCCACATAGAAAAATTATGCAAACAAACCAGTAACAGAATTAGTGAAATATAAAAGCACGTTAATGTTTAAAACCTACTTTATTGATCTTGTTGAAATTAAAGAGATAGGCGTTCAGCCTAAGAGTAGCACAAGATGAAGTACACAGAAACAGGTATAAAATAACTTAAAATAGCAATTTTGTGTTAGAAGCAATGAGAAAAACCACTTTAGGTACTCTGGCGATTCATGAAATACAGCCCTGCCCACCAAAGGCATGAATTAAGAAATACATAATGCTAGAGATTTAATCTGTTTCTGTATTTTAAAAAAACCTACAACCATTAACAAGGGGTGAAAATTAATGATGAAGAAAAGATTTTTTTCACATCTATATACCAAAATATTCTTACAAGTTTTCCTCTCTGAAACACGCTTTACAATAGAGTTCTAATGAGGGCAAACTATACAAAATTACTTCCGTCATATATTGTGAGGGGAAAGTATTAACTTTGCAAATTTACACTAAATATTTCATTACTTCGGCTGGAATGCTGTGTTGTAGTTTCTGCACAGTCTGTTCAGTGTGTCTTCCTCTATTGACTAGTAATTTTATTCTAGAAACTCTGAATGTAAGGGACTAGTCCTAAATGGATTAAGGCAGATCAGCGGTTTGGCTCTGGTGCCTGTGTTCCAGAAATACATTTCATCCCTATTCAATGGGATCTGAATCTATTTTTTCCTTGCTTATTAAGCTTAATGGGTGCAAAAGCAACTTGCTGCCCTCCCCTCCCCATCAGATGCAGATTGTCACTCGAGTCATTCTGACCTGCAGCTATCAAGGTAATGCTTCCATTCCTGCACCTGACAAGAAAATACATATTTTCAAACTTGTTAGTGTAGCACAGGATTATCCCTCCTGCCAGAAGCAGGCTTCTTCCAGCTTCATTGTATTCATAGAAAGTAACTAAGTGGAGTAATATCTATTATGACTGTTTTGGGCCAGTTGTTTCAGAAGTGAAACAACTTTGGAGTAACAACTTCTCCTGTCACTCTTTAAGCATCCTGGCATTTTTTATACAGTCTGGCAACATGCTGGAGGAGCTTTATTCCTCCCACTCTCTGCTTTTCGTGAATAAGGCGACATTTCTTCCTCTGTTTTACAAGCTGCTGCTTCCTTGTTTCCTTCAGATTAATGTTGTTAAATTCTGAATTACCATTGCGCACAAAATGGGGAAGAATAAACTTTTCAAAATCCTACTGCTTGTTTTGTTTTTATAATCCTAGGCTGCTGCTTTGTCTTATGTATCGAGCTGATTATTGGTACTTGCAACAAATCTTAGGTCTGTAAGATGTGTGAGACTGGTAATGGAACTTTTATGGAAACCTTATCCCGTTCTGCATCATTTTTTTGTCTCAATAACGGGCTGTGGCCTGCCTGCCTGTGTGAGCTACTAGAACTGTCTGCCAGAGATCACTTACAGCACACCCTTTAGACAGCTTTGTGCCAAGCATTTCCTTCTCATAATATGATTTATTTTGCATATGGGTAAGAAGCAATACAGTCCACATTTGTCAGAATTAGTGCAATGTGAATACTGAACATGCACATACACACTGACAAACACTGTTCAAAGAAAAGCAGTGTAAGCAATTTTAAAGAAGTTTCTGTAATAGCATTTTAATGTGAGAGTTCCTGTGGTTACTCCTTTGTGTCTTTCAGTCTTAGGGAGCTATTCCCCTGCTTTTTCTGACTCTGTTTTTATGAGAAATAGTAATGCTTATTCCGACATGGATTTAAGAAGTGAACTGCTGTGTTCACAGAAGTCTAAATTCTAGGCATTACAGAAATAGGAGTGTCTTCAGGTTCTGAAATGTGCTAGTGAGCAAGAAGGTGTTCTCTGGGAGAGGAGAAAAATCCCAGCCCCCCTTTTTTTTCTTTTTTTTTTAATAATTATCACTGGAGTGGTATGACAATTTCATTAAGCAGTACTGCTATCTAGCAAAATGCATCATGAGCTACAGGAAACATCCTGTAGAACAAAAGGAAAAAAAGAAAAATGGAAGACTGTATAAAAAACTTTTTGTTTCAATCTAGAGGAATTAATTACATCTGCTTTGTACAACACAGAAGGATGTTTTAGTCATTTAGGTCATAAAGTAAAAGCAGTATTAGAGAATGGACACACTGTAGATGCTTCTGTAAGAAGAGGCCAAATGATCAGGTGAGTATCAGAAACAACTAAATTGACAGCAGCTTTCTAGTGGTTTGGTTCAGTAGACTACAAACTCAAAGCATAAATCTTTGTTAATACTTTTGATGAGAAAATACTTCCTTTGCTCACAGATCTTTCTTAATGCTTGGAGGAAACACTTTTTATTCTTTATAGAAGGAGTCTACTTCATTTCGGTATTTCTCGAGCACAGCGAGCCGCTTCAGCTTCATTGTGGGACCTTGAAAGAGGGAGAATCAATTCCAGAAATAGGAACAAAAATTCCTACTCAGTTTCAGCTCCGGTGCCTAAGTTTTTTATTGAAGAGCCTCTTGGGAAGAACACGCCCCCCTCTAAGCACAGATAAATGCTAAAAGTGGGGTTGATATGTGAGCATGGTATGTGAGGTTGCCTCCACGTAAGCATGAGGACTTCAGAGGCAACTGCAGATAAGAGGATGGTAACTGGCTACTAGTTTTTTCATACAAATATGTTTTTGAAAGCTTTTAAATAATTCCCAGTTTATTCAAAGAGCCTGGCAATGTGCTTTGGGCTCCATTATCAGGCTTTCACTATCATGCCACTTCTGTTTGTTTTCTTTTAAAGAGAAACATGTGATGCCTTAAATTTTAGCTTTTATCTTCCAGATCAGTACTGCTTAAGCATATAACTCTCAAACTCCATACCCTGTCAGCTACTGTTCTCCCATTTTATTCAGACAAAGCAATTTCTCTCTAGGCCTGAAACCCAAGGTCACCTTATTTTCACAGGCCCCAAAAAATGTAAACTACAGTGAAGTGGGGGGTGGCGGGGGGGAGGGGGGGCAAACTGGAGGAATGGGACTCCACTACCTGAAGGTGTTATTGGACAATTGGCCTCCGACATGCAAGTAGGCCAAACTGACATCTGTCTGAAAAATGTGTGGCGGTTGTTCTTCTTTGGTGTAGTTTCTGCAAGACTCCTGCACTGCCCAAGGTGTACCTTGTGAAGGCCTTTCAATAAATACCTACCTTTATCTTTTGACTCTGTCTAGCCTCTGTCCTAGGTAGCCATTCCAGGCATCACTTTCAGTATTAGTACTGGAAGTTATTAATACTTTAATGCACAAGGAATTAACCAAAATTGCTTAATTACCCAAAGCATTCTGAAGTTTAAGAGCTCTATTTGCAAATGAGCACAGATTCATAAAAGTGTGCACAGCAAAACCTCCAATTTTTGTATTTCTTACCACACACTGCATAACCGTTTTTCCTTTCCCTGTAGTGAATATTCTTAGATCAGCAGCCTCTTAACTTTGTGCACCTCAAGAAAAATCAGTAAGTCTTACCTAGTTCTCCCCCAGAAATGGAAAAATCTCTTGGCAGGACGATCCATTTCTGAATGCAATGAACCCTGTTGGTAGCAGTGCTGTTCACTCTGTTGATGCCCTCCTGGATGGCCCTGTAGATCGCCTGGTCTCTTGTAGCTACAATCTCAGACACTTTGGTGGCTTTACTACCACTCCTCTGGCAGAAGTCTCTGGCTTGCTCTGTTAGAATGTCAGTAGGATCAGATGTATCTGGGTCCAGGACACTCTAAAATATCAAATGAAGTGAATCATCAAACAGTCACTCTTAAAAGACATTAACAGGTTCTCTGACCAGGCCCTCCGCTTGGGAAGAGGGCTCAGTATAAATACACAAACATTCTGTAAGCCTTAAAAAGCAGAAACACCTGCAGATCATAAAGGGCTTTTCTTTCCACTTGGCTACCAAATGCAAATATTTCCGGCTTATGTGCAGATGTCATGAACAGACTGAAAAATGTGTGAATGAATTAGGTCACAGAGTCCATCTCTGGCCTCAAATTTCATATTTTCCATATTTTCCAAATGACTCCGTTGTTAGAGGGAATCATTTAGCTCATCAGTCAATGGAATTATTATGGTGTAATGTAAACAGCTTGAGACAGAAGTGCTCCTAGACTTATTAAATCAGTATTTTTATTGTACCTGAATGTGGGATATGGGGTTGTAATTGTTAAAGTTGTTAAGGCTGATGTTCACCAGGAGGCCCTGTGGGGAAGGCACAGCTGCAGGCAGGACAGTTGGAAGTCAGTTGGGGGTGAGGCAGTTCTGAGGAGGAGCCCATGGACAGCAGATGAGCAGGAAGCTGGTTGGGTGATAAGAGGTGTGGACAGCAGACTGCAACAGAGCCAGCCCATGGGTGCCCTTCTTCTGTTAAATTCTGATTATGTCCGGTTGAGATTAAAGGTATGAAAGGGGGTGATTTCTACAATAAAGGGATCACCTTCGGATGCATAAGAGGATCTGTGTCTCTTTATTCCCCATTGCTACACCTGAAGACAGGGAGTATCAGTCATAGAGGTAAACAACTTGAAAACACCTAAGTGGCCTTCACTAGGTATGTCCACAGAACTGAAGTGCAAATGTTTTAGGAAAATAATGATTTCTCAATTGAAGTTTATACCACAGCAAGGCTATTAATTATTTTGTTCCACAGTCATCATTCTTGTGTTACAAAAATAACAAATTGTAGAGAAATGTTTCTGTTGGAAAGTTTCCGGGTTTGCCCATAACAGAAACATTTGTTGGTTTTGATCATCTGTAAACTGAAAAGCTATTGTTGTGTTCTGTTACAGAGACTTCTCAATCTTCCAGCATTTCTTATATTAAAAAAATTGCATTTGAATAGAAAATAGCTCTTAGTGTATATGTAGGAGGAACAGCAGTAAATATGTGGATGTTTAGCAGATCAGGTAACCCTAAGTTTAGACCCAGCAGGATGTGTCTGTCGTTGCTACATGTTTTTTCCCCCCTGCTAACATCCTCCTATCTAATTCTAGGTCTTTTTACAAATGGTTCAAAATTATTATTCTTTTGTTAGGTGCAGGTGTATAACTTCACTGAAGGCAATATCAAAACTGGTTTACCTTTAGGGTCAGGAACATTGACAAATACTTCTTTTTATCTCCAATCAGCATTGCATTACTAACAATTGGGAGTTCTTTTTTAACAGCATCTTCGATTGGAATTGGAGGCACATTTTCACCTCCAGCTGTAATAATTAAATCTAGGCAAAAAAAAGAAAGGCTATTAGTTGAATTCAAATAAATTCCAAAGATCAGGTTAATGTCTGGCTCCACCTGCTTTCCTTATTCTGACATAAAAAATAAGAGATTTTTTTTTCCAAGATAATGTTTTCCAAGTACCACAAATCTTATTAATTATCTTCAAAACAAAAATGCTACTATTTTTCAAACATGTGCTGAAGTTCTCAGATCTCCCTCAGTATATTTGCTCCAGATATTTTTTACATAATCCAGTAACAGCTTATTATTAACTGGAATTTTTCTGTGAGAGATCATCTCTTCCAAAGTAGCATAGGATTCACCCTCTATTCTATTGTTGCTATCTCCCCAAAAAGCAAGTTCATGGTTAACATCATGATTAAAACCAATTCTTATATCCACCAAGAGGGGTCAGACAAAAATAAGTTACTACTGGAGGAAGGCTTGATAAAAGCAACATTTGTTCTGAAGTGTAATACATATATTCAGTGAAATTATTACAAACTTGAGTATTCTCTAGGTAAATTCCAATTCTTTGCTTTTGTTATATTGGTGACTTCTCATTGTACTCAAATAATTGTTTTTGCAGCAGTTCAGAACATGCTTCAACAACTAAAACAGACACACCTTTCTAGGTCTAACTTTTCCTTTCATTCCACCCCCCTTTTGCAATAGTCTTGTCTTTGTCTCAGACCCTCTGCCAATCTCTCTGGCCCTTAGTTTTTCATTGTCCTTATTTGGTCTTGAATTTAAAACGTCAATGAAACTGGACATATGATTATTTTATCCCAGATGGTCTACCTATCCTGTAATTTAGAGTAACTTGTATTAGTTCAGCAATCAAGACAGATATAAGAGAAACACAAATGTTATGAATTGAGACAAGGAGTTACTGCTGTGCTAAAGGAAAATGAATCAGACAAGAAAACAAAATCAGGACAGCTGCATTTGGTGCAGGCTATTAATAGTACCAGCTTCAGGCCTGATTCCTAGCAGGACATGATGCCACCTGTGACAAATTCACTCATCTGTGTTATCTCCCTAGTGATGCATCGTATGTTGTAAGATGATCTTTACTCAATTCTTTAATCTTTCGCAGTTACATCTTGCCTGTGACCAATCCCACTGTCTGAATATGTATCATGAAGAAAGCCTCCAAGTCAGCAAGTGACCAGTCTCAGTTTCGTGAGCCTTCAGCCAGTGTCCTGTAATAACACTTAAGTGCATTGCTTCAGCTGTAGCTTTCCCTTCTGCTCTCAAGCTTCTGGTTGCTGCAAACACTTCAGCTATGGCACCAGAGGAACCGACCTCTGACCTACAGCAACAACATCTGTGTAACAGAGGGTGCCTCTCCTTCCTGCCTATATATTCTAATGTGCAATAAAGACACTTCGGCAAGTTTCAAAGGGAGACTGGACAGCTTAATGATATCACTCAAATCAAACAAGACACATTAAACCTGTGTTAGTAGTTTATATTGCTAATTGTAATTAATACTGAGTAGAGGTCTGGGAGATGAAAAGCCTCATTGTAGGAACTGCATCATCTCCACCTACTACAGACTAGAGGGAAATCTTCCCTGAACATAGAGCATACTGTGGTTTTCTCATAGGAAAGTTTATTTTACTTTCCTGTTAGGACAATGTTGCCGGCATTAAAGGAAAGACACTTCATTAGATGGACCACATCTGAGAGATGACTGAATAGTGCTGAACATTTACCATAAACAGAGAGCAAGATTTTGCCTATTACCTTTAATTCTTCCAGTGACATAGAGAAAGCCATCCTTGTCTAGCTTTCCTAAATCTCCAGAATGCAGCCACCCCTCCTCATCAAAGGCTTCCTTTGTTCTGTCTTCCATATTTAGATAACCCATGAAAACAGTCCTTCCCCAGAAACAGATTTCTCCATTGCCTTCTGTATCTTTGTCCACCAGTTTCACTCTGCATCCAGGTGCAGGTTTACCACAGCTACCAGAGAAGAGCAGAAAAACTCCACAAGGATCACAGAAACATCAAACATTAAACTGATAAGCTGGCCAATGTGCCAAATCCCTGAAACTGTCAAAGTATCCATTACTGCAAATATCACCATGCTGCAACTGTCTGGCAGCCATGGAATAGTCCTTCACTAGGGCAAATTTGTCAGGGTGTCTGAGCACTTTCTGGCAGTCTGTCTTGGACTGTGCTTGCTGCTTTTCCCCCTGCCCCGTATCTTCATTTTTGATTTTGAGGTCTTGCATTCCTCCCCTGGGCCAGGGCTACAGTATATGTCAAATCTAGCCACTGTGTTTGGCCATGTAGCTCAGTTTCAGTGCTCCTGGCACAGTGTGCTATGGAGTTAACGGGTTCAAATTCTGATCTGGAAATTATTCTGACTCCCAAAGTCACAAAAGAGTGGTGTGGCAATGCACTCAGGGAAAATAAAATAAGCTGTAATATTTTGCTGACCTTACTAAATACTCTTTTCATAGATAAAATGAAACAGATAATATTTTAAAAATAGTAATAAAAGCAAAATTACCTGTGCTGCCTGTAAATGTAAGGCCCAGACAAGCAATGTGGGCCTGTGGTCTCACTCATCCCATAGGCCTCATACAGGGTGATGTTCAGACCCAAGAAGAAATACAGTGTTTCTGTATTGAGAGGAGCAGCACCAGAAAAGTGCTTCTGGCAGGAAGAAAGCCCCAGTGAATTGCGAATTTTTGCAAGCACTAAGTAGTCTGCCAATCTTGTCCAGAGCTGCTTTAGATCACTGCTGAGTACAAAATACACAAGTAAGTCAGAGCAACCTAGAAAGTTTTCAAAACAAAATCAGGCACAGATTTTGTTTGGAGATGCATTTGTCATTTGGTTTTTGGTGTTGACAGAAGTTAGAACATAAGTAAGGTGACACATTCCTCCTTCTTTCATTTATTCAGTGTCATTCATTTCTCCACCTTTCCTACCTCCAACTCTTCAGGTATCTGAGTTCAACAAATACATAAAGAATCTTTTAAAACATATTATATACAACATAGCTCTTGTATTCCTGGTTTTTTTAATCAATTAAATGTGTCTCTGAGAACCTACACCACTGAAATCTGAAATTTGCAGGATCTATCTGAGAAGCTGAATAAAAAGACAAGCAGAGGAATATCATGGAAGGATCTTTTGGAATACCATTCTGCATAAGAAATTTTACACTTTATTGTGAAATAATTGACATCAATAATAATTGTTCACTACACCCTCCCCCTTGCACTATATTTGCTGTGTTGCCAAATCAAATTTTATCCACTTATACAAAGAGTCTCATTGAGGCTTCACGGTTTATTACAAGCAAATTGCTACTTCCAGGTTGCTGGAAATCTCACTCATTGTACGACATACCTGTTTGAGCCGTTCAGGTTCCTCTCTAAGCTAAGTGACATAGCCCAGGACAGCATTTTCTTCTTCATAAATCCTGACTGAGCAGAAGCATCCTTTAACTTCTCCATGATTTTCTCCCATACTCGGGGAACTCCCATGTGAGATGTTGGCTGCACTTCTTTTAGTGTGTTGATCAAGCTGCCCTGTTATAATAATCAAATAATTTCAACAAAAGGCACACAGCAGAGATAAAGTGGCTTGGTGATGTAACACCTGAATGTTTAGTGCTGTAGAACATCACTAAATATGTAGGACTTAAAGAAAGGCTTCTGAGCCCACTTCAGTCAGCCATATGCACTAATAAGTGTCAGGTCTGACATGATGGGGGAGGTGCTACACAAGGAGGAAAAACACACAGGGTTTAGTTCCTCCTGTCTCCTTTTTCTCCAAAAACTGCTTATACTTCTTTTGCCTAAAAAGAGCCTTATGGACTGGAATTATATATTTTAATTAGAATCTAGAGCACTGGATCACAAATACAATGAGCTTTACTTTTCCATAACTCTTAACAATAATGGACTCTCAATCTTCATCCTCTACAACTTTTCAAATATCATATTCTCTCCTTGGGACGCTTTCTAAGAAAAAGAAGTGCAAACTTAATTAGATGTAATACAAGAGAAGGTACCTTTAGAGCATCTGGCTCAGCAAAGTAAACTTGCTCTCCCCACTTGATTCCAGTCCACAGGTCATAGATCTGTGCAGCTATGTGGCTGAGTGGGAGATAACTGACTATAGACTCCTGTTGGACCTCTGCAGGTTGCATATCTCCTGCTCTGCTGCAATGGGCTGATGTCCAAGTTATCTGTTTAAATAAATAATAAAACACATTAGGTATGGTGGGGATTTTAGTTTGGGTTTTTTCCCCTTTTTCCGCTTAACACAAACTAAGAATCCTCTTGCTATGCTAACAAAACTGTGAAAAATCTGTGCTCACATAAAAATATTGCAATATTGACCACACACCAGACTGTCAGTAACCTGGGGACACTCTGCCAAAAGCTAGATGACCTCTGTAGCAATACAGAAGAGCAGATAACCTAAATAAGTACAGCATTTTTGCTGCCTGACTGGGCTGTGAACATGAGCAGCTCCCCATGCCCTAGTGACACACTGAGCCAGGCAGCCATGGGCTGGATGGATGAGAAACAATTTGATCTGTCCTTTCCTTTGCAATTCTCCAGCTCTGCAGGGTTTCTATTAAACTGGCACCTTCCACCAGTGCTGTATATGCAAGTTAGAAAAAGAATAATAAATACTCAGTGATCAGTGAGCTCAAAGGACAATTTAGTATCAGCCACAAGCTCATTGCCTGGTACTGATCATCCCCTGGCTAAGCACTCAAGAGGAAGATAGCAGCTGTACTCTGCTCCTCTGAAAGCCTCTGGGGTTCCCAAGTGACACAGGCACACCCACCCCTCTCATGAGAGGCAGCACAAACATGAATAGTTTTGAAGTTGTGTTGCTTCTCTTCTTAGTGAACCTGGATGATGTTTCCCCCTCTTTCTTCCCATTTCCCACTTTATCTCAGAAGATGCAGTTCAAGGATGCTAAATATGCATATCTTCATCATTAGAACACAGCATATGGAAGACTCATAAATATATGTGATGGTGCGATAGACAGTGGAGAAGATATATGCACACAAAAATAAAAACCAAAAAAACCCAACACACCCCAAAAATACCCAAGCAAACCAGAAAACCCCAAGAAACAAAAAGAAACACCTCTTTCTCAGAGGTATCTGTAATCTAAACTGTGTAATGCAGGATACAGGAATGAGAGTATTCAAGATGGCAGAGTACAGACACAAACCACACGTATTCCTGTTATCACAGCACATTCTTGCCAGCTCCTTTGTAATAGATGAGAAGGTACAAGTGTAGGCTTGGCCTAAGGAAATAGAGATTCTCAAGAGAGGGTTTTAAGGAGCAGTGTGCTGCCGGGCCAGGCCATCCAAATTTAGGTGGCAGCAACGGACAAGTGGCTAAGGGAGACTCACACAGTAGAAAGAACAGATGTCTTTAAGATGTGTCTGCATTCATTGCTTTTACTCCAAGCCTCACACAGGCACACTTAGAGCAGATCTGTGAGGATCATGCAGGTCTGATTCAGCATAGGTTTTGCACATCAACAGTGGCAAACATATTTGACTAAAGAAGGCAGCAGCAGAGCTACAGGCATGGCATGCTTTCCACTGTTTGTCAACATAAAAATAGCCTGTTTGTGATCAGCAGCCAAGAATAGTTTGGCAGCTGGCATGGAAATGACACCAGACTCCTTTGAGATAGAAGAACATAGATTTGCAACATCAAATCAGCCTTTTTGTCTCCCAAGTTCATTATGTTCTGCTTCCAGGTGCTACTGCACTAATTCCCTACATTTGGGTGAATTGCTGTTTCCACACTGTGCAAGTCTGCAGTAATTTCTGCTTTATTTTAAGGGGTGAGGCCTCGACTTAGTCCATCCCTTTTCACAGATTCTCTGTGTATTCAGAAAGGCTCCCGACCACCTTCCACTCCTGCTCAGCCACCAACCATGTATCTTTCCAAGCAAATCTCTGTAGAAAGCACTTTTAGGAAACAACTTTGCTTTTGTTTATAACTGGAAATTTTCTGTGTGCAGCAGCACAGGTAGGGCTACTGTCAGCACCAGCACTGAGCACTGGAGCTGTATTATCCTTCAGTGACAGACATAGAAACCTGCACACAAGTGTAGGAACAAAAAACACCAAAAGCAAAAAATACCAAAACCAAAAAACTCACACATTTACCCCCAATTTTAATAAAATCAGCAAAAGTAGTCCATCAGGCTGTTTTGATAGTAGCTGGCTGATATGTATGATTTGTTCATTTCACAGTGACCTATGACATCACTTGAGAGACTTTATGGCAATCTGTGAATTATATTTATGAATTCATGCATTAGATCTCTCAAGAAATACAGTGAATAAAAAATTCATATTCATAAAGAACTGTTCAACTTTATGAACAGTTTTGAACAGTGTTGTTTGGAGTTTCATTCTTTACCTGCTTGTACTTTACCAGAAATAGCTGACTGCACTTTGGACATTGCTTTGCAATACAACTATCCATGCTGTAAAAGCAAAAGCATTTCAGGGCTCTTGGATGTACCAGCTATTTCAAACCACAGGAATAAATATCCTCACACTTTGCTGTTTCTCTGCTACAGAAAGAGCCTAAAGTACCTACATTGTCATGACTCAGCATGGCTCCTTTTGGCTTCCCAGTTGTTCCAGAGGTGTATATCAGAACACAGCACTGGTTCGGCTTTTGGGAGTTAATAATGTCATCCAAAGTACTGTCAGAGATATCACCTCCCAGGTCCAGAAACTCTGCCATCTAGAACATAGAACAGAAAATACAGGATACCAAATGGCTTCTTACAAATCAACACACTACTGCATCTTTCCTGTCTCAAAAATGTTAGAATATTTCAGTGCCTTGTTCTGAACACATGTCCAAGGCAAGTTTCCCCAGACCTTAGCAATGGAAGAAATATGGTGAATCGATCTTAGAGCTTAATGTGTGAATTGCAAACATACTATCTAAAATTGTGCTGCCACGAGTCTTTTCAATATCTAAGAGGGAATAGTAATACTGTTCCTCCTCTGACGTGGATACTATGGATGAGTCACGGAGGCTAAAACTCTGTTACACTCTCACACTCTAAGAATGATTTTGAGCATTATTTAAAGGAATCTGGGTGCACCATTTTTAAGAGTACACTTGTGAGAGCTCATCTATAATTCATTTAACACTATATAAATATAACTATAAAGCAACTGAATGGAAGCTTCTTTGTAAAAGCATAATTATCTAGATGTGCGAATGTTTGCCCAAATTACGTGCTCTTTTATAGGAAACAGCATATGATGCTGGGGACAACTTCCATTCAAATTTAGCTCGTTCTAGAGTGAGATAAAACTTTTATGACACTGGGCTTTTGTGCCACACAAATTGACTGAGAAGAATCCTGAACTTGCTCCTCTATATTATATGGGTAGCTCCTCGATACTTTGGTTGCACACCCATGATGTGCTGTTAAGTGTAACATTGATTGCAATGCTAACTGGAAACCAGAGTATCACAATATTTTTTAAGAAAATTGATAACCAAAGTTTCCCATTGCAATCATGTGATTCATACTGTGCTACAGAAATGTGTTATTTAAATGCAAGGTGCAGCACCTCCATTTTTCAGTGATTTTTTGGAGCTATATCTAGGACCACAAAGCAGTTACGGGGATGATGAGAAAAACAGAGGTACAAAAGGAGAGCCTCTGTTTGAGGGTAGTTCATTTTTTCTTTCAGACCTCTGGCATTGCCACTGGGCTAGTAAGATTACAATAGTCAGCCTCTGTGGCACCTTAATCTCCTTTTCTTGGGCTGTTCCAGGACTATTCATCAGTTTTATAATTTCTTCCAACAAACCACATCTGTGAAAAGAGAGACACTGCACAGCTCTGTAGCAACTCAGGGATTTGTCACATTCTATCCCTTCCCACAGAATGTGGCTGCATCAATTTCACAAGCTCTTGGAAAGCCTGGTGGTGTGAAGGATGTAATTGCATGACACTAAGCAGTTGTTCCTGCTTTCCTGACCTTACTATATTCTCACAGTTGAATGCATTGATCACTGAGAATCTGTTGCCCAGGCTTTGTTTACTGAACAGCACCTGTAACAGATGGTGTTGGCATTCCAGCAAGCGTGGAAGGTACAGAAACAGTCACACCACACTCCTGACTCTGCATTTGCCTTCTGGAAACATGCACTGCTCAGCCAGCTCTGCCCCTGGCGCTGCTCATCACACAGCACAAATCCCTTTCATCCAATGCCACATGGGCTGGTGGTTTGCTCTGCATCACACCTCAGCAACAATCATTTCCGCCTTTGGTGATCTGATCTCTAATTTTTCCTTTAGATGACATAAACTATGGCAACTCTCAGACACTCACAGCTACCCTGCTCCTCTGAGAAAATGTCCAACATGACACCTGAACACTGAACCAGTGTTTAAAAATACAGCAATTCTCACACATTTAGATTTCAGTAAGTGCAAGTTGTTCAAGAGTTAAATGGTAGCACCTAATCTTTTTAAATAGTAAGATAATCTTTGTATTAACATTTTTATTGCACAAGATGCAATGCATGCTCTATACCAATATGCACAGTATTGGAAGAGTAGCAGTTTATTATTAAGTTATATACAAGACAAAAAAGCACAGAAGACTTTTTTCTTATCAGATTATCAAAATTGCAAGTATTTAAAAATATTTCTATGTTGTTCACTGCTCATTAGTTTTTTATATACTCAATACACTATATTTCTCTTCAAAATACTTTTCCGCATTTGATGATATGTAGTCCAGTTAGAATACTGGATTTTTTTAAAAAATTACAAAATTCACAAGCACCAGGGAGCAACTTTTATTTTTAACCATTTGAGAGTACACATTCCCACCTATAAATTACAGGTGCTTTAATAACCCAGTGAAGTTAAAGATCAGGAAGACATGAGACAGACAGTAAAGCAAAGTATCTCCTTTCTTAAATGTGGAGTGTCAAAGGTAAATTAAAGAAAAAAAGCTGATAAACCTTTTGAATGTGCTTGCTGGGACACAGCAATGCATTCTAAATGGTAGCTAATTACAGTAGAAATTTATTAAATAAATAATACCTCATGCATTAACTGGTAATAAACACACAGGTTTACCCCATGAGTTATTTGCTTATGCCTTTGTTCTAGTATTCACTCACCGTGTACAAGTTTGGATGTCTCTCTGCAATGCAGTCCTTATATAGCACCACAGCCTTCAAGTGTGGCAAGCGATTCCAGATCTGTTGCATTTTTTAAACAAAGTCATTATTTATTATTCATGTCTTGTGTGGGCTTTTATCCACTCTAATCCTGCCAAAACTGTAATGGCGTGACAGGCACAAAAACCTCTCATTTCCTTCCACCTCCAAATATTCTCCCCTAAACTCATCACCAACTAGCTCAACTAGAGGCGGGTGTCTAGCGAGGGAACTACATAGTCTACATAGACTGCACTGTCTGCTCCAGAAAATCTGGTTTCAGCCAAAAGGTTTAAAAAATGAAAAATAAACCAGAAATGGCTCCTCAGCATCCTTTCTTATAATGCACAAAAGGGCACATACAGGAACAGTGCAGGTCAAGCTAGAAGCTGACCCTGGCCTATGATTACCAACAGAGATAAAGTCCCTCAGCGAAAACTGACATTCAAGTGCTAAAAAAAGTTCTACTTCCTTAAGGAAAAAAGCAAAGGAAGCTGTATGCACACTGTAAGGATAAATAAAAATACAAAGCTGCAGGCTTACAGGCAGATAGCAAGAGGTTGTGTGCTTTATGTGGCCTGCAGGAACCATTGATTTCACTGAATTCTGTGGCATCCCATGCCTCACAGATGTCTTTCAATTAATCACATTTTAAACTGAATTTTGCCAGTACCAAAGCAGTGGCTTGATGGTAGCCAGTATGTACATACTATTAGAAGGATAGCAATTGAGATGTTATTATTTCAGTCTTGGGTTCCAGAAAAAATTTTCAAAAAAACCCTCTGCTGGATAAACCAGTGCTGACCAGAGCTCTCTTATTCTATGTAACGTGTATGAACCAAATCCCTCGAGTTGTTCCATTTGGATTCTTCTCTCCATGTTCACAACAGCATAGCCTGTTATTGTGTCAATGACACTGCAAGAAGGCTTGTCTGACTGTGTGTTTTTACAGAATACTTACAAAAATCTCTCTTCCTCCATATTGCATATAAAACACAACTACAAAATACAAAGTAATTAATGAACAAGTCATATGAAATACATTTGAAAAAAACCACTGCATATTTTCTCTCTTCCAGGTTTTGGCAGAAAGCTCCATCATGGAGGGCCCTCCTGCTTCAGTAAACAGTGCCATTTGGTGCAAGTATGAGTCCACAGGCCTTCCTCAATATCTGAGACAGACAAGCCCTTCTCCCAAGAGCTGCCTGTGCTCCTCTCCCAAGTCACCTTGCCATCAAATTGGTCTTTTCATCTGGCACTGTTGCTAAAAGGCTGGCCCAGCTGCCCACAACAGCAGAAGAGTTCTGTCAAGAGTTCTGCCCAAGAGTTCTGTTAAAATTGAGACTGTTAACTTAAGGAGGCTCCTGCTTTCTCACTAAGGTCTGTCTCATGTTAGCCATGATGCCACCAAGGTACAGTAAACTCAAGAGCCTTAATGGCTGATATTATCAGCAGGAAAAGATGATACCTTGGAAAGAGGAAATTCTGGTCACTGACATCCTTAATATTTAAATGGCAGACCTTTACAAACCTGCGTCAGCATAATCTCTTCCATTCAAGTGGACTCTGCTTTTCCAAACAGAATCAGGTGGTGACAGTCAAAACATGGGATAAAAATGTGGGTTTTATCAGGTAAGCCTGCACTGGACCATCCAATGAACTCTCTGCTGCAGCCACAGACACTGCAGAGGGTCAGAGCCACCCATGAGCTCTAATACCAGATACCAGATTTCTGAGTACCAACATACACTTCACAAAGATAGGTTTCATGATACAGAGAGTGTACGTGGTATTTGGGACCAATATAGCATCAAGAAATGAAAAATTGTGGTTTTTCAGTAATCATTCAGCCACTTTGTACCTGCATTATCTTGTCCAGCTGTTTCTGATTTTCCACAACCATGATATCAGTCTTGCTGTCGTGAGCAATGTAGTGACAGGCCTCTGGAGAATTGGTTGTGTATATTCCTGTGACAATTCCTCTGCATCAAAAAAAAATTATATATAAGAACATACATTTATATGCATACACACACATATACATGCATGTAATATCAAAAGAGAATAATAATCAAAGATCAGATGAAACCTGAAGGGATATAAAGATGTGGAAGCAAACAGCAGGACAGCTCTAATGTGTGTTTCACATATTCAGATATGCATGAATCTCTGATTCATGCACATTGCAAAAACTAATCTCTGAACTATTCAGTAGAAGATGCTGTAGGCTAGGACTCAGTGTTTTAACCCACTTAAGGTTACACAGGAGTTAGGTCAGGAAGTGGTAAAAACATCCCCACTTATGTCCTCTTTTTGTTCACGCTGTGCACAGATACCAATTTGGATTTCATTGGTAGAGAACAGTTTAAGAAGTAAAGTTAAGTTAAAGTTAACAGTTAAGAAGTAAAATCCAAATTAACAGGTATCAGGACAGAGGAACTATCAGGACAGAGGAAATCAGGGTAGTTAATATTCATGTGCTACTTCATCTGCTTGAATATATCTTACTGTAGATATTATTATTATTATATTATTATCATTAATATAAAACTGTGATTCTCATCTGTTTCCCACATCTTCCATTGATAAGATCCTGTACAACAGCTTCTGTGTAACTGCCATGGTTAAGCCCATGGCAAACAGCATCGATTTATGAGTGTCTGGACTCTTTGGGATATGACACTCCAGCAGGTTGCTGAACGTGTCAATCAGTAGCAACTCAACTTCCAAGATATAACACAAAATATTGACTTGATACATTTCCAGACCTAGCAAAACAGAAGTCTCCAAATCCCCCTCAAAAATTAACTGTCCCAAAAATATCTTACCCAGCAAAAACAGCTCCAACCGCTGAGATGAACCATTCTGGAGAATTAAATCCAAGGATTGCTACACTATGGAATCGTTCAAGACCAAGCTTAAAAATAATACACATAAGGTTATATAATACAGGCCCACGGGAGAGAAACATATACAAAAATATAAACCATGGAAACTTTTGATTTATTATTATAGTATTGAGAAGGCATATGAAGGCATGTTTTGGAATCCATAGCAAACTGGCATTTATCAGCAATTAACAGGATGTGAATTTTCCACTACCTTCTCCTGTCTAGTTGAATTCTGCTGCCAAGAAAGGCCCAAGACCCAGAATATTTTGTTACAAACAAGAGCATAATGAGTACTAATACTACCCTATATTTAGAATGTTTTAAAGATGGTCCTTATCACATCAAATTCATGATGTATACTAGTTTTCCTCTATTTTTCTTTTCTGGTCTTAAGACCTCATGCTGAGCTCTGCACCCATGTTCCAGAGACACAGTGCAACACAGCAGCTCCTCACTTGCAGTCAAGGTTCCCTGACAGCAGTGTTACCTCTAACCAAAACTCATTTTCATCATTATCATTTCAATAAAGAATATGACTACTGATCTTCAGCTAATGCAAAAAACCTCTTCTATATTTTTTGGGGTTGGGGTTTTTTTTGTTAATTTGTGTTTTTGGCTTTTAAAGCAGACAAAAGGATTAAAGACATTGGTTTTGTTTCCTGTGCCTACCTTCAAGAAGCTCTTGGCCGCTTTCCTAGAGAGGCAATAATATTCTGAAAAAGTTATTTTCTCCCATTTTCCATTCTTTTTGCTGGCCAAAGCATTAAGGGATCCATATTTTTCCAGGCTGTCCTTGAACATTTGATGAACTGTTATGGGGGTCTGTGGGCATGAGTTATCTATTCTCAGTCTGACTCTGCCATTGGCAAAAGAAGTCCACAGAGACTCTGGAAGGTAAAGCACCATTGTCAAGGTAATGCGTAATTGAAAAATACCATGTGACTGTGTACAAGAAGACAAGAGGATTGAATAAAGACCACAGGACTAAGTGCAACTCTGGTATTTCCCAGCTCTTGAGAGAAAGGTTTTCCAATTTTCTTATTATTAAATATACCATGTAGAAAGAGAAATCTTTACTTTTTATACTTTGTTCTGCATCTTGAATAAAAGTGCCATACAGAATTATGTTGATGATCTGTATGCTGTAGGGAGACCCCCAGTTCCAGAAGGATCTGTTTGCCTGTGCTCAGCTCTGCATTCCCCCTTGTGCCAATGGAGTAGATGGTGAATCAAAAGGCTAAAGAAATCCAAAAGATATGAACCTCTGCCCCTGTTCAGTATGCAAGCTCCTTTTGTGTGTTATAACTCTTCCCTGCCTCCTGCCCCTCCAGCTATTCTCCCTCATCCTGTCCCTGTTCCTCACTACTTCCCACAGTTTTTCCCTCAGTCATCTGCCCCATGTTCAAATGTGTCCATTCCACTCACTCCTGTCTCACCCTGGCTCCATTTTTCATCTTCTGCTCTTGGCTTCCTCACCCTGTCTATACCATCCACTTTTTCCTCCCTGTATTTTTTTCTCCCCTTCTTTGACAGGATAAAGAAGCACAGCACCAACAAATGTGACTTGGCTCTCACCACAGGTGCCAAGGACTGGGACAGTCCCTGGCATTCACAAGAAATGTCTGCCTCAAAGACTCTCCTTGGCTCTTGCAAACCCTGCAATGAATACACTCCTTAGAGGATCTAGGATAAGTTGGTGAATTCTCACAAGGAAAGCACAACCCTCCCATGACTCCCTCGTCAAACAGTTCCCATACTTATGGACAAAAGAGTACAAGAACATTTTAAGAACATTTTTTTCCTTAGATTTACTTTCATAAATGAAACAATATTTTTAGCATAGGCATAAAAAATGGATATATTCTACAGTGATCTGGTGAAAACACTTCAGACCAAAGTGCTTGGGTTTGTCAGAATTAAGAGTAACAGAAACCAGTACTTTTTGTAATTTCTTATACAATTTAATAAACATAACTGTATTTTACTATACCTATGGAAAGCAAAAGTGTAATGCAAGCTCGGTCAGTATCTGTGCTGGTTCCTGCCACCTCAGTGGCTGAAAAAGAGCAGTTTGAGAGTGTTCAAAAGTACAACATGCATCACATCCCTCTCCAATGCTATTCTAGTTGCTTCAGGGATCTGGGAACTGCCTCTCTGAGCACCTGTGGCAATACAGGAACACATCAGCCATAGCTGGATCCACACCAGTGCTTTAGAACACACTTGCAGCCTCCCTCTAGTCTGGCTTGCAGTCTGCACCAAGAGCAAGAGGCACAGCAAACTACTGTAAGCTCACAAACATTTCATTCCATTCCTGCTCCTGGCTGGCAGATTTGCATTGTTCTCTTGACAAACAGAAGATGGTAATGACAACAATAAGTACAAATAAAGCTGCTTCGTCTCCATGCACCTTCATTTTCTCATGTGTAAATTGCACATAATGATTTTCAAAACATAGGTGTGGAGCTGTGCTTAGGTCAGTGGAGAAAGGGCATCATAAGTCCAGACAGTTTAGAAACAAATAGCTCTGAAGGAGTTTAGGTAATAGATAGACTTTATCGAAGTGTAAGCAGTAGCACCCAATAAATACTTTATGAGTTGAGAAGGCAAAGCAGCTATTTCTGCACTTAACCCCAATGCAGGTGTGAAAAGGATGACAGGCGAAACCTGTCAGAGATAGAAGCTGTTGTTAATCCAGGTGTTTATTGTCTGCAGTGACACACCAAAGCCTAGATGAAAAACTCTATATGTAGATGTTCTGGCTTCTAAAACAAAGGTGTCAGGGATTGCAGGTGTACTTGGACACAGGTAGGTGACTGCTCTGTTCAAAAAAAAAAATCATACCATAAAGAGCTAAAATACAACATTCTGGTCCATGTATTAAAAACGTTCCTGAATAAAGAGTACCTTTCTTGAAGGAAACTGAAAATATTAGCAACATTCCTACAATAACATTACAGAAGTTTCATTAATAGTGTCTTTTCACTTCAGATGTGCAGCAGATAACAGCACAGTTTCCAGAGAATAATGAAAATCAATCGAATTCCTGAAATATCTATACATAGAAACCAAAACTGTACTTGAAAACTGGGTTTTCTTTTGTTTTCCTTATGCAGATTTTTCTGGTGTTAAAAAGGCATCTTTGATTCATATCAAAGACAAAGAACAGAATCACTTTCAGAGACTCTGTGCATCACCTTAACAATAGTCCAGATACAGTGCAAAAAAATATAAACCTGAATGCCCATTCAGTGTTTGCTTTTGCATGTATTTGCAGGTAGAACTTAAATCTCAAAACAGTTCTGAAATCTTGATAAGCCAAAGAATTCTAAAAATCTATTTAATTTGTCCCCACAGTTAGTAAAAACAATGGAACATGAGCAATGAATTTCTCTGTCAGTTTGCAGAGTGATTTTGAGCAGAGGGCTCATTCTTTGTAGAAAGTGCCTGAGAAAGAATGCCTGGCTAGATACTAAATGCATCAATTATAAACGTTGGGAGAAGCAAAACAGGCGTTCTGCCTCAGTAGCATCTGAAAGTTAAACTGCAATGTCCAGGCTGGAAATCAACTCAGTACCTCCTGAAACCAAGGTGGAGATCAGAATAAAACCCCTCAATATATACTATTAGCATTGGTATGTTATACAACTATAGTTTCACAGAATAGAATGAAAAAACCCAGCACTCCAGCTCAAAGCACTTCATGCCACTGAAAGTTTTCTCTATGCAAGCAAAGAGTAGTTGCTCCTTTCCTTTTTCTTCCACTAACTCCTGCTACCTGCATTATACTTCATACTCAAAATGCCTTTTCATCCACTACTATGTAACCTTGGCTCATATCCCTCATATGAATTCTGAACATCAGAGATGTTGCAAAAAGATTTCTGCTTAAAGAAGACTATATTGTCAGATAAAACAAAAAGAGCAGAGATTTTATTCACGTAATAAAATCTGGACTGTCACTGCTTGAGGCTCTGGTTGGACATTTTTTTCCCTATGTCATTCTCCTCCAAGGCCAAAAAGGTCCATGATCAGACTTCATTTTCCATTTTCACTGTCTTCCCTGCTGAAGGAAGAGATGGCTTGGGTAATCTCACTCATAAGTTATAATAGGATGAATGTACTGCAGCCTCTCTTGGGAACTGTCCTGAAAAAAGCTGAGCTAAATACCTGGGATTTTTGGTGGGCAGTTTTCCCACTGGAAACTAAAGTGCAAATTTTCAACTTTACAGGAGGAAAAAAGTAGTTAAGAATCACTTAAAAGAGGCACTTGCAGTTTTCAACTGATCTTTTACAACACAATCCTAAACTTATAAACCATTTACATGTGAATACTGTGCCATAAATGTACATTTGTTACTCAAATATTTTCTACGAAGTTTGAAATTATGGACAACATAGAACACATTACACATATTGAATTTTGTAACAACCAGTTTATTGTTTCCACCATGTACAATAGGAAGTTCTGACATGGTACAAACCCNTTTGTTGGTTTGGTTTGGTTTCTTTAAAAATCTTTTTCATGAATAATCCATCTGGCTGAAACTGCCGGACCTCTGGGATACATGAAGGAGACTATGTAGTAGTTAAAAAACAAAGACAAGAGAAATACACTAACCCTACAGCTTAAAACTAATATCATTAGTGAAGCCTTCTCTCTGTTCACTCCCTGACCCGCAAGTATTCTGGTGACTGCCAGAAAGGATTTGAGAATGTAAATTAATTCAGATGTTTATGGAAGAACAGCTCTGAGAGTCATATAAAATGCAAAAGACCCAAGGTCACCTTTCAGACAGATAAACAAACAGGCTGACTGTGGAATGGCCCTGCTGCATGATCTGAGCAACTCCAGGTGATATTCCATAGATGTGCCCTGCGAAGCAAGAAGCAAACCAGTAATTTAACTTCTGCTTGAAAATTAGTCAGATTTAACTCACAAAACAATGTCTTGATTATATGCCAGATGCTGCAAAACATCACTCTGCCCTAATGAAGAGAGAAGGAATTCAGGTCTTTGCTGGAGGCATTCCTGTCAGTCATCCTCCAAGATTTCACAGCTATGATGCCATCACATTCTGCTGACAACAGAAATACATCATTCCTCCTCCCACTCACTATTTTTTCTTTTCTTCAAGATGTCTGTGACCCTGAAAGAATAACTTAATTTTAGTAAAAGCTGGAGCTGAGTACACACTGATTAGAATCTGAGAGCTTGGTATCTGTGTCAAACTTCTCCTTGTGCCAATAAACAGATTAAACAAAGGTACAGAACTTTGGAATTTCAAGTGAATCTGAAAATCTCAGCCAGCCTAAACACACAGTGATTCTTTTAATAAAACACACAAACCATCTCCTGTGGCTTGCCTTGCCACGGCTAGGGGAGGAAAAGGGTTTTCCGCTATATCACCAGTTTTCCACAATAAACAAATAATTTTTTCCTCTCTAACAGAAAAGACAATAAATAGAGGAAATCTTTTAAAATTAGCCAAAACACACAAAAATATTTCAATTAATGGAAACTTCTACTTTTTCCACTGGAGGAAAAGGGAACAATTATTAATTACAATAAACTATACTGCTCTTCACATCAGTAAACCCCTACAGTGTGGATCAGAGAAATATGATATCCTTCAAAGAATGCCTCCATGAGCTGATGTGGAGGGAGTGGTGCACCAGGACAAGTACAAAATAAGCTTCATAACAATACTGACGCTTCTAAAACTGATTACGATGCACCAAAATGAAAGCATGTGGAGGGTGTAATCAGGAGGAAACATCACTACAGAAACATTGCCCAGGCATGCAGGAATGGAAAGTCAAAACTCAGAATTGAAATTGGTAAGTAATGTGAAAAGTCACAAGAAGGACTTTTACAGGTACAGTGGCAACCAAAGGGAGAACCAGTGATATTGTGGGCAGCTCACTGACACAGGACATGCATAGGGCTGATGCTCTCAGTGCCTTCTTCACCTCAGTATTTATTGGCAAGGTCAAGCTTCCTGAGCTTCCATGCCTAGTGGAAGGTGAGATGTTTTACCTACAGTAGCAGAACATCAAAGTAGGGACCACTTACACAAACTGGTCCCATACAAAAGAGTTGATGGAACAAGATGGGATCCTTCAGAGAGGACACTGAGAAACCAGGTCAAAGCCATTGCAAGGCTGCTCGCTGTCATCTCTGAGAAAGCACAGCAATCTGGTAAGGTCCTCATCACAAGAAAAAAGGCAAATGCCACACCTCTCTTCAAAAAGCAGAAAAAAGAGCATTCAGAAAAATAAGGGCCAATCAGCCTCACCTCAGTCCATGGAAATGCTATAGAACAAACTCTCCTAGAAATCATTTTGAGCTACAACATGGTGACTGACACCAGCCAGAATGGCTACCCTTGACTTGGCCCTGGTAAATATAACTCACCTGCCTTCCAAGATGAGTTGACTGGCTCTGACATGGTGAGAGCAGCAGCACATTGCTTACTCTAACACAGTCTTTAACAACTTCTAAATAGCCCAGCATCCTTGGAAGGTTTGGATGCAATTGGAGGAATAGATGGATAACAAACTGATAAAAAGGAAAACATTGGAGGAACAGGTGGATTAAAAAATTTATAAAAAGGTAAACAAAAAAATTGGATAAGTAGTCTTCAAGAACAGTGGTCAGCAATTCTAAGTCTTGTTAGCAGGCAATTCCAAGTGACGTGCTTCAGGAGTTACTTGTGAGAATGACACTGTCCAATGATGGCACTGTTGTTCTGGACAGTAGAATGCACCCTCACCAGCTTCAGGGGTGACAGCAAACTTGAGGAAATGACTGACAGGACCAAAGGCAGGATGACCATCTGGATGGACCTCAGCACATTGGAAGAATGGGCTGACACGACCTGAAAGCTCAACAGGGGTGAAGCCAAGTCTTGCACTCCAGGGAGGACAGCCCCATGGCACAGCATGGGCTGGATGCCAGCTGGCTCAGCAGGAAAACCCCCATGGTTCCATGGACAGGTTGGCTGCCAGTCACTTGTGTGCCCCAATGGAGACGAAGGCTAACTACACCCCTGGCTGCACTGGCAAGATTATAGCCAGCAGACACGGGAAAGGGATTATTTCCCTCTACTCAGTGGTCCTGAGGCTGCCCTTGAGACAGCATGCAAGAGAGAGATCCTGACAAGCAAACCGGCACAAACCCAAAAGAGGGACTACCAAGGCAGTCGGGGGCCTGGAGCACACCATGCACAAGAATCCCTGCAGGAACTGTGTTTCTCCAGTCTGGTGAAAATAAAAAATTAATCTATTTGCAGTTTGTTAAAGACTGAAGCAGGTACTACAAGGAAAACAGATTCTTCTAAGAGGTATGCAGCAGAAGGACAAGAGGCACTGGACATGAGCTGCAGCAAGGAAAATTCTTGCTGGATCAAGAATTTCATGAAGTAGGTTACTCAGCCCAAGAAGACGAACTGAGAAGCTGTACAATTTCCATCCCTGGAGGTTTTCAAAACTCAGCTGAACAAAACCACAAGGCCTCCTATGAGAGAAAGATGTCCTAGCTGCCCTCCAGTGCTCTTTTCCAACATAAATTATTTTGTTGATTCCATCAGTATAAAACCAGCACGGATGAGTTCCCTTCTAACTTCACACTGGCTTTAAGTCAATATAATGCCTGCTGCAAACAGGAAGGACACTCTGGATTTACATTTGCATTAGAAAACCCCAAATCTGGCCTGCTTCCACAGCAATGAGCTTCTGTATGTTGGTAGAAAGGAATGGGGGAAAAATTCCAGAACAATCTGTGGTCCTCATTAGATAAATTTACTCCTGAGGTTGCAGAACGTATCAATTACAAAGTGAGGAAGTCAGTTCTGAACAACTAGAAAATATCAGAATCTCCTCCTTTTCCCTTGACATACAATGTAGACCCTCTGCAACCAGACAGTGAACTTCCTTCTCATGAAAGATCTTTTGGGAGGAGTTTTTGAAATTCAGCCCTCACTTCACCACTCAGCATCTCCATAGCAGTGTGATGTTTCCAAGTTAAACACTGCTTCCCATTTAAATGGATAACAAGTAGTGCCACAGATTGCCAAAGTCAAATAGAAAACAAAGTCTAACAAATTTGTAAGCTCCTGATTCATCAACTAGAAACATATCTAAATACCAATAAAGGAACTGCCTAATTTAAATGAATGAGGTGTGACTTGTGTTTGCAGGAAAATTATGATGGAACAGCTGGAATGGCTTCTACTCTTAGCTGTTCACTCACCTTTGCAGCAGAGACTGTGGTCACCTCTGCAGGAGTGGCTGAATGACATGTGCATTTCTGCCTGAGCACTGCTTTACAGCCCAGTTTACTTCTCTAAACTGCAGCCAGCAGCAGCCTCTGGGAGAAAAGCAGGTAAGGAGCTGACAGCATTAACCACTGTCCCAAATAAATTCTTAGGAAAATAGGTCAGAGCCTTCACAAGCACAAAAAAGAAAGTACTCAGCAGTATCACAGTCTCAGTGACAATCTACATAGAGTAGACTGAACTGGCTCAAACAGTTCAATAAGATATCCTGTAAATGTGAAAACAGGAGTTTGTTATCGCCTTTATTCATCCACATTTATTTCCTGCTCACTGAAAGCACATAGCTAGCAGTCCACTTCTAGGAAAGAACCCTACTGTGTATTAAAGATCTGCCTATTGAGAAGTAACTATATATCCATACAGATACGTATTTATACACATGTATAAAGTCTGCATGCAGGATTTCTACATAGATCAGATAGCTATGTGCTTACTGTTTCAGTTTTCTCCTAGAACAAATATTTTCTTTCAATGAGTACATTTAGACACCAGCAGCATCACCAAGGCAACAGGGAGTTCTCTTAGGGCTGCAAACCCTCCAAAGAACCCCAGAAAGTTCTGCTAGCAAACCTCCTTTAAGCCACACGGTAGCACATTCAGGCAAGTCATTCAGCACTGCAGTTGCATTAAATGGCACCAGTGCTCTGATGCAGCACAAAACTGATCAAAGTACAGATATTCCTTTAAGGCCTCCAGTCCTACATTGCACAGCAAATCCTCCCCAAGTCACCGCTGGTGAGTAGGCTGTGATGCCAAAAGCAACCCAACAATTTGCATGACTCTCAGTGGGACCAAACTATTTTTAATTTTTATCTAGACATCGTCTCAAATACAGACAAACACTGGCGGAAACTATTAAATCCATGCAAATTTACAGACAACTCCCAAAAATTTTTCAGCTGCCCTGACTCACTTCAGTTTTATTTTAATTTTGTCTTTCATTATCTTAGCCCTGAGTAATTGTCAGTCAAAACCTGCTAGAATAAACATAAAAATTAGAAAAAAAAAATCTAAGAGCTCAAATTTCCAGTGATCATCTTTTACATGCTTACCTGCTGGCTCTATGCCTTCACCCTGGGTCTCCTCCAAATGAGGCAGCAGATCCCTGCAGACAGTCTGTGCATCTGTAAAGGTTCTAAAAGCAAATAGAACTATTAAGATGTTATCCAGGAGCACTAGTAGGATCTACTGCAATCAACACACAAATATGCAATATAAGGTATCAAAAGGTAAACAAAAACACAAGCAGGTGGAAATAGAAAGCTCAGAGCTATCAAATACATTTTGACTCTGTTGCAAACTCCACTATGACCTAGTTAAATGGAAATGCCTACACCCTAAGGATGACATTCTTTATTTCACGCTTTTGGTTTCAACATCATGGAATATACCAGGTGAAGGCACTAACTTTGAACCTCCACAAAGAGGCCATGAACCATACAAGTATGAAGAATGATTTACCAATCTTAATCCTGATCATACTGACACTACTAATAATCACAACACCTTGTAAATTGTGACTGTTGGTATCTGTTGAAGATCTGAAGTCTGGGGTGTTTTTTAGGCCAGGAAGAGAAGGCAATTTAGTTAATAATAGCAACAACAACAATAATAATAATAATAATGAAGTTTCTCAAAAATTTCACCAACACAAGAAATTATCATTAACACATGGATGAAATTAACTTTTCCTAAAAGTAAACAGACCAAGTTAAAAGCATAAATACAAACTCCAACCCAAAAAGTCTGTAAGGTGACAGACTGCTAAGAATTCCATGAGCAAAATATCTAAACAATAAGCATTTAGAAATAACTGAATATAGCAATGCACTGCAGATTATTCATGAATAGCAGCATAAAGATTTTTAATTTTTAATTTCATTTCATAGAACAAGTGGTGGGAATCAGCAGTCTTTAGAGGCTAAGAAGAAGCTAGGATTTCCTTCATTCCTTCTCCATAGGTACAATAGAAGAGTCCTGAGTGAAGCTCAGGAAGTCCTTCCCCTCCACAGTCTAATAAGTTAACTCAAGATGTAGAAAAAGAAAGTTGAAACAATGCCCTTTGCAGCTTTCAAATAAATAACAATCCCAAAAGTAGTTTTTACACAGTGGTGACAGAGAGCCAACAGCAGGGCCAAACACTACATCAGGCACGATTTCCCATTTCATATTAACGACCACACTTGTAAAATACTTATTTATGTGGGACGCTCCTAGAATTTATTATTGTTAGTCACAGTGAAATTGAACTGCAAAAAAAGCCTTAACCAAGCTGTATCCCCTTTACAATAATTCAGCAGACTGTAACTCTTCACCCCTCAGAAGTGACAACCACAGTTCTTTTCCTGTCTTGCTCCTCCCCACAGGTCCCCTAGGAGCAGGACACAGGTCACAAAAGCAGCTAAAGGAAAACAAGGAGTAATCACTAATCTTGCCTGTGAAGATATTTACTCTCTTGTTAATGGCATAATGGCACAAAACATGAAATGGCTTGTCTGATAAGCAAAACGAGGCTCTTAAAATAATCACTGGCTTGGTGAAGACGGATGTTGATGAGAAACTGAGTAATTTAAATGCAGAAGGGGATTATGCTGCATTTTGAAAGGTAAGCCTGTTCTTGATATGTGGAAGAAATGGTGACATAATGAAGTGGGATTGCAAAGACAGAATGACAGACCAGGAAGACTTATTTGGGAATAAAATTAAACCAAACCATCTGAAATACCTTAAAAACATATGTTTGTCTGCCATCTCAAAGCACTTGACATAATTCTTGATTCTTTTCCTATTTTAAAGAAAAACTGTATTTGATGTTTAGCATCCAGTGAAACCTTTTCCTTTAAATAACTTGTGAATAATAAAGTTTTTTTATTATTTTACAAAACAAATAAACCAAAGTCTTGGTCCAAAAATAACTGAACATCACTTTTGGTGAAAACAAAGAGCAGAAAACCCTTCTGAATAAAACAACTCTGATTAGTAATGTATCAGAAGAGCCTAATTTGAAGATACTCAAAACTTTAACATCACTAATGACTTTTCCCAGATTAATATCTCTTTAGTTTGCCTTATTCTTATCTGTTATAGGATACTGGTCCAGTTTACATTATATTCTTTTTATAGAAAAACAGCCAGGCAACATCTGAACTTCTGGACTTCCTCTGATAATACTTCAATGTGCAAGAGTTCTATGAGGACCCCTGCATGTTCAGTGTCAAAGCTGGTAACACTCCATGCAACATAATTCTTACCTGTCCCCATGAACCAGGCACCTCATTTGAGAGTGAGGTTTTTTGCTATGAAAGTACAATTAAGAAATTTTCTCTTCCAACAACAATTTCTGTGCATATTCAGAACATTGCTTCTGAATATAAGAATGAATGTGACTTTGATGACTCTATTTTAACCTTTTATTAGGACCTTTACTTTAACCTTTTAACCTTATTTACTTAAAAATTAAGTAAATATCCAAGAATGGTTATGGTATCTGGAATTGTTCAAGACTGAACTGAGCAGAATTTGGTGGGGCTGCCTGGTCAAGAGTTTACTGAGCATAAACTGCAGCAAGGAGAAAAGGCACTGGAGAACCACGGCGTGGTGCCAAGATGCCCCAGCAAAACCAAAATGCATTGGATATCTGGACTTTGGCTCTTAAATTTTTTATTAAGACTGAGGTTCTGCATAAATTATTCAGTGTTATTAGTGCAGGGCCAGCATCTTCCAACATCCAACTACCATTTTAAAGGCAGCTTTGTACATATGTTTTCTGCAAGTCTACAATTCCAAAGGTAATATGCAAAGACCCCTACAAATCACACAGAGCAAGAATTTAACAGTAGAGGTCACTTGAACAAGTCAATTGGGACAAACTGAGATAATGTTTCAAAACATTGACCAGCTAGAACTAACCAAAGCATATTTCTGTGTAACTCCATTAGCATGGGTGATTTTTGAATGACAGTATTTCCTGATGTAATTTGGGCTTTAATTTCAAGGTACCACCCTAGCAAACATGATCTCACCTGCTGCCTGAATTCAACACACTGCCCTCACCTGAGACGAAAGCACATCTTAGGCTGGCTGGCTTATCCAGAGGTTTGAGGCAAAGCCCAACACTGCCCAACCCATCTGCAGCTCCCACCCCTTCCCTGTCCACCTTGGATGCTATTCTACATTGAAGCTGTTCTCACACACCAGCTGTTGTTTTCAGGCCAACCTGAAAAGCAAGAATCTGAATGCACTCTATACTGGATTAACAAAGGGAGAGCTTCCTTTCCCTCTGTGTTGTCACGACTGTAACAGCTCTAGTGAGATTTATCTTTGCAACCCAGTGGAAGCAATGTGTTTGTGAGGTAAAACAATGACTGATGTAACTGACAGCCCTTCCTGCTAGGTGTGAGTCACCAGAGAAGAAGCATCCAATCTGGATTTGCTGGCACAGCAATTGCTGGTTTTATCTGAGTGTATTTGGTAGCAACCAGTGAATACAGTATCACTGGGAATTATTTCTGCTTATACCTCATGCTCTAGGCCAAATACAGTCGATATTTGCTGTCCTCTAAATTGTTTCCTTGTAGTAAAATCTGGTGAAAATACAAACAATAAAATTGAAGATAATCTATGAAGTCAGTCTTCAGTATGATAATAAACCATTTTCTTCTTTGGAAAAAACATTTCACAGAAATTCTCACTTGAATAAACCTTACAGGATACACTGAATGTATCCTGTAATTAGGTTGCAGCTTTTCTCTCAAATTTAAAAACTATGAAATCTATGTTCTAGGATACATTTTGGTCTTGTTTCTGCAGAGTGATTTCTACTATCACAAACTGCACCAAAAGAATATGAACTGTTATGCAGCCATCATATTATTATGAAATTTAAGGGGAACCTATTCATTAAACAGATTATGTATGGGAGCAAATAAAAAAGACATCTCATTCTTTTGATACTCCTATTCCTTATCCTATTCCTGTTGTTCAACTCCTGTAACCTTTTCAATGTTAAGTTTTTACCAGTCAGCTCTCTACAAGGATTATCAAAATTTCAAGAGCTCAACCTTTCTATAGAGAGGGAGAGTTTCTATAAAGTTGCAAAAATAAGCAGCTTAATAAATAATTACATACATAAATTGTTAATACATTATTCAAGGACAAGATATTCCTTTAGACTTCAGAATATTTACTCATAACCCTCCTCACACATGTAGCAAGTCAAAGTACTTTTACATCTGGAAATCACATTCACAACTGCTCACAAAGAAGACTTGAACTTTTTTTTGCCATGAAACTAGTGGGTAGTTCAGACCACGCATTCACCCAGAGCCATATTCTGAGCCTCCAGACCTGTGCTGTCAGATTCACAATGAAGATACTATCTCCTCCTCCCTTTCCTGTTGCAGAGGCTTCTCCATTACACAGCTTCTCCACTCCCACCCTGCTCCTGGATACTGTTGTACCACATGTGAGATCACGATACAGCAAAAGATTTTTATTAATTAATTAGTTTTATTCTGGTTTAATGGATGAGACACATTCACTGTTGAAGATCCTGCATTCATAACATACATTATCGGATAAGCTGAGGTTGTGACATGATGCCTAAGTTTAGAAGAACAGTGTGTTCAAGGTTGCAAAGCTGTGGCTGTGGTCTGCAGTTTAGGTCCACTTAACTTCCAAAGCTTTTATTACAAAACTTGCATGATTGCATCATTTTTCTGCTTTTGTCCTTTTGAAATAAATTATCCTGCTGACTGCCTGCAAAAGAGAACACAGCCAATAAGGAGGGAATGCTCAGTTACAGTGTCTATGGAGTGCATACAATTTCTCTGTCCCTTACATGATTTCTTCCAAAAGCAATCCCGTTCAGCTTCTCCTGGGAGTGCTTCACGGCACTACTCCCAGACTCAGTGACTCTCAGGAAGGCACACTACTGTTCTGCCCTCACTGTGATGATCCAAAACAATTCAGATCCTTCCTCTGCCTTGCTGTTTGTCCAAGCATATCACCTACAAGCTCACCCAACACCAGAGGCTGCATTCATGTGGCAGTCAGCATGTTACTTCATACTTCTTACTATACAGTCCCCACCTTTTAATTAAATTCGTTTCTCTGCTTGCCTTGCCCAAAGAAATATTTTGTAAGACACAGGTGTTTATCTTAGGGAGCAATGCGTGCAGATCCCCCTTTGCACAATTTTTTTTTTCCTCAAACACTTCTTTGTTGAACTGGCTTTCCTAACTATTAAATAGTAATCCTATTTAATACACACAAAAAATAGGCTGAAGTGGAAAATATGCATTTTTCCGAGACAGAACTTCATAAATTTTGTTTTTTATCTTTCACTGCTTGCTTCTCATGAGGACAACCTAGTGAATTCTTTCTCTAAACTACAGCTTGATGGTTTGATTATTTAAGGAATCCATTATAAAGTGGATGATAAAAATCCTTCTTCCAATCACCTGTCCATCTGCTGTTTCAGTCTTGGTGACAAGTGTCCTAAATATTGATCTCTGTTCCAACATTAAGAAATTCCCCCCTCCAAGCTTTTGTTGCATGTTCTCCAGGCCAATCCAGCTACACACATTCCACTAGCCTTACTCTCCACTGCAGCTGCTTTGGGGAGTGTTTTGGGTCTACATCTGCACATTCTTAAAAACGTTTCATTGAGTGCTAGACATTTTCAACAGCTCATTGGGGCATTTGAATTCAAGATGGAATCATTAAGTATTCATCTGACAACACTTCTGGCACCAAAAAGCAATGGCTTAAATTACCTATGGGTAACGTCTGAAAACTGTAATGATTCTGGCGTTTTGCCTAGAGACTTCAGAAATTAAATATCTCCATCTGGATCCCATTAATGAGAAATCCTTTCCCAAATCCCCATGTATCCTACAAGAGCCAAATCCAGTATTTTAAAACAGAACTCTGGAGACAGATTGTAGGAATAAGCACAAGACAATAAATTTAGAATCACAGATCTGACCCAGAGTTTTAGACAAAGACAATAAAGTCACTCTGACTTAAATCAACATAGCACCACAGTTTTGATAGCTCAGCATCTAAAGAGAAACCTTTGACTGGCACAGAAATAGCACCACAGTTTTGATAGCTCAGCATCTAAAGAGAAACCTTTGACTGGCACAGAAATAGCCAAGCAAATACTGTATCTCCAGACTCTGAGATGCTGTCAACTGTTACCTAAGATGTTCTGAAAATGTTTTCTGATTTTTTATGACATAAGGGAAAAAACCCCCACAGTAATGATACATCACATTAGTTCTTTAAACCCTCATTTTCTGTAATGTATTATTTTTCCTATAATGAGAGTCACAGGAGTCCCCATGGCCCTTTAGAGGACACTGCTGTCTATTATGACTGGCCATCTTATTTATTAATTACTCCTCTATTCAAATGAGGGCAATATTATAATACATTCCTTATTAATTCTATTTAAAAGTTCCCCTTTGCCCTTGAAGAACAGGTTAGATTTAGCTGTTAATTGGTTTCCATACCCTCATGAGACTTAAAAACAGGGCCATAGATCAGCCCAGATATGCTCCTACTCTTGCAAAAAGGCTCAGCTGATCCGACAATTGCTTTGATTTTTATAGCACACAAGAAACCAGTCTTTGTCAAATTACTCACTCGACTTCTTCTCTCACAAAGATATATTTAAAAGCTAAACAAATGCTTAATAAAGTAGTAATGATAAAGTTAACACCTGAGATCTATTTTACAATAAAACACAGTTGGCACACACCTTCTAGTAAAACCTATCTCTTGACTTGCAAAAAAACCAGTACTGAAGCTTTTTTTTTTCCTCTTGTTAAGAATAAATATCCTGAAAAATCAGGTCATTTATTTTGGTGAGCAGACCAGTTTTACAGACAGCTGAGAACTTCACGGCTGAATGGGGAAAAAAGGAACAATGTAACGAGCCTTTTTTATTCTCCACCGAGAAAGGCGCTATTCAGCAGTTGGGAGCATACTACAACCCTGCCCTGACCTTGGTACAGATTTTCTGGCTCCATTCTCCCCTGCACAGCGAAAACCCAGACCTGAAGCAGAAATCTTCCAGCAGTTGTCTCTGTATGGCTATTTGCAGGGAATGCAGCAAAGTTAGGTCACACAGAACTCATTATTTCATCTCTGTCTCATTTTTTTAGGTCACACTGATTCGATTTCAGCCTTACAAAAGGTCTTTTTTTCCTATTTCCATTTGATACAATTTTATTCCCTTTGTCTAGTCCTTTCTACTTGGAGTCCAACCTCCAGCATACTCAAAAAGGGACAGAAGTTTGCTACCTAACTTTAAACCAGGTAAACAACAGCATTTGACATGGCAACACGGACTGGCATCTTCAAAAACAAACAAACAAAACACAGAAGTTTTATGCCAAAGATTCTGAATGCATCAAAAGTATTTTGAGTTCTAGGGTCTGATATTCCTTCATCAGAAATTCAGAAAAAAACCAAAAGCTAAACATCTTTCTAATACAGGAAGCTTAAACTTCCTGTTTGCAGTGCATGTAAACCACTGTACTTTTAAATTCTCCTTTACCTTGTTCCTTTAATGAAGAAAACAGATTGTTTGTTTGTGTTTCTGGGGGTTTTGTTTGTTTATTTGTTTGCTTAAGCATGTCACGAATAGAAGTATGCACAACTAAAATGGAGGCATTATTACTAACTCAGCAAAATCCTAACTTTCCTGAGTCAGAGTGTACATATACCTATTCAGATCAAAAGTCAAAGAGTGGTTTATGGTCTTTAGACAGATTAAACCAAAAAATGACAATTCTACTACTAACTACATTAGGATTCCAGAAGCAAAAATAATACATTCAAAAGTTTTCAAAGATTTCTTAAACTTCTTCCTGTTCTGAAAACCTTAAGTCTTTGGATTGTCCCTCATGATTCTTATCCAGGATTACACTGGAAACAGAAAGAAGCCATTATGGCAGAAATTATCCCAACCAATCCTTTATCTGAAAGAAACAAACAAATCTTCCAAGAGACATAACATGCAAGTTGTTCCCTTAAAAAATGTGAAGTTAGATTTAACTTAACGAAAGACTAAATATCATAGAACAGTTCAGTTTCTGGAAACAGATATTAGTACTTAGCAATACTGACAAACTTCTAACAATCAGAAGCTAAAATATTTCCCATGAGATGTCTTGTTCTAATCTTAAGTACTTCCAAAAACTCTAGAGATGGGGAGATTTCTCTTTTAGAAAATACCATTCCAGTGATAGATCAACAGGTAGAAGAAACAACGTGTTCTTTTTGTGCTGCCTAGGGCAGAAAGGAGACAGCACCCAGCGGGACTATTTTACGCGTAAAAGGTAACATAAACATTAAAACACACTCTTCTAAAATTCACTTCCCCACTGCCACCTCTAAGAGATGGGTTACCTGGTTAAGTTCTGTTGCCTTTGATAGGAAGAAGATGGCCTATCACAAGGATCAATTATTACCTGAGGATTACTCCCCCAAATCCAGAAGAGGCCAAATAGCCTCTGTGCTATAAAATAAACATTATACAGGTGCATCCCATATGCCAGTAAGATACAAGCAACATAGTCCCTACTCAATGATGCTATTAGGTTTAAAGTCAAAGTAGGATTTAGCACAGGCAAATAAACCTATTTATAATCTTCATTAACAATTTTCTCTCATTCTAGCCTCAAAAGATACACCTTATTCTTCATTAGATAGTAGAGACATCAGACAAAATTCTTGTGGATCTGCACAGTGGTACAAGAGAAACTTAAGCTGGGAAAAATCGGTAGATCAGTTTGCTAAAATAAATGCTCAAGCTACTTTACCCATTTTCACAGCTTCCTGAAACATTCCTTGCATTTTCATCCTGCAATTGTTTTGTGAGAGTCTCTCCACTGTTAGGCATGCTGACAAACCCTGCAAAGCTGGTTACAAATATGCTAAAGAACTGTGAGTATCAGGCATAAATGAGCTACTTGGAGGACCAAAGAAACCAACAGTAACTGGTTATTTGTTAGAAAAAGCAACACGTAATACAAGAGGAGGAGACTACTGCTACAAAAGCTATTTCTTTCTGATTTTAACATGCTTGAAATGTCGCAGCGCCTGTGAGCTGCTTACCGTTAAACTTTCCTTTTAATTCACTTTTCTTTAATTATCCATGAGAAGAATTTTAATGAGTTTACACTGCTTTAAGATGCAAATCTTCTCTTTTGCCAAGATTTCCACAAATTCCTTCACACAAGTTGAAGCAATTCTAATTTTACTAAGTGTAGTTTCAAAAAGAACATTCAATGAAGCTCTTTTCTTAAAGAAAACACAGATTAATTACATTAGGAAATGCCTTCAAGTCAATTCTACATATGAAACCCAGTACTACAACAGCCAAGCCCCTCCTCCAGCACCACAACTACAGCAGCACTTCCTGCTCCTCACCAGAGCAGGCCTATGGTATAATATGGAAGTTTCTACACATGACCAAACAAATTATTTCCCAGAACGCAAGAGAGTCCAGTTCAGCTCTTTAGGCTACTTCTTTACTGGTAAACAAAACAAAATCAAGTGAATGGCTCAAGCCACCCACTGTGAGCATTTTCCCTAGCATGGTTTTGGGCTGTATGAACTGGCATTTCTCTGGGACAACACAGGGCAGAGGCTGTCACTGGAGATGATAATAATGACTACTCTGTCTGGAGGAGGAAGAGAGATGCAAGCCATGCTGTGCCATGGCCTTCAGAGCCAGAGAACATAATCTAAAATGTTTTACTTAATGGTACAAAGACAGTCACAGTGGTTAGGAGTATCTAAGATAGCAAATATTAACTTTATAGAAAGTGTGGATTTTATTCCAGAGTGTCTTGCACCATATCCAAACATGTAATTGTAAACAATGCAATTTGAAATGAAAGAAAACTTTGAAGTGAGATTCTAAGGGATCTATTCTCAACACCAGAAACTTGATTTGAAAATAGCTGAACAGAAAATGGGGGATATTTCAACAGTAAAAATGTGTCATCATATGTAGCAAAACTCTATATTCATCAGGATTGATTTAGCTCCTTCATTTTGGGATAATTCTCCAAACACTTTGTTCCAACGCTTCTCTGCAGAAAGCTACAAGTTCTCTTCCTTGCAACCAACTTCCCAGTAACATAATCAATAAAACTCTGCTGCAAGAAAACTCCTTCTTCAGGTCACCTAAAATGTTTTAGATGCTGTATGAAGGAATCAAATCAGAGAACTGCTAATTACCTTGCTTAAGTTGCATCTTGGGTTTTTAGTGGCTGGATGACAGGCTGGTCTCATGGAAGGAAATGACTGCTCACTCTCTAAGTCATGTCCTTTCAGTGAATAAACAGAAAACCTCAAACATACACATCTTCTGTACACACTGTGTTTATGAAGGATTTTTATGTTTTGTTTTTCCTATAATTTTCCTTAAACTAGCTAATGGTTGGCAAATTATTTTGACACAATCAAGCATTTTCCAGTGACAAATCACTCTCCCAGTAACAAAGGCAGCTTGTTACTGCCAGAAGGGAAGCCAGGCTTTGAAGTAAGGGGAATGTATCAGCGGGAATTGGTGGAGAAGAGCTGCTCTGGAACTCTGTTGTGTAACAGAAAACTCACGTGATTGTGATAAACTGTTTCCTGCAACTGTCAGCTACAGTCTTGTCACTTGAACAACAGGCTCATAAATGTCAAGCTATAATAGTTCTACACAGAACTTGCCTTTGTAGTTCCAGTTCTACACAGAACCTGTCTTTGCAGTTCTGGTACATTTCAAGGCTGTCTTCAACTTTCAAGAAATAAATCCTAACAAATGAGGCCAGCAACTTAAATACAGTTCAGCAGAAAAGACCTTCATCTTGAAATAGTTTTTACATGTTTCACCTTCCAGGATGCTCTGATCCTTTTCTTTTATGCCTAGATCTACCTGCATGCAAGTTGCACAAGACTGCACTAGACCCAGACAGAATTTTTGTGGTGAGATGGGCTGTTTTTTGCAGCTATGGGTTAAGATTTCTGGGCATTGACAGGCTCACTAAGTTATAAAGGAATATAAAAGCCAAATAAAGCTCACATACTGTTCACATCCTTTGCTCTGCAATTAGGACTGGTACCTTTCAGAAATTTGCAGCTGATACCTCAGAGTTGAAGACACTGTCACTACAAATTTGCACTGCCACAAGATCCCAAGTAGAAATATCAGAGAGGCCAAACCAAAGCCATGTTGTTACTAAGGTTGGTGACCAACAGCACCGCGAGGCAGACCAGCCTCTGTGTGGGTGAAGCATGTTTAGGACAGGATGATTCAGGTTTAATTCACAGTAAGACTATAGAAATGTGAAACTAGCCAGGGCTGTGCTCTCCCCCATCTATTTACTTGTAAGGCAAAAAAGTGAATACCATAAAACTTGTATTTACTTAAAATGAACGGAGAGGTGGACTAATTCCGGATGCTCCTTGCTACTCATCCCAGTTAGCTTAAGCAACTGTATGATAGGACCCCTTTTTTCCTCCTCCTTTTTTTAGTCATGTAACGTATAGTAACAAAGAGTGTAAACCAATACCTTTTGGTGCACACACATTATTAAACTGGTAGTTCTATTGTTACTCCCGTCTTCCAAAACTGAATCCAAACCAAACCGAAAAAAACCTTACCTCACAACAACCACTGGCAAAATATCTAATAACCTTTATTTTTCCTGTTTGAAAGGCTTTGATACATTTCTTTACATAAATCGCATCACTTCCAATATTTTTTCATTATTTCAAACCTGTTTTCTTAGAGCCTGTCATCTTTTCAACTTGCTACTAATTGCAGCCCTCTGCCTGCTATGTTAACTACATTTACTGTGATTATATACAGCTCTCTCTTTTTCCCACTTTCTCATAAAATCAAAAATTTCACTTTGTGTCTGAAACATTTTAGCTAAAGTAAAAAAAAAAAAAAAAACAACAAAAAAAACCCAAAACTCCACAGAACTACTAAATGAGAGTAGGTTTCAAGGTTTATGCAAAATTCTAAATCCAAACATGTCTTCAAATATTACTGTGGCAGAACCTCCATGAAGTCTTACTAAACATGTGAGTCTCAACACATACCTTAAGGATCAACCAATTTATACTGCCTTGGGCCAAGGAGACGATGCTGAGGGCAAATTCCAGAATGGAAAGCTCCAGGCAAGCAACAACTTTTTAAACTCACATATGCTTTTTATACTAATTCATTTCTAATGAAGGAATTCAGATTAGAGAAAGCCATGACTGCTAGTCACTCACTATACACTATCCTAAAACAGCTCAAAACAAATGCCATCATTTACATTCTTCTTGCAGATGCAGATCTTTTACTTTCCATCTACAGCAAGATCTTCCCAAGAGTTTGCTTCTGTACAAAATATCATTTTCATATATTAATTATGGGCTCAGGACCATTAAAGGTTCATTAAATGAAACTGTCATACTGTACTGTTTAATATATATTTTAATAAGACTAAAAATCATGGCTTAAAAATATTATTTAAAGGATATTTTCCTAAGAAGTTTGTAGAAATTGTGGTAACTTTTGAGATCCGGATGCTTGAAAGAATCCAGCTCAGCATGAAGGAAAGTCTTCTGTGATTCTAATTTCACCTTACAGAGGAAATACTGAAGCACTTTATGCACATTTAGTGTGACTGAAAAGAGATACAATCCCTCAGATTCCTGACCTTTTCCCCCAGTGTTTGTAATAAAAGTTATTTTTGATACTTCTTTATGAGAATCAAGGGTGCTGCAAGAAGCTGCAGCTGCAGTTCAGCAGGTTGTTCTCTTACCTGTGTCTCCAGGATGCTGCTTTCAAAAAGAATGAGAAACAGTAATACAGCCAGATGAAAAAATGCAAACAAGCAGATTCTAGCAGTGGTTTATATAGCGAAATTAAAAGATAAATGCATAATTCTTGTAGCATATAAAGATGCTGCATGATCCCAAGGTTCACGATTCAAAGCTCTTGTTTTGTGCCAATCTGTTTCAGAACCAGAGTCCTCTGGTGGTTAAACGAAACAGACTCAAGATCTAATAACTCCCCATTCCCAGTCCAGTCCTGCCTCCTTGCAGAGAACAGAAATTCTCTGCTTGTTTTCCTGTTGACACCCACATGCAAATTTGATATTGTGCTAGTAAAAAGTGACAAGGTGATCCATGTTACATGTGGCAGGAGGGACGAAAGGGAAAGAACAGTAAAAGAAATTAGCTGTTCATCCAAAAAATGGGTAAGCAACTTCTGGTTAGACTGCACAGACTTAAGGAAACAAGGTGTGCACCACAAGAAACAGAGCTGGGCATATACACCCTTGATCACCAGACTGGTTGAGTACAGGAACCACTACTGTAATTGCTGAGAAATATGTCTGCATATGTACAGGCTGTATCACATTTATTACTAATCGTGACAAAATCAGCCACTGAGGATTCTAACTCTGTTCCATAAATACAGTATTGATCAATAGGAAATGTCTTGCTTCAGACAGCTACAGGACTGTATTCCCCTCAGGTATCAGAATGACTGTATCACTCAGAGGAGAGTGATGTAGGAGATGCACATGATAATGCAAAGAATATACATGGAGTGGTATCCCTCTGGTTTTTATAATCTCAAACACCAATGCTTACTACTTTTCCCACTAATTCTTTGAATAAATAATGATTTGATTGTACCAACTGGAACCAAAGATGGAGAAAACAAATACTGCATATTAAAGTAAATATAACTGATAGGTCTCCCTGATAAAATGAAAGTAAATGAAGTAGGAAGCTCAATCCTCTTAAGCAAAAATCCAAAGCAGCCAAATTTCTGGCTGTTATTACAAGTAACAAATGTTAACACTAAGAAACCATCCACCAGTGTGAGTTCTTATTGTATTTACCAGTATCTACACACACTTACATGAAGATTTCTACTCAAAGAAATTATATACTTTTTTATGACATACTAAAAAGGGATCTCTAAAACTCTCATGTGCTTTGAAAACCTCTCATTTACTGAAGCGCTCAGCTTCTATAAAGCTACAAACAGATTTATTGTTTCTTCTAAAATGGAAATACTATGTTCAGAACTACAGATTACAGCTAATTTATCTTGAAGGTGAAGACCATTATGAGAATAAACCTTTTTTTGCCTTAAAACAACAATATTTAGTTCTTTTTACAAGTTTACAGAGTAACTTGGCATAAATATTTTTAGCAAATAGTTTCTGTATTTACTTGCCAATATAATTTCACAATTGCAAAACACAGATTTACATGTTCAACTGCTGATAATTATGCTCAGGGAAAATAATAGTTATCAACGCTGATTACTTTCTTGTGGTTTTGAACTATTCTTTTCATCCATATTTTCTGCTGATTTCCTGTAATTAGCTCCCCCTCCTTCAGTAAATTAACATGCTTAATATAAGTAGATTGTATTAATTCAATCTTCTCATAGTATTTACCTGAAATATAGTAGGAAGATGATTATAATGGCATCAGAGCTCTAAATGCTGAAAAATTTTCATTCAGATCTCACACCGCTGCTTTTCCTCCCCCTTTTTCTTTTTCCCTATTTCCTGTGTTAGACAACACAACAGGGCCCTCTCATTCAGAGTCATCCTGACTCTTTACCTGGGCTATTGTTGGCAGGGCGATGGAACCTTTGGGTTATCATAATCACAAGAGATGTTCTGCTTTCATAAAGTTATTCCCAGGAATAAAGAACTGTTCCCTGGAATAAAAGAACAGCTTTATAAGCATTTCTATTACACTCAAGTTTGAGCAAAATCAGTACATCCAGCTTTTCTGTATTTTTCACTTGAGATTTTTCAGCATTAAGTTGCCATCCTCTATAAAAATATGCTTTTGCTCAGGTACCAGTTATCTCCTTACTCCAAGCAGTAAATAATTAATTGAGGACCTTCAGTTACCTGGAGAAAGAGGAAAACTATCCCAGTTTCCAAGTCTGCTCCAGGCAGGCTTGAGGAATGGACAAATAACAAGCAGATACAGNAAATAAACCTATTTATAATCTTCAGGGCAGAGCAGGAGTACAGCATTAGCCCAATTTATTTAAAATGGTCAAAAAACTGAGGAACAAAGCATCAGGAAAGCCATCTAACAATTAACCAGAACAAGACGTAACACACGACGTGGGGCAGGTTGTACCAGAGTTCTCGGCAGGCTCTTCCAGAGGCGAATTAATGGATTTCACGGAGCCGGGAGAGAAACCGGCAGCAGCTGAGGCGTCGGCTATGAGGGGCCCACTCAGGCGGATCTCCGTACCTCAGCACGGACCCCTTACTCCCACCGGGCTCACAATATTTTGGATTTTTCTAAAGCTGACACAGGTGGAAACCTCCTAAACTCCTGAACAGATTGTTTCTACAATACAAAGATATAAAATATGGGGGTTTTTTAATATATCTTTAACTCTGTAGAATAGTCACATTTTAACCCTAATGGAAAACTCCCCAATCTAACCCTAATCTAAAGCTTCCATATAATAAAGCTATTATTTTGGAATTTTATTGAGAAACAGTACTACATGTAAATCTAAAAGCTATAAAGAAGAGGTACTAATAGACGTGCATTACTACATTAGCATAGATAATAATTTACAGCTCCCATTCAATATCAGCTCCTCGGTACTCCATTAGCCGAGTACTGGTTTGTGCGAGCTGTACTCAGGGAATGCCAGGCACGCCCGGGGAGGCTCAGCTGTACAGCCTGAGCGACTACAGACAGCTCGGCCCCACGGCCATGCAGCCCTTTAAACACTGACAGCGAAACCCGGGCCCGGCCCGAGGCTCCGCCCCCCGCGCGCACCGCCGGTGACGGCGCGCACCGCCGGTGACGTCACGCGCCGCAGTTCTAGACCGTTCCAGCCCCGTGACGTCACGCGCGGCGTCATTCCAGAAGATTCGGCAGGGGCCCCTATAAAGCCCGCGGAAGAGGCGGGGCCACTGGGAGCGGTGAGCGGGCGGAGGCAACGTTATTTGCGGCGGAGCGACCGCGGCGGTGAGTGCGGCCCGCGGGGTCTCAGCAGGGCGCTGGGCGGGGGTAACGCGGGGTAACCCGAGGGTAACGCGGCGCGTTCTCCCACAGGTACCCACCATGGTGAAGGAGACGGAGTACTACGACATCCTGCAGGTGAAGCCCAATGCCTCCTCCGAGGAGATCAAGCGCGCCTACCGCAAGCTGGCGCTGAAGTACCACCCCGACAAGAACCCCAGCGAGGGCGAGCGGGTACGCGGGGCTGGGGGTCGGGGCCGGGGCTGGACCGAGGCCTGTGGGCCACTCACCCACTGTGAGGCGGCCGCGTTCCCGGCGGCACCTGCGGCTTTTGCGTGAGGCAGGCCCCGTCCGGCCCTTCCGGCGGGCCGGGGCTGAGTCGGGCTCACCGCAGGCGCCGCGGGTTTGGCGGTCCTGCGGACAGAACTGGGGGTCGGCGCAGGGCCGCCCGTGGGGTCGCTCATAGACAGGCCGTTGTTAAATCCAGCGTCCACTCAATTGTAGTTCAAATTTTGCTTTGCCCTTCCTGGAACGTAGTGCCAGTAGGTGAAGGCTCCTCTACTTCCAGATCTCTGTTCAGACCTGTGAGCTTGACAGGAGGTCTGATGGCCCAGCTGTGGCAAAGGAGATGTGGCATTTCTTCTTTTTGGATGTGGCGCGTACCAGTTTCCCCGTAGTTATGGTGGAAGATCACCCTTAGAGGAGCTGGTTAAAACAGGCAAACCTGGCAGGATTTCTAGTGTGCCAGCGGCCACTGTGCTGTCAGGTGTTGAAAAGGCTGGTAGTAGATCCAGCTGCCAGCACTGTTGTGCTGGATGGATTTGTGTTCCTGAACAGGATGAGTTTTCTTCAGAGAAAAATGTTAATGCAGATGTCCAAGGTAACTATTCCCAGGGAATCACTGGGCTGCACATGGGTGGACTGCTTACCAGAGAACTATTTTACATGCTGTCAGCAGGCCTGCTTAGCTGCCTGAGTTGGCTTGGATGATAAATGAACACCGCAACTGGAAAACTATGGAAAACATGAATGATGGGATTGTTTACCTAAAAGCTGGTCTGCTAATACCTTAATATAGGAGTAGAAGGTCCATACCTATGTCTCTAGAATACTAATTTACAGAACTCAAACAGTAGCCTAGTCAAAGGTAACCTTTCCTGATTTTATTTTGGGCCTGCTTTTTTTTTTTTTTGTTTACACCATTTTACATGGCCATGAGTAAAGTTTAAAATGGAAGTAGTCATTCCAGTAATAGCAAATTATGTTTAAAAATTCAGTTGGTAATCTTAGTAATAGGACACTCTTTATAGCTATTAAAGAAAATTTCTTAATTGTTTTGTTAAAGTGGATGTTTTGATTTGTATCTAAGTCCTTGTATTTGTGATGAGTAAGCAACACTAGTGTCTGTGCACATAAATCTCTGTTGTAGCTGGATGTACCAGCTCAGCAGGCATGGAGGATCCCTGTGTAGCTCTAGGCTGATGAGCACTGCTATGGCCATGAGCAGCTGGGCACCTGCAGGACTTCAGGGATAGTGCCATATTCCTTTCTAAATGGATTTGTGAGAGGTTGTAATGGTTGATGCAACTATTACAGTCAACAAATGTAGTTGGCACATACTTGTAAGGTGGATGTGACTGAATTAAGCTCACTTAAAACATGGGAGGAGGGGGGAGAGGGAGGAAAGGGGTGGTTTTCCTGGACGAAAGTGTACTTTATAGTCTGTTACCCAGGGAGTTTCCTTTTGGAAACAAGTGCTACAAGAGCCTGCTGTAGTGGCTTGATCTGTAGACAGAGTTGTATATGAGAGGGCTACTTTTCCTCTTGGTCATAGTTGTTCAGAGCTTCTTTTTTCTTTTTAGTTTAAACTTATATCCCAGGCATATGAAGTTCTGTCGGACCCAAAGAAAAGGGACCTCTATGACCAGGGTGGGGAGCAGGCTATTAAAGAAGGAGGCCTGAGTGGCGGCAGCTTCTCTTCACCCATGGACATCTTTGACATGTTCTTTGGTGGTGGTGGAGGCCGAATGAATAGAGAGAGAAGAGGTACACAGTTCTAAACAAGTTCTAGAAACTCTAACCATGCACTCAAGCATAAAACACTCGTGCTATGGTACTGCTGTTCTGCTGAGTGTACATAGTGTGGATATTACTTGTTGCAACAATAGAATAAGTAAACTATGATTTTTCTAGTTACTTTAGCATTAAGATTTTAATAAAGTAGATAACATGGCTTAGCCATAGCCATTTTTCTGCTAAGTTCTGTTTATTTTTTTGTTGGAGGGGGAATGGCTAGTCTGTAGGGGAGGGGGAAACATTAGTAAGTCAGCAGTTGACTTAGACCTGTTTGAGTTACCTGATTTCTGAATCTGTGGCTCACTTGCTCATATGCTTTTGGGCAACTTGCTTGAAAAGGACACCATCAACTTAAACTTCAGTAATTTTAAATCTCATGAAAATATTTGGGAGAAATTACATGAAACTGAGTACAGTGTGCTGCCAAAAGCATGGTATAATTTCTCTCTTTTCCATGCCCAGTGCCTGTTAAAGGAACAAGTAGTAATACGCTGTAAGCTGATTGAAATTACGCTATGAAGTGGCATGGAAATTCATAGGCAGGCGTAATAGCAACTTCTAAATTGACAGATCTGAAGCTGGTAGTGTCCTTGCATTTTGCTGTTTCAGTTAAGCTTATAAAATTAGAAGTAGGAGCAGGGATAAGGTGGCTTTAATGATGCTTTGCTTAATTACAGCTCAACTTTTATGTTTGGACATAAATGGGTGGAGCTTAGTGGAAGCTGATGGAACTGCACATGCTTTTAAGGGGGCTGAGTTGTGTTCAAAGTTTGGAATGAACTTTGCATTTCTTCAGTGAGACTGTGCATGAACATTTGTCTTCACAAGAGCTGAACAAGTATTAATATTTCCCTTTTGTTTTTCTAAAGGCAAAAATGTGGTGCACCAGTTAGGTGTATCTCTTGAAGACCTATATAATGGTATTACAAGGAAACTGGCACTGCAAAAGAATGTTATTTGTGCAAAGTGTGAAGGTAAAAAACCAAAAAACTAGTAGTGGTTTAAAACCCCTCTTCGAGTTTTTTTTGTGTGTGTTTGTTTGGATTGTCTGGGGCTGAGAAAAAAAGTCTGAAGGCTTTTTTACTTTTCTCTCTCTTTTTTTCTTTGCCTGATCCCTGAAAGTCTGCCAGGATATTTAATTCTTACTTGTGCTTATCCAAGAATCAGTCTCTCAACCACAGTGTTACTAAGTGATTGTACTAATCGCAAACTAAAACTCACTGTGAGTTGCAGTTAGGGGTACCTAAATTAAAATTATCTTCACCCAGAACTTGGATGTAAATGTCTCTGCTGTAAAACTTCTTTAATTGCTGTGGGTGGAAGTCTAGCTTGTGTTATGCTACTAATTTTAGAGTTATTAAGTACTCCTTGAGGTAAATTTTAATAAGGTCTTGTATCTTAGTGCTCTGTAAAATATTTAGTAAACAGATTCTTTTCCAATTATTAATGGAATGGTTATGTCTTGAGCTTGGTATGCTGACAGGTCCTTGGAAACCAGGATTTACTGGGGGGTGGGGCAGAGGATAATACAATAAGCTGTATAAGCATTTTGTTTGTAGAAACCTTCAGCTTGTGGGGCATGTTTTGTGACGGCAGCTAAATTCCATTACTGAACTATTCTTAAGTTACCCTGAATACGCTCTAGAAGTCAGTGAGTTCCAACCTGTCTACTGCAATTTTTTGAGATGGAGACTCAATTTAACTCTTTTGTCAAAGGTTATGGCGGAAAGAGAGGGGCAGTAGAAAAATGTCCTGTGTGTAAAGGAAGAGGGATGCAAGTTATAGTTCAGCAGATTGGACCTGGCATGGTGCAGCAAATCCAAACTGTGTGTCCAGAATGCAAAGGCCAAGGTGAAAGAATAAATCCGAAAGACAGGTGTGACAACTGCAACGGCTGTAAGGTTGTAAGAGAGAAAAAGATCATAGAAGTTCATGTTGATAAAGGTAAGAACTGTGTATTTGTACCGGTTCCCTAATAATAATCTAGAATAGTCTATAGTTCTGCAGAGAATAAATGGGTGTCTTTTCTTTAGGTATGAAAGATGGTCAGAAGATAGTATTTCATGGAGAAGGTGACCAGGAGCCTGATTTGGAGCCTGGTGATGTCATAATTGTGCTTGATCAAAAGGATCACAGTGTCTTTCAGAGACGAGGGCATGACTTAATCACAAAAATGAGAATTCAACTTTCAGAAGCCTTATGTGGTTTCAGAAAGACAATTGAAACTCTGGATAACAGAGTTCTTGTCATATCTACTAGGCCAGGTAGGTCTTTTAAGAGTTCTAATAGTATATAAACTATCGCCTGCTTGTCTGTTTAATTGTACCTGGACTGGAGTTTTGGGGGGAGATTGTTCTATTTGGGTTTTTCTTTTTCTAACCAGATGATGAAACAGGTTCATGAGGCAGTCAGTTAATTTAGGGGGTTCATTGTTGTTGTTGCTCTTTCTAAAACACGCAGAGTTATAGCTAAAGCTGTCAAATACTTTACAAACCTCAGTCCCAGCTGGTGGATAGCCAGGAAAATATTAAAGAAGCAAGAATCTTAAATTCTACTGAAATATCTGTTCATTTAGCATGAAGGCTGTGCCAAGAAAAGCTGATTTCTCTTTACAGCAGGAGAAATAGTCTAAATGGCTTTAGTTCTGTACAGCTTGGGTTTAGTTCTTTCCTGTGAATTGGTCACAATCTCCCTGAGGTACCATGAGAACACTGCTTGTGTACAGCCCTGCCTCGTGTAGCTGTCAAATGCCTGTCCCATCATAGCAGCCCACTTACAGCTCTTCCCTCCATAGGTGAAGTAATAAAACATGGTGACCTAAAGTGTATTTACAATGAAGGGATGCCTGTCTACAAATCTCCAATGGACAAAGGCAGCCTGATTATACAGTTTTTGGTAAGCTGCATGCTTTTCTGTAGCCAATATACTCATGTTTTCATATTAATAAATACTCATTCTAAAAAATTTGTAAAATTGTAGGTCCAGTTTCCAGAGCACTACTGGCTCCCACGGGAGAAACTGTCTCTGCTGGAGGCTCTGCTTCCTTCACGAGAAGATGTTATGGTTACAGACGAGATGGATCAGGTAGACCTGGAAGATTTTGATCCAAATGAGCAAACCTACCGTAACAGTGCAGGAGAAGCATATGAAGAAGATGAGGAGGGTCCAAGAACAGGAGTACAATGTCAGACATCTTAAAGCAAGGTGGAGTGGATATCATCTAAGATGTAAATTTTCACAATGAAAACTGCATGGCTGTAATAGCCACTGCTTGTGGGTTTTGTGTTCAGCAAATTGAGTTGCTGCGCTGTCAGTATCACCTTTTTGTAACTAATTTATATTGTGTTCTTGTAGTCTTTCTATATAAAGCAAATGTCATACAGCTGAGAACCAACTGCATTGGTATGCATTTTCCTTGCTGTGAAGGTTCTCAATTTATTTCACCTGTGGTATTTCTATAAGACTTCAGCAATATCAATAGAGGCTAAGTGGAGTGTCTTATGTAAATACTTTCATACTGGAAATTTCATAGAATAAAACATAGCAGAATAACTCCTAATAAATAGTACTTCACCTTTTCTCATGCTTCTCTTGTACTTTCTAAGCCACTCTAGAACCCCTTTATTTAAACAATTTCTAAGCTCAGATTCCTCTCATCTAGTCTAGATTATTCTCAATATTCAACTTTGTGTTAGTAGCTGCTCCACTCATATCGGTCTCATTTTGTATTTCAGAAGCATTTTGTGCATGCCCTCCTCTCTCCCTCACAGCCTTCTCTTCTTGTGTTCTGTGGGTTTACAGTAGCATTCCTTCAGCTGCCTCTGTGTGTGTGACCTAAGGTTACAAGCTCTCCTCTAATGTGTTACATGAAGCAAATACTTCCAAATAAAAGTTTGACCTTTCAGAAGCTCAAGCTTTGTATTTCAGCCTTCCCTAGAAAGGGGTTTTACTTCCTCCTAGGCATTGTATACTTGTGCCTTAACTAAAATGAATAAACCAAAACCACCTGCATTGGTATACTGCTGCTGTTTTATAACATCCATGATACCACACTACAGTGATCCCATTAAAGCTATTTTCCCTTTTACCTATCTTCTGCTAGTGTTTAAGTCAGGGTTAGAAACAAGTAGTCCCCTTCAGTGAAACTGAACTATGATGAAGGATCTATGCCCATGTACCACACAATTGTTGAAACAGGTGTTCAGCTTAAGTGATCCTCCTGCACTCACTGGTCCACCCCCAGGACAAGCTGAGGCTGTCATTTCCCACATCTGTAACACAGCCTCAGTCATTTTCCTTCTGCTAAAATAAGCTGCTGTGACACTTAGCCCATGCTTTCCAATTCTGGTCTATTTATGTTTAAAGGCAGGGGCGATTAACTGAGCAGTTACTTCACCCATGACTACATATTTCCAAAAATACTTTTTTCCAAGAATCAGACACAAGGACTTGAAACTGTAGCTTTTATTTTAAAAAAGTAAGACTTCTCTCATGCTAAACAAAATCAAAATTAGATATAAACATATCTGGTATTGCAGATCAGTACGAAATGCTTTTATCATACTAAAAAATTACATAGGACAGTAGCAGTCCCTTGAAACTGCTGCAAGAGATTTACTGAAGCATTTGAGTCAAGACATTTAAACTGGACAGTCATAAATATGAATTTCTTGGTCATCACCAACAGACACAATTTTGGACCCACTTCCATTGTATTTCACTCCCCAAACCTGTAAATAAGATATATTCTAGTTTATCAAGAGAGAACAAAGAAAAAGAATCTTTGTACCAGTCATATTTATTACAAGCAGCAGAGAAAGGATAATTGAAAAGTCACCTGATTAGAACTGGTGCAGTTCTTGGCTTCTGCTTCAACAGCAGGCAAGGCAGCCGAGCCAGAGCAGGACATTGCCCTCTAGCAGCCTGACGAGTCCCTACAGCCACTCCCACTGACAGTGGGTTACACAAGCCAGAGATACTTGCCCCAGTTTGCATAAATAACCCAAGCATTTTCTCTCTTGTGTATCCTGCAGCCCTTTCTGAAAATAATATTTTACAGTGCAGGAAAGCAAGAGAGGAAATATTTGTCATGCAGACTGACACATTATGACAGACTGAAGAATGACCTGGTTTATAGTTGAGCTCTTTGAGAGAACCATTGACCTACCAGTGAAAAACTCTGGTCAGGTCAGTGCTCTGATTTAAGACAGTTTCACAAGCTCTTAAGTGACACCCATCTGCATCCAAATGACATCGGGAAGGGTGAAGGCCAGCACATTAATGTGGAATGCAGAACAGAGGTGCTGACAACAGCACAGTTTGGGCAATCTTGTACGCTATTTTGCACTAGTACCCAAACTCAGCATTCCCAGTAACTGATACATCTCCCGTTTGCCACAGACTGAATGAGATTATACTCAACAGCTAAAACAACAGGGCAAATCAAGTCCCACTTGGTACTTCAATATTAAAACCCCCACAGCTATAGATAGATAACTGAAAAGAACGTTACCAGCGAGAAAGTACTACGGAAGAAAATGTTCAAATACAATCCAGAAGAATATCCTTTGTTTCTTGCTCAGTGATCCATTAAAATATAATATCATCCTATTTATCACCTGACTTTCCAGGCTGCTTTCAAGCATCTGTTTAGGTAATTCCATCCTTTTAAATAAGTATTTCCACCTTTACACATGTACATGCTGGTTAAGTCACAGAAGTAAGTAAGAGCAGACACACAAGTAACAAATAGAGTCTGGTGAGACTTTGGCCACTCAGGATTGCCTTTATTTGGGCCTGAAAAAAGTTAATTGGAAGAGATCAGCATATACACTTGGGAGTACTAGGTCAATATTAAGTGCTAAATAACCACAACTTCTGGAATTTCATTATGGCAAGCTAAAGTTGCATTACTGCAAGCCTGGAGCTGCAGCACCAAGGTGAAGCACAAATATGCACAACTACACAAGCTCTCCTGGGAACGTGGTGACTTAGGGAATAGCAGCCATACCTGATCTTGGTGGTCAAAGAAAGTATGGACACAGGTCCTTGTTCCAGCATCCCAGACTTTCACACTTTTATCAGATGAGCTGAAAGAAAAATAATACTGATCAATGTTCAAATTAATTGATTAACTAAAGTTTCATGCAAACATAAAGGGTCTCATATGGTAGACATAAGAAACCCTCTTTCACCCATCAAATACAGGGATGAAGTAGCAAAGGACTGCATCTTCTGCCAGGTTCCATTACTTGTAAAATAAATTTACTGTTTCAACATCCAAGGAAATTCCTGTTACATATACTTGGTCCCCCAGCTGCCTCAGCTGTTTTAAAAATTAACACTAATGTTCAAGGAGATTAATGTACTACCAGTTTAGGTTGTAATTGATTCAACAGCAATTCTTCAGCTATTTAGACTCAACTGCCCTTCTCTTAGGTTAGGTGTTTTCCACTTGTCAGGAACTACACTGCAGTGGGACGACTTACTCTGTAAAATGTTCTCACTACAGCTGGTATCACATCACAGATGGGCTCGAGCCTTTAAATTTTATGTTATTTCATTACAGATCCTACTGCAATTTGTACACATTTAATTTTTATGATCCATCTCCCCGTATAAAATCATATTTTTTTCAGTAATCATAAACAATTAAAAATCCTCAATACCTGGAAACAAAATGGGTATCATCAGGACAAAACGCTACATTTAAAACCCAGGATCCGTGACCACTTAATGTACCAGCCAAGTTTGCATGTTGTCTATGGAAAGAACACATTAACTTTGTGAATTCCAGGGAAAAGCAACAGGAATATACTCTAGCTAGTGCAATCAAGAATGGTTCAATGGAAGGTGACTTCTGGACATTTGTTCATGCAAGTTGAACTGGTGTTAGAGCAGATTCTGTTTTTCCATTTCAAAAAGTTAATATAAAAATAAGTCACTAAGAAGATACACTGGAGGACAAATAATTTCACAAAAGCCAAAGCAATGCAGGTTTAGGGGGTGAAACTACTGAAGCAGGGCCTTTTCCTCCCCAGGGTTTTCCAAGGTATTGCAAGATGCAACAGAAATAGGTGATAAATATAATTTCTTACATACAGAACAGATGTTTAGGAAGGGTGAACACAAGCTCACAGGACAGATACACAGAAGAATTAGCTTATTGCCTACAGGCAAATATGAGGAAAGTAACTGTCTTCAAGTTACAGATTTTTTCTACCTCCACACTTTTAAAAACTATCTAAGGATGTAGTATTTTATGATGGAAGTTTATTTATTACATAAAAAGTCACCAAAAGCTGAAAGGAATTCTGGAGAGCCAAGGGTTTGATCTATGTTTCATAGTATCAGCCTCTCTAAACAGTCGTTCTCCTGCCAGCAGGGCTGGGAGTCCCCACTCACACGTCGTAGATTTTGATGTAGCCGTCGTCGGAGGCAGTGACGAGTAACTGGGAGTCAGGGGAGAAGGTCAGCGAGCGGATGGGCATGGCGTGGCCTGCAGGCACAGGGACACAGATCAGGACTGGCACTCCTCTCACCAGTGCCAGCACTCAGCAAGCTCTGCCACAACAGCACTGACTGCTCAGAGAGAGCAGCCGCTGAAGCCTCTTTCTCTCTAGAGGCTTCTTCCCACAACAGAAAACAGAAACAGACAGCAATTCTCAACTGGGAATGTTAAGGCATGTCTGCAACTCAGTAACTCATTTCTTTCAGCTGTGGATTTTTATTAGAAATTATGTCATATTTTATAGTATGAATGCATATTTAAGTGATTGGAGTTTTGGCTACAACTGGGCGGAAACTGCATGAATATTAGAAGCCCGTTTATCTGTTAGAAAAAAGTGCATGTCTTTTACAATATAAAATGTTCAGTTATTTTTTAGAACAGCAAAAAATTGCTTTAGAACAAACACCATAAAAAACAGAAAAACCATATGCGTGGCAGCACACATTTGTACTTTCCTGCAATACAAGGAGCCACAATTTAAGAATTTAGTTAAGCATTACTGACTGTATCTTTTTAAAAGGCATTTATGATGCAAACCTGAGTTTACAGTTTGCCTCTAATATTTTAAGTGGTTTAGGTTAGAGCACACTAAATAACTAAATACTGTCTAATGGACAAAAATTACAACTCACTTTTGTCATGGCTGTTGTAGTTTATTCTGACTTGCATTATTATCCTTTAATTTTGTCAGAAATGAGGCCAGAATTTGGGTACTGCAAATAACCAAACCATACCTTCTAGCGTATGCAGAAGTTTTCCAGTCGCAATATCAAAAATATTGATAATGCCATCTATTGCTCCACTGGCCAAGTATTTTCCATCTGGACTCTGTAATAAAACACAAAGTGCGATTCAACATCTGTGTGCATTTATGCTGGGTAAGCCCTGACATTCCCTTGGAAACTTTTCACAAATAATGATCTATGTAAGATACCTGGGCTCCAAAAATTCAAAAGACTATAAGTAAGATCCAAATATATTTTCTAGATGTGCAGGGGAAAAATGTCACACAATTTGTATTTGGAACTATGGCTGTCACTTAGTATTATTGTAGAGATCAACTGATAGATGGAAACAAGAATACCTATTTACAACATATTACAGCAATAGCAATTTCTCATCAGGAATTATCAATTGTGCTTCTTACATATGCAATGCTAAGGATGAACTTTCCTCTGGTGTCCAGAGAATATTCTTTCTTTCCAGATTCAACACCGAAAATATTTACTTTCCCCACGTGACTTCCTGTTGCAAGGTACTGGGAATCAGGTGAAAAAGCCAGGGACCAAGCATCAACTGTATTAAAAAATAGAAACCAATTAGCTGGATCCTGTTCCTGGTTCTTATTCAACAGTGTCAGTTCTATATGCATCTGTTTAGATGTTTAACCCTGTAAAAATGTACAAGCTCATCAATTTACCCCTTCTATGTAATTATTGAAGTGTATCTTGAGCCATTTACTTGCATTTAGTAAAAGATTGCATTTCTAGTAAGATCCTGATCTTATGAGACCCTCGTGTAACAATAAATTTAGAATTTAAGGCTGCATCAGTTAAGTCTACATTCTTACTTTTTCCTGGTACCAAAACATTGAAACTACTGAAAAAAGCAACACTAGTATGTAGTGAACCACAGAAGATGCAGGAGAAATGCAGATATACAATGCAACACAGATAACATTCCTGCAACTAAATGTAAAAACCCTTCATTTTTTATAGTAGTGCAATGTATTTACCTGGCACAATGTAATTCACAGGTTTTTTTCTAAAAGCTTAATATTAATTGCCTAAAACATTGCAAGACTGTTCTTAAACTCATGACTTCCAGTGGACTCATGAAATACTTGGAATAAGACCTTAGGCCCTGAATTCCAGCTTGGAGAACATCAGCATTGTTACCATTGATAACTGCTTTGACTTGCTTGCTCAAGATTGGACATGCTGGATAAAAAAGGATCACATGCATGGCTCAAATTCACTGCAGTGTTATGAAGAACATTCACAGCTCCTTTGTAAATGCATCTGAATAAGCACTTGAATTATTTCTTCCAGATACCCTGTTACCAATACATGTGTAAGAGCAAGCTGGTTTCCATTCTACTTTAAGCATACAGCAAAAAGCTAACTATGTGTACCTGAGAAAGCACAAGTAGTGTGTAAAAAATAAATGTAAAATTGTCTGATGCTGCTTGGTGTTGAGTTCATAAAACCTTTAAGGCTTCTGCAAATATAGAAAAGATTAAACTCTCCAAAGACCTTAATCCCCTCATTCACCCCAATCCCCCAGTGTTCAGTATTTGCCAGGAAGGGTCAGACTGTTCTCCTGCAGAGCCAGCTCAGCACTGGTGTCTTACCAGGACCAGCATCTATGGACTTGATCTGTTTGCCAGTCTCTAAGTCCCAGAGGCGAATGTGGGCGTCCAGGGAGCTGGATGCTGCAATGGCACCTGTGTGGCTGATGTCCACAGACACCACCCCCAGCTGGTGACCTTCCAGAGTCCACTGCAGATCCAGCTTTTCATCATTCCTTTGGTGCAAGGGAAAGAAAAGCCTCATTAGGAACAGCTGAGGGTGCTGAACAATCCCCAGCCTCACACAAAAAAAACAATCCACATCCCTCCATTTGTTCAACACAATCTAAGTCATCCCATGAAATGTGAAGGGCTACACACACATTCTCAGTACTTAAAGAACTGACAAATCAGTAATTTACCATATTCCTGCAAAGCACTTCATCTTAAGTTTGGAAGCCATCCCACCAAAAATGTCCCTCACACAGAAGTCTGTGGGTGCTCACAGAGCTGGTGAGCTCAGCACAAAGTGCCACGACTGACATTTCCACAGTCACCCCAACCAAGCTAAACCTGTCACTGAAGGGAAGCACATCCTTCACACTGCTTTGCCCAAGACAAAATAACTTCTTTGCAAAAGCATACTTCCATAAGAATTATCAGCATGTTTTTTTCAATAGAAAAGGAAGATGTCATTTCCACTTTCTCACTAGTCCTGTTATTGCTTTCACAGTACGCATGTCCAAATGCACTGTCTCATCAAAAGACACACATCTCATTCTTTGGTTTAGAAGTACATCAAGTATTCTCTGATGTGCATTTTCAAAAGGATTCTCATTCTTTGGAAATGAAAGCACACCAGAATGCCACCACTCCAAGAGAAGGCACACACCAATGGAGATAAGCTTGCTCGAAGAAGCACCTCTGTGTGCCAGGCTACCCCTTCCCTGAGGTAATTTCTAACATTCCCCTGCAGATTGTGGAAATTCAAGGCTGTGCCACACTGACTACTTCCAAGGTCTAACACAGGTAAACATGGAGCACTTACCACTTCCAGACCTTCACCAGATCATCCAAAGAGCCAGAGATCACTGTTTCAGAACCATCATTTTTATTTTTTCCCCAGGCAACTGACCAAATGGCATCATCATGAGCTACAAGAATATAAGCACAGTAATTAAAAATTAAGAATTTTCTTTTGATAGAAGGCCACAACCAGTTTTAGTAATGCTGAAATGACTAGCTGCAATGTTGGCAATAACCCCCCTCTGCTCCACAGGTCTACTGAGTGCTCCGAGAACCTTGTCATTGTTTTCTTTGTTCCAAAATATGCAATGTGTTGTGTGACCAGCGTCACTGCTGAAAAAGCAGCACCGCTACCTCTGAATTACTCAGATTTATGCCTAATATAAACATAACCAGGTCTCCTCACACGGATACCTGCCATTATCAAATTTACATCATCCCAGAACACCAACATTGCTCAATACCCGTCACCGTTTGCTCACCTTGCTCTTGCTTGAAGAGAATACCGTACTAGGAAGAAAAAATAATTAATATTACACATGAGCAACCTATATTCATATACATATATATATGTGTATATGTATATATATATGTGTATATATATACACACACACCTCAAGCCAGCAGTCAGCTTAGCTAATGCTGTGTTTTTAATTACCTGCGTGGTCATGTCTTACTGAAAACAATCCCGACGGGAGCGCTCTGGAAGGAACCGGACACAGCTCCTGCCGCCGTCGCGCCTTGATGACCTCAGACACCCCCGAGAGCGCCCCTCCTCAGCGCCCGCCGGTCCCCGCCCTCTACCGCCGCCCTGTGGCTGGGAGGCCCAGGCAGACACATCCCGCTGGCGGGAATGGCGTGCGCCGCCCGCAGTGCCCTCAGGGACAGCGCGGCTGAGCCCCCGCCCCGCGTCCTGACCCTCGGCCCCCTCAGGGACAGCGGGGCTGAACCCCGGCCCCGCGTCCCGTAGTTGAGTCCCACAGTTTACATCTTCATCGCCGCCTCTCACTCATCCCCTCCCGCTCACCCATAGGACCCCCGGTCGGGGCCACCATTGGCCACCGATGTCAGAAGCCCTAAGGATCTTCGGTATGTGGTACCAGTGCCCAATGCCCTGCGGTGCTGCGATGGCAGTGATGGTATAAGCTGTAAGACTCGCCAAGGACTGAGGGGTGCGTTCAAGTCTGCCGGCCCGGCCGTGTAGGAAGCTCCTGACGGAAAGCTGAGCTGGCTGCCTCTTGCCTGCGCTGTGGAGGAGGCCAGGGGCAGGCTGAGCACAGCACTGACCGACCCCACGCTCCTAAGGCTGCAGCACTGCCCACGGCTCTCACCACGGCACAGAAGGCTTTAACTTCTGATTCACAGAATCATTAAGGTTGGAAGGGACCTGCAAGATCATCAAGTCCCTAAGTTGACCACTTTGTCAACTAGGCCAGAGCACAAAGTGCCACACCCGATCATTTCTTGAACACTTCAGGGATTGTTACTCCACCACCTCCCTGGACAGCTTGTTCCAATGCCTGACTGCCCTTTCTGTGAATTCTTCTTGATGTGCAGCCTGAACCTTCTTTGACACAGCTTGAGGCTGTTTACTCGGGTCCTGTCACTTGTTTCCTGGGAGAAGAGCCTGATACCCACCTGGCTACACGCTCCTGTCAGGGAGTTACAGGGAGCAAGAAGGTCCCTCCTGAGCCTTTTCCAGGCTGAGTCCCCACAAGGCCCTCAGCCACTCCTTATGCTCCAGAAAGGAAATTTCCCTGCTAATCATCTGTGTCAGACCAATTTAAAAAAAAAAAAAAAAAAGTATGTTTTTTGTTTTAGAAGCTGAAGTTTTTCAAGTTGCTGCCCCTGCCTGAGTAGAGAAGTGGAAAAAATATCAGAATTAAAGTTCAGGAG